>CM077203.1:25863481-26314553 GCA_039654625.1 Rhinogobio ventralis | reverse complement strand
TTATCACTCAATTCTAACTTTATATCTCACAATTTTGACTTTATATCTCCCAATTCTGACTTTATATCTCACAATTCTGACTTTATATCACTCAATTTTGACTTTATATCTCACAATTCTGACTTTATATCTCACAATTCTGACTTTATATCTCACAATTTTGACTTTACATCACTCAATTCTGACTTTATATCTCACAATTCTGACTTTATATCACTCAATTCTGACTTTATATCTCACAATTTTGACTTTATATCTCACAATTCTGACTTTATATCTCACAATTCTGACTTTATATCACTCAATTCTTGACTTTATATCTCACAATTCTGACTTTATATCACACAATTCTGACTTTATATCTCACAATTTTGACTTTACATCACTCAATTCTGACTTTATATCTCACAATTCTGACTTTATATCACTAATTCTGACTTTATATCTCACAATTCTGACTTTATATCTCACAATTCTGACTTTATATCTCACAATTCTGACTTTATATCACTCAATTCTAACTTTATATCTCACAATTTTGACTTTACATCACTCAATTCTGACTTTATATCTCACAATTTTGACTTTACATCACTCAATTCTGACTTTATATCTCACAATTCTGACTTTATATCTCACAATTTTGACTTTACATCACTCAATTCTGACTTTATATCTCACAATTTTGACTTTACATCACTCAATTCTGACTTTATATCTCACAATTCTGACTTTATATCTCACAATTCTGACTTTATATCACTCAATTCTAACTTTATATCTCACAATTCTGACTTTATATCTCACAATTCTGACTTTATATCACTCAATTCTAACTTTATATCTCACAATTTTGACTTTACATCACTCAATTCTAACTTTATATCTCACAATTTTGACTTTACATCACTCAATTCTGACTTTATATCTCACAATTCTGACTTTATATCACTCAATTCTAACTTTATATCTCACAATTCTGACTTTACATCACTCAATTCTAACTTTATATCTCACAATTCTGACTTTATATCTCACAATTCTGACTTTATATCACTCAATTCTAACTTTATATCTCACAATTTTGACTTTACATCACTCAATTCTGACTTTATATCTCACAATTCTGACTTTATATCACTCAATTCTAACTTTATATCTCACAATTTTGACTTTACATCACTCAATTCTGACTTTATATCTCACAATTCTGACTTTATATCACTCAATTCTAACTTTATATCTCACAATTTGACTTTACATCACTCAATTCTAACTTTATATCTCACAATTTTGACTTTACATCACTCAATTCTGACTTTATATCTCACAATTTTGACTTTATATCTCACAATTCTGACTTTATATCTCACAATTCTGACTTTATATCACTCAATTCTGACTTTATATCTCACAATTCTGACTTTAATATCTCACAATTCTGACTTTATATCTCACAATTCTGACTTTATATCACTCAATTCTGACTTTATATCTCACAATTCTGACTTTATATCTCACAATTCTGACTTTATATCACTCAATTCTAACTTTATATCTCACAATTTTGACTTTATATCTCACAATTCTGACTTTATATCACTCAATTCTGACTTTATATCTCACAATTCTGACTTTATATCTCACAATTCTGACTTTATATCACTCAATTCTGACTTTATATCTCACAATTTTGACTATATATCTCACAATTTTGACTTTATATCTCACAATTCTGACTTTATATCTCACAATTTGACTTTATATCTCACAATTTTGACTTTATACCTCACAATTTTGACTTTACATCACTCAATTCTGACTTTATATCTCACAATTCTGACTTTATATCTCACAATTCTGACTTTATATCTCACAATTTCTAACTTTATATCTCACAATTTTGACTTTACATCACTCAATTCTGACTTTATATCTCACAATTCTGACTTTATATCTCACAATTCTGACTTTATATCACTCAATTCTGACTTTATATCTCACAATTCTGACTTTACATTACTCAATTCTGACTTTATATCTCACAATTCTGACTTTATATCTCACAATTCTGAATTTATATCTCACAATTTTGACTTTACATTACTCAATTCTGACTTTATATCTCACAATTCTGACTTTATATCACTCAATTCTGACTTTATATCTCACAATTCTGACTTTACATTACTCAATTCTGACTTTATATCACTCAATTCTGACTTTATATCTCACAATTCTGACTTTATATCTCACAATTCTGAATTTATATCTCACAATTCTGACTTTATATCACTCAATTCTGACTTTATATCTCACAATTCTGACTTTATATCTCACAATTCTGACTTTATATCTCACAATTCTGACTTTATATCTCACAATTTTGACTTTATATCTCACAATTCTGACTTTATATCTCACAATTCTGAATTTATATCTCACAATTTTGACTTTACATCACTCAATTCTGACTTTATATCTCACAATTTTGACTTTATATCACTCAATTCTGACTTTATATCTCACAATTCTGACTTTATATCTCACAATTTTGACTTTATATCTCACAATTCTGACTTTATATCTCACAATTCTGAATTTATATCTCACAATTTTGACTTTACATCACTCAATTCTGACTTTATATCTCACAATTCTGACTTTACATCACTCAATTCTGACTTTATATCTCACAATTCTGACTTTATATCTCACAATTTTGACTTTATATCACTCAATTCTGACTTTATATCTCACAATTCTGACTTTACATCACTCAATTCTGACTTTATATCACTCAATTCTGACTTTATATCTCACAATTCTGACTTTATATCTCACAATTCTGACTTTATATCTCACAATTTTGACTTTATATCTCACAATTTTGACTTTACATCACTCAATTCTGACTTTATATCTCACAATTCTGACTTTATATCTCACAATTCTGAATTTATATCTCACAATTTTGACTTTACATCACTCAATTCTGACTTTATATCTCACAATTTTGACTTTATATCACTCAATTCTGACTTTATATCTCACAATTCTGACTTTATATCTCACAATTTTGACTTTATATCTCACAATTCTGACTTTATATCTCACAATTCTGAATTTATATCTCACAATTTTGACTTTACATCACTCAATTCTGACTTTATATCTCACAATTCTGACTTTACATCACTCAATTCTGACTTTATATCTCACAATTCTGACTTTACATCACTCAATTCTGACTTTATATCTCACAATTCTGACTTTATATCTCACAATTTTGACTTTATATCACTCAATTCTGACTTTATATCTCACAATTCTGACTTTATATCTCACAATTCTGACTTTATATCTCACAATTCTGACTTTATATCACTCAATTCTGACTTTATATCTCACAATTCTGACTTTACATTACTCAATTCTGACTTTATATCTCACAATTCTGACTTTATATCTCACAATTCTGAATTTATATCTCACAATTTTGACTTTACATCACTCAATTCTGACTTTATATCTCACAATTCTGACTTTATATCTCACAATTCTGAATTTATATCTCACAATTCTGACTTTATATCACTCAATTCTGACTTTATATCTCACAATTCTGACTTTATATCTCACAATTCTGACTTTATATCTCACAATTTTGACTTTATATCTCACAATTTTGACTTTACATCACTCAATTCTGACTTTATATCTCACAATTCTGACTTTATATCTCACAATTTTGACTTTACATCACTCAATTCTGACTTTATATCTCACAATTCTGACTTTATATCTCACAATTTTGACTTTACATCACTCAATTCTGACTTTATATCTCACAATTCTGACTTTATATCTCACAATTCTGACTTTATATCTCACAATTCTGACTTTATATCTCACAATTCTGACTTTATATCTCACAATTTTGACTTTACATCACTCAATTCTGACTTTATATCTCACAATTCTGACTTTATATCTCACAATTCTGACTTTATATCTCACAATTCTGACTTTATATCTCACAATTCTGAATTTATATCTCACAATTTTGACTTTACATCACTCAATTCTGAATTTATATCTCACAATTTTGACTTTACATCTCACAATTTTGACTTTATATCTCACAATTCTGACTTTATATCACTCAATTCTGACTTTATATCTCACAATTCTGACTTTATATCTCACAATTTTGACTTTATATCTCACAATTCTGACTTTATATCTCACAATTCTGACTTTATATCTCACAATTTTGACTTTATATCTCACAATTCTGACTTTATATCTCACAATTTTGACTTTATATCTCACAATTCTGACTTTATATCTCACAATTCTGACTTTATATCTCACAATTCTGACTTTATATCTCACAATTCTGACTTTATATCTCACAATTTTGACTTTATATCTCACAATTTTGACTTTATATCTCACAATTTTGACTTTATATCTCACAATTTTGACTTTACATCACTCAATTCTGACTTTATATCTCACAATTCTGACTTTATATCTCACAATTCTGACTTTATATCTCACAATTTTGACTTTATATCTCACAATTCTGACTTTATATCACTCAATTCTGACTTTATATCTCACAATTCTGACTTTATATCTCACAATTCTGACTTTATATCACTCAATTCTGACTTTATATCTCACAATTCTAACTTTATATCTCACAATTCTGACTTTATATCACTCAATTTTGACTTTATATCTCACAATTCTGACTTTATATCACTCAATTCTGACTTTATATCTCACAATTCTGACTTTATATCTCACAATTCTGACTTTATATCACTCAATTCTGACTTTATGTCTCACAATTTTGACTTTATATCACTCAATTTTGACTTTATATCACTCAATTTTGACTTCATATCTCACAATTCTGACTTTATATCTCACAATTCTGACTTTATGTCTCACAATTCTGACTTTATATCTCACAATTCTGACTTTATATCTCACAATTTTGACTTTATATCTCACAATTCTGACTTTATGTCTCACAATTTTGACTTTATATCACTCAATTCTGACTTTATGTCTCACAATTCTGACTTTATATCTCACAATTCTGACTTTATATCTCACAATTCTGACTTTATATCTCACAATTTTGACTTTATATCTCACAATTCTGACTTTATATCTCACAATTCTGACTTTATATCTCACAATTCTGACTTTATATCTCACAATTCTGACTTTATATCTCACAATTCTGACTTTATATCTCACAATTCTGACTTTACATCACTCAATTCTGACTTTATGTCTCACAATTCTGACTTTATATCTCACAATTCTGACTTTATATCTCACAATTCTGACTTTATATCTCACAATTCTGACTTTATATCTCACAATTCTGACTTTACATCACTCAATTCTGACTTTATATCTCACAATTCTGACTTTATATCTCACAATTCTGACTTTATATCTCACAATTCTGACTTTATATCTCACAATTTTGACTTTACATCACTCAATTCTGACTTTATATCTCACAATTTTGACTTTATATCTCACAATTCTGACTTTATATCTCACAATTCTGACTTTATATCTCACAATTTTGACTTTACATCACTCAATTCTGACTTTATATCTCACAATTCTGACTTTATATCTCACAATTCTGACTTTATATCTCACAATTCTGACTTTATATCACTCAATTCTAACTTTATATCACTCAATTCTAACTTTATATCACTCAATTCTGACTTTATATCACTCAATTCTAACTTTATATCTCACAATTCTGACTTTATATCACTCAATTCTAACTTTATATCTCACAATTCTGACTTTATATCTCACAATTCTGACTTTATATCTCACAATTCTGTCTTTATATCACTCAATTCTGACTTTATATCACTCAATTCTGACTTTATATCTCACAATTCTGACTTCATATCTCACAATTCTGACTTTATATCCCACAATTCTGACTTTATATCTCACAATTCTAACTTTATATCACAATTTTGACTTTACATCACTCAATTCTGACTTTATGTCTCACAATTTTGACTTTATATCTCACAATTTTGACTTTATATCTCACAATTCTGACTTTATATCTCACAATTCTAACTTTATATCACAATTTTGACTTTACATCACTCAATTCTGACTTTATGTCTCACAATTTTGACTTTATATCTCACAATTCTGACTTTATATCTCACAATTTTGACTTTACATCACTCAATTCTGACTTTATATCTCACAATTTTGACTTTACATCACTCAATTCTGACTTTATATCTCACAATTCTGACTTTACATCACTCAATTCTGACTTTATATCTCACAATTTTGACTTTACATCACTCAATTCTGACTTTATATCTCACAATTCTGACTTTATATCTCACAATTTTGACTTTACATTACTCAATTCTGACTTTATATCTCACAATTCTGACTTTATATCTCACAATTCTGACTTTATATCACTCAATTCTGACTTTATATCTCACAATTTTGACTTTATATCTCACAATTCTGACTTTATATCTCACAATTCTAACTTTATATCACAATTTTGACTTTACATCACTCAATTCTGACTTTATGTCTCACAATTTTGACTTTATATCTCACAATTCTGACTTTATATCTCACAATTCTGACTTTATATCTCACAATTTTGACTTTATATCTCACAATTCTGACTTTACATCACTCAATTCTGACTTTATATCTCACAATTCTGACTTTACATGACTCAATTCTGACTTTATATCTCACAATTGTGACTTTATATCTCACAATTCTGACTTTATATCTCACAATTCTGACTTTATATCTCACTTTATATCTCACAAAGTCCGCTACAGCTGGTAAACACCTTTGTACTCCCATTGGTCCATGGCGATTACATAATAGGTAGGTGTGCGCTTGAGGCTCTGCTTCATTTCTCCTGTTCAGCCCATCGACATATTTACATTTCTAAACGTCACTCTCAGCAATGTGGGCGGCATCGGATGTTCGCTAACAGTATATCGCTGCTCATGTATTTTGAACTTCGTTTTACCCCTAAGAGAAGAAAAAGAACTTTGCTGTGAGTATATCGGGCCCTTTAGGGGTAACACATTACAAGTAATGCGAGTTAAGTAATCAGATTACTTTTTTCAAGTAACTAGTAAAGTAATGCATTACTTTTGAATGTACAACAAAATATCTGTTATTTTTACAAATAAGTAATGCACGTTACTTTGTTTTCCTATTTATTGACGGACAGCGCTCCTGTCACCAAGTTGAGAGAGATCGCAAGTAAGTGCAGAGGTGTTGTGTGCACTGTGTGAAAATGATGATAAAAACAGTGAAAGGCAAACAATATTCCGCAAACCTGCAAAGAATATCTATACTTTATGTATTTAATCTCACTTTTTTAACAGCCTTTGACCTTTGATGATCCAATTAAACATACAAATAAGCAAAAATGACTTTATTTAAACATCAAATTTGCATTTATTTTATTTTTTTTATTGCTGGAGTAAGAGGCTGCATCAATCACATACTTCCCTACTTTACAGAAGGCGAAAAACAGTATGTAACAAAAGAAGTATGTCCGAATTCACAGTACTCACAAAAGAGTAGGCAAAAAGTACCCGGATGACCTACTACTTCCGGCGAGATTCTGAAGTGTGCATACGATGGACACTTTACTATCCCATGAGGCCACAGGAGAGGATTTATGAATGGCAGTGAAGCGACACAACTGACGCTGGTAGGTCACATGATAATGACAACATGGTGGATATAGTACTTAACCTACTCAAGAGAGTGTGATTTCGGATGCAGCCAATGTGTTGAACTTTCTTCTCCTGCGTCCTATTCTTCTGCAATCCTGAATGGCAGCTGAAAGGTTTCTTTGAGTAGCACCCTTTACTGTACATATGTGAATATTTTCTCTTTTTTTTTTGGCCAGTCCAGGTAACGCAATTAGTTACTTTTTTAGGGTGTAAAGCAATATTGTAACGCATTACTTTTAAAAGTAACTTCCTTCAACACTGACCGCAACTATACATACTATATACAGTGGAAAGAGTAGGTTGGTAGTAAGCTACTCAGCTTAGGGGCTGCACAGCTCTCATCACTAAAGACAAAGCCCTCCTCCATTCTTTATCTCATCACTCTGTGAGGTTATGCAGAGCTGTCCATGTTTTCTATTTGTGGGGATTAGACTGACAGATCTGTATTTGGTTTCGGAGGGGCCTCTGGCTTCAGCTAATCCTCATCACCTGCAGCCCCCCTCCCTTCAGAAAGTCTCCAACTCCCCCTTCTGCGGCCTTATAATCCCTGCACTTCAGCCCAATAAAGCAAACACTCACCCTGAGATGCGAGCCTCACACTACGTCAGGTTGACTACCTCAGCTCAGAGGAAGAGAGATAGTCTGCCTCTTTGTACCCTTTCAGTCTATTAGAGCAGGCTGTGAGGTGTTGCTGTGTTGGTTTTGGAGAGATAGCAATTATCTAAAGATTAAACTCAAGTGTTACGGAAACGGCTTGTCAATGTCACTCAAGAAAAGAGGAGAAGATGCCCAGATGCTCCGTGAGGAGCCGTATGGAGGTTTTCAGGTCAGGTCAGGGGCAAGGACCTTCTGTCTTCCTTAGTCTCACAATTTTTTCACACATTGTCAACAAGATCAGATCCCTCTCTTGACGACCTAATTAACATTTCAGTTCTGATACTCATTTCAAACTAGCTTCATACATCGCTCAGTGCCAGCATAAGCAGTCATATTCAAACAATAGATCAAAATATCTTTGTAGTTGAAATATTGCTATCATAAATTATATATTTGTAAAAAAAACTTGCAGATAATATAATATTAATTAAATGAAAGTGTATTTAAAGAGACTTTTTAAACACTTTTTTTTAAACTTTGTGATCATTTCAAATCAAACATTTCACCATTTTTCATCAACATGATTTAATCATATTTTATCATGCTTAAATTAGTACACTTATTTCGATGTGCTGACTAACATACTAAAGCACAAGTAAAGTATTTGATTATAATTTTAAGTTATATAGTTAAATATATTTAGTTAAGGCCAATATTAAACATACTAAATTACAACTTTGTCATCGCAAATATGTAAGTACAAATATATTTAAATACATGACATACAGTACATTTTACCAGTACACTTTAACCATAAGACAATAGAAGTAATTATGAAATTACATATAACTTAAAGCCACAATATGTAATTGTTCACCGCTAGAGGTCACTTATTCAAAACAAAGGTGTAGACGACCGCTTCTTCCGGTCAAGCGTATGGTAACGCAGCGCTGTTTTATCATATTAGATACATTTAAGTGTGTTGGAAGTTATGTTATAATGTTACTCTGTGCGTTCGCTCGGCGGCTACTATGAGACACTTGTTCACACTGCAGGAAGCTAGATGGATATTAGGCATGGTAAAACATGGCACTCACAGTAAATCAAGAAAACCAGATTTAAACAATAAGACTAACTGTGTTGAGCTATAACAATGATTAGTTTTCTGTCGATGAATGTATCCAAACAATTGCTGACCTGTCTAATAAAACACATCATATACTAAAGCGTCTTTGGTGTTTCCATGGTTTCCATGGCTAACACGGGTATGATGTCCTTGATAGGCGACGCACAGACACGGTCCGTGTCCTGGTTAAAATTTCTTTACGTTTTTAAACATTCTTGGAAACATTTGGGATACTGTAAGTACACAAGTCAACAAAATATATAACATAACAATTGCAATTAACATACAATTAAGTGTCCAAAACATTTTGTTCACACTTGAGTAAGCTATATATTCTTTTAAACTATAGCCTATTATTTTTGTAATAAGTAGCCTAGCATATATGCTTTTTAAAAGTATGCTGCTAAAGTTACTTTTTCAAACTTCATGATGTTCTAAACCTTTATTCTTTCCTCCACGCGACTTTCTTTCCTCTGTTCAACACAAAAGGTGAAATTTTAAAAAATGCCTGCTTGTTTTTTCTTCAGTCGTGCGTTCAGCTTTAAACTAGAAAATCTTTACAAGCGCGTGGCTGATATCTGCGCGGGCGCGCGCACAGCCGTTATCTGCTCACAACTGACGTGTTGATTATTTTAACAAAATACAAACTAAAACCTCGATTAACGTATTCAGTGCTTCAGAGTATTTTATCACCGTTAATATCCATAAAAGTGACACCCGCTTCATCACTTCTGATGCTAATCTCGCTCTAAACGCAAAACTGTTTCCCACTTACAAACATACAAACGACATCTACAACTGCAGCGAAGCAGATCATTTGTAACTATTTCGACTGTAGTTGAGATCCTTCATTTAAATGGCGGACCAGTTTACTGAGGTAGATCGTTTAACAGAGACGCTGCGCGAGAGTCTGGAAACGGCTGTCAATCGCCAAGAGGATATCAGCAGGTGAGACCACGAGCAAAAATATTATGCTTTACTTCTGATTTTAAAGTTTGCCTCCATTCTTGTCGATTTGGATGTTATAATTTAATATAACTTCCGCCCCTATCTACAGACAGGATGTTCTGACGCGCATTGAGAGTGTCATTCAAACGATAGTCATCGGTGTGTCTAAAGGTGAAGCACCTGTGCTGAGAGTGATGAACAGATCCAGCTGGGCCAATGTCAGGTGTGTGCCTCATGTTTATCTGTACAGCCTAATTCATATATGCAGTACTTTATTTAAGTAGGTCTGTAAAATCTATATTAATCATTCTATCGTATCTGTCTTTGTATCATTCTTTCAATCTATGTATATCTGTCAATGTGTCATATATATCTGTCTGTCTGTAGTATGTCATCTGAACCTTGATCCTTTCAAATGAAGTAACTTACTGACCCTAAATAGCTGTCATTTCATGAGGATGACCCTCTCTCTCTCTCTCTCTCTATCTCGTACACTCTTACAATCCTCTGAAGAGGTTTTCACTGTGCACAGTGTTATAGCTCTTGTGCAGAACAAAGAAAACTGTCTGGTCAGATCGACATCAAACCTCCCTAAAGCTTAAAGCCCGTTTCATCTGGGCCCCTTTAAGGCCAGGGGCCTGACAACTTAGAGAATGACTTGGCTTTTGGCTTATTGCTGTTATAAAGGCATCCTTTGTGCAAGCAAAATGACTGATAGTTTTAATAGCAGATAGGAGAATGAAACACTCATTTAAGTGAATAATTTCATCCCCTGCAACAATAAAACCTCACAGTACTTAGATTTCCCAGAGCAACATTTGGTTATGATCATCATAAGATTTCTCAGATGAGACATCGAGATGTTTTCCCCCAAAACATTTCACCCGTACACCCAGACATGAAGTAACTCCTGAAGTCATCTTCATTTCTTGTGCATATTTCAGGGCATGTTATGACTTTCTGAATATTAGTCGACAAAAAAAATTAATAAAGAGGAAAAGAAAATGGAAATGAGCAAAAGCGACATTGATTTTGTTCTTAGATTTCAGAAGTCTGTTGGTTTGGTACTGAAGGCAGATGTCTCTCTCATGGCTCTCCGATGTGACAGCCCTTCATCAGCCACCAAGTTTGGTAAGATCACCCTGGGTTATTTGCTTTTGCATATACATATTTACAGATAATAAAATTATCATCCAAGTAATTACCATCCAAATATAAAAATCTGTTTGACATTGACAAGGACATATCAAAACTTTCAATTATCAAACTGAGGAGTATAATTCATCCCACAAAGTAATCTAACATACATTTTCTACCTGGGGGACAATAAAACATACAAATAGACTTGCAATAATGCAGGGAACCAAGCCATATATAGAGACCAGAATATCATAGAGGCTCTCTTGACTTGGGCTAGTAAATAACAACCCACAACAGCCTAGCAACTGCATAGCAACCAACCGCTAAAACCATCTTAGAAACCATATACTGTAGCAGTACCCTGGCAACCACCCGCACATAGAATTGTGGTGGTGAGTTTTGCACAGGTAGAAGATGTAAAATTCTATTTGAGAAAATCTTGTCAGATATGTTTCTGGTATGTCCTTGTTTTACAGCCCTGTTTCTGAAGGTCTTGTCTGTTATTTACAAACTTGTACAAAGTGACTCCTATGCTACTAAAAGGTAAGTGATAGTCATGTCAACACACAGCACGTTCAATTAAATTAAATTCACATTTATTTGTATAGCGCTTTTCATAATACATATCATTTCAAAGCAGCTTTACAGAAATGCATGTGTCTACATTACATTTTAGAGTGATCTGATCAGAGGTGACTGTCCAAGTTATGTATTTCAGAAATGTGCATATACATATCACACAGTTAGCCAACAATGTATTAATTTAAACAATGTATTAATTTAAGGCAGAAACAATGAGCTCATTGAAGCAATGAATGCATATTGTTAACAAATTATTAGGATATATACACAGATCAGGCATAACATTATGACCACTGACATGTGACGTGAATAACACTGATTATCTCTTCATCACGGTACCTGTTAGTGGGTGGGATATATTAGGCAGCAAGTGAACATTTTGTCCTCAAAGCTAAAGTGTTAGAAGCAGAAAGAATGGGCAAGTGTAAGGATTTGAGCGAGTTTAACAAGGGCCAAATTGTGATGGCTAGACGACTGGGTCAGAGCATCTCCAAAACTGCAGCTCTTGTGGGGTGTTCCCAGTCTGCAGTGGTCAGTATCTATCAAAAGTGGTCCAAGGAAGGAATAGTGGTGAACCGGTGACAGGGTCATGGGCGGCCAAGGCTCATTGATGCACGTGGGGAGCGAAGGCTGGCCCGTGTGGTCCGATCAAACAGACGAGCTACTGTAGCTCAAATTGCTCAAGAAGTTAATGCTGGTTCTGATAGAAAGGTGTCAGAATACACAGTGCATCGCAGTTTGTTGCGTATGGGGCTGCATAGCCGCAGACCAGTCAGGGTGCCCATGCTGACCCCAATCCACCGCCAAAAGCTGCAACAGTGGGCACGTGAGCATCAGAACTGGACCACGGAGCAATGGAAGAAGGTGGCCTGGTCTAATGAATCACATTTTCTTTTACATCACGTGGATGGCCGGGTGTGTGTGTCGCTTACCTGGGGAACACATGGCACCAGGATGCACTATGGGAAGAAGGCAAGCCGGTGGAGGAAGTGTGATGCTTTGGGCAATGTTCTGCTGGGAAACCTTGGGTCCTGCCATCCATGTGAATGTTACTTTGACACATACCACCTACTTAAGCATTGTTGCAGACCATGTACACTCTTTCATGGAAACAGTATTCCCTGGTGTCTGTGGCCTCTTTCAGCAGAATAATGTGCCCTGCCACAAAGCAAAAATGGTTCAGGAATGGTTTGAGGAGCACAACAACGAGTTTGAGGTGTTGACTTGACCTCCAAATTCCCCAGATCTCAATCCAATCGAGTAAAGTATCCAATTCAATAAAAGTAAAATGGTGTTTAAAATAGTTTTAGATGGAGTACAGCATGTAATACTGCAGGTCTACATTTTGGCAAGTTTTTCTCCAGCGCCTTTTAGATATGACCTGTTTCATGTCTAAATATTTAACATTTTTGTCAGCTTTTGCAGACCGTTTTATTCAAACCACCTGTGGATATAAGTGATGATGTGATTATAAATCAGAAAACAGCATCATAAATCATCTGATACAGGGAGCAGGTGGAACCTTTGATTTTTTATGACGTGATTTGTCAAGTGCACCTGTGCGCTGAAATGTTTTCTCTTCTATCCGTCAGGGACATATACTATAATGATCCACAGCTGTTTGGGTCACAGAGGACCTTGGATTTCATCGTGGATGATGTTTCGTGCTTGCTCAAGGTTCCTCGTAGGAGTCTGCATGTTGTATGTACATATCGCTCTAGAGTCTAATATTAGCATTTCTGAGACTTTTATACACTCACACAAAGGCAAAACGAATAAAGTCAGTGTCATGTATTATTTAAGGCCTCATTTGCATAGGGTGACCTTTGCATATGCACTAAAGAGAATGTAAATAATTTATTTTAATACTCCTCACAGCTTGCAACATCCAAAGGCTTCATCTCAGGTGATCTGTGTTATTTGGAGGAAGATGGCACAAAGGTGAACTGCAATTCCAGCTCCACAGTGAGTCCAGATCGCCAGGCAACCTTTCTGTAAAGCTCACTTAATACGCACTCTATGCCAGATCATGATTTATATAATCCCCTTCTGCCCAAAGCCATTCATCGGTAATTCGACTGGCAACATTTTTAGACTGTATCTGTCAAACATTCACATCAGTATAACTCAAATGCTGTTCCTCTTGACCACTGGTCTGACACACCATTCTGAATCATTCTCTTTGAAGTTATGACTTAGTTTTTTCCATACAAGACTATTTTTGCTGGGAAATTATTTTAAATGTTTTCATAATTCTGTCTTTTTTTCTCACTAGGCTGTCCCTGTGTCTTCCAATGTTAACGGGATCAGAAGTATCCTTCCTGTTAATGTAAACCATGTAAAAGGAATGCCACCCTAATCCCTTGTCAGGTCAAGTCACCCTTATTTATATAGTGCTTTATACAATACAGATGGTTTCAAAATAGCTTCACAATCGATAAAAAGGAAAATAACAACCAAACTTCATCAAATATGAGACAAATTCAAATTCTGCTTTAAAGCAACTTTTAAGAAGACAATAGTCATTATTCAGCTTGAGTCAGTTCAACAAGTGTCGACGGTGCAAAATTCGTCAATTATGAAATGAATTCAATTCAGCTATCACCAACTCTACAGAAGACAATAGTCATCAAGTTTTAGTCATTTTAGTACTTTAGTACAACTTAAACCTAATTTCAGTTAGATGCAACTTTTCTTATTTTGTAAAATGTAGTTATGTCTAAAAAATTAAATGTTTAAAATTGCTGTTTTAATTTATTTCAGCTTTATTTCAATGACTAAAAACTATTTTGGTAACACTTTAGTTAAGGGTCCAATTCTCACTATTAACTAGTTGCTTATTAGCATGCATATTACTAGGATATTGGCTGTTTATTAGTACTTATAAAGCACATATTAATGCCTTATTCTGCATGATCATATTTTACATACCTTAATACTACACAATACCTAAACTTAACAACTCATAGGCGGAGTTTCACTTTTGTGATTGGGGGGGCACCTACCGACAGACAGGGGTGTCTGCCGGTATAATTTATATTTTTATAAATAATAATAATAAAGGAATTGAATAATTAAAGGATTTAAAGGGATTTAAGGGAATAAATAAATGAGAGTGGTAAAATAAGTTCTAGGTCTAATTGGAGTAGGCTAATGAAGTCAATTTAAACTATTTGCACATAATATTTTATTTCAAAATGTGCACAAATTCTCTCTTACTCGAATGTCTAATATGTAGAAAATGCAAATGTTTTTTGGCTCATCGTCACATTCATTTATGAATTACATGAATCATGATCACATTTTTTCAATTCAAAACGGTGAAATTTCATAAAAAGTTGAGTAGTGCATCACTAGATAGTCTATTACTGTCGGTAGCTGAACATTTCCATCACAGTTTTCTAAGACTTGCATCTACTTACATCTTTCCAAAACGTTGCATTGTGACAGTGACAGTAAGACCTGCCTTCTTTGATTTGATTGGACATCTCGATCATTTTGACATTGAAGAGCGCTGTTAGTAGAGCAGCCTAACAAATTAATCAGCCTAAAAATGTAACTTGAAAATTTTTTTGTCATCCTAAAAACAAACAGCTTTATACTAAACACTAAAAGGATAAGACAAATAAAATGAAAATATGAATTATATTATTTTTTTTATTCATAGCTCTAAATGATTATTAAATTAAATAAAAGGCAGAATTAAAGCATAAGTCGTTTTGGAGATTCTTTCTGACCTCTGCTAATTTCTTCATGGTTGTGCTGCATGGTAATGTGTGGGATTTTTGGTTTTTAAATCACAGAAATGTTTGAAATTATTCACATTAATATAGTTGTCACTGCTCCACCAAAGTTAATTGTAGCTTTTAAAAGGATAGCTCACCCAAAAATGAAAATTCTGTCATCATTTACTCACCCTCAAGTGGTTCCAAACCTGTATGAATTTCTTTCTTCTGCTGAACACAAAAGAAAAATGTCAGTTATCAAACAATTGATAATTCACAAATACTATTCCATACTATGGAATTCAATGGGGACCAGCAACTGTTTGATTACTGCCATTTTTCAAAACATCTTCTTTTGTGTTCAGCAGAAGAATGTAATTCTTAATAATAATGGTGAGTAAATGATTTTCATTTTTGGGTGAACTATCCCTTTTAGAAAACAGAGCCAAATTACATTACATTCCTCAGCAACATATAAGACATTGTATCATCTGCAAAATTCATTCTGATAGTGGAGAAAGATGCAACTTTCCAGAGACTACTGGACGATGATTTTTGTACCAGACTTTCGCCCTGCATTATCATAACTGTAAGTGTCTTTGTTAGATCAGTGCTAGTGTTTGTTTTCAATGCCTGAATGTTTGATCTTGTGTTCATCAGGGTAAAGGGGTGCCTGATGTCAACAGCAGATTGATGGTGAGGAAACTGTGGGATGCACTACACATCCCAGTTTTTGCTCTGGTGGATGCAGATCCTTATGGTACAAACACACACACACACACGTTTAATAATCATGCTTACTAGGTCAAGCATCATGTTCCTCATTCAAGAGTGAGGGATTTTAGGGTGGCAACTATCCACAACCATTGTTGGGGAAAGTTATGCGTAACATATTGGGGCGTGGAATCCACTTTTGCTAGTTTAACAACGGAAAAAATGGTCGGCGCGCCAGACGCATGGTCTAAAAGGGTTGTCCCTATTCTCTTAATGAGTCATGGGTGTGTTTTGAGCGTAACATGCAATAAACCAATCAGAGTCTCATCTCTCATTCCCTTTAAAAGCCAGTTGCGCTCACGCCATGGCGGAATTTCCGAGCGGAAAGACTGAACAAATGTTTGTCCCTGTGTGTGTAACAAGCAGAGTGTACGTGCGTTGTGGACCCGCCTATAGGCACATATTTCTAACGCACTCTAACAAAAACGATAACAAAAAAACATTGTGGCATTGACTTTAGACCAGGTTTTAGTTGGTCAATGGTGCAGTCGTTTTCAGTTGCCTCAAAATAGCAACGCTCCAACAATGCGCCTGAACACACCTCGTTTTCAGACCAGCACACCCATGGGCGAACAGATGGGCGTGAGTGCATTTGCTATTTAAACAACGTAGCGCTGGACATGAAAATGATAACTGCGTCGGGCTGAAACTAGCAAAAAACACTTGCCTGGCGCCGCATTGCGCCGGGTGTATGATAGGGCCCATTGTGTTACTCCTTAAAAAAGTAACTAATTGCGTTACTTAGTTAGTTTGTATGGAAATTAATGCGTTACGTTGTGATTTTTGTCAAATGTAAAGGCCTTTTCACACCAAAAGTGAAATGAATAAGCCTCAGGCTGAAGGAAATGTAAATTCAGGCCTGTACAGTAGACGGCGCCACTCAAACAAACCTTTCAGCTTTGCTGCCATTCTGGATCACAGAAGAATATGACACAGGAGAAGAAAGTTAAACACTATTACTTAAGCAATAAGAAACAAAAACAAAATATGATGTTTATCTAAAGTCATTTTTGCTTATTCGTATGGTTGTTTTGAATCATCAAGGTCAGCAGACAAGGCATTGGTTAATAAAGTGAGATTAAATACATAAAGTATATTTGTGTTATTTAAGATATTTATTACAGGTTTGCATAATATTCTGAGTTTACATTTCACAGTTTTTATTCATTTTAAGAACTACAAGATACCATCATGTTTACACAGCGCACACAACATCTCTGAACTTACTCATGATTTCTCTAAACATGAGGACAGGAGAGCTGTCGGTCAATACATGGGAAAACTTGCATTATTTATTTGAAAACTCAGATATTTTGTTGTAAATTTAAATTGTAATGTTACTTTCTAATACCCACAACGCCCTTAGCATCCTCATGAAAAAGCGTGCTTAATTGTATTGAATGTGCACTTGTAGTGTACTTCAAATCTTTAAAGTTTTTTTTTTTTTAATTGTAAGTTGCAGGTAATATAATATTAATTAAATAAAACACCAGATAAGTGCACTTAAAGAGAGTACACTGTCATGACTTTTTTTCTTAACACACTGAATTTATAAAAACGTCCAATGAAAAGTTTTAGTTTAAACACATTTTAAATTATTGTTTAATAATATTTTGTCATGCTTTAAAGTACACCTATTTTAATGTGTTGACTAACATACACAACCACATGTAAAGTACTTGATTATGATTTTAATGAGTGTATTATTCAATATTACAATTCAAGTTAATATATTTTTAATGTTCTAAATTGCTTCCTCTTTACAAATGTGTAATTACAAGTATATTTAAATACATGACATACAAGTTTCAATCGAAATGACAAGAAGACTTTGTCAATGAAAAGGCTCAAATTATTTAGTGTTAAGGTCACTTCAAAAACGTCATGTTCCCTGCATAATGTAATTTATACTCAGTAAAGTCATTGAACTAAGAACACATGCATTTAACGCAAGGACAACAAACACAGGCATGCTCAGAGTTGATCGTTCCCTGAGTATAACCAATCCTGCAGTGATTTTAATTTGTGGCAGTTCAGCATGAAAATGAAGGCCCCTGCTATTTCTGACACTGTCATTATCAATGACTCCTGTACATGTGTAATGCTTTACTTTGTTCTTGGGCGAATTAAGTTGTCCCAACGGATAATTGCAAGGGTATTTCTCTCTCTTTTTTTCCCCCCAGGCATCGAGATCATGTGCATCTACAAGTATGGCTCACTGGTAAGTCCTGTTTCCTACTATTTCTGTGCAATTTCCAGTGAGGCCTGCACAGACTTTTGCATTGCGGCGACATGTAATTATTCTTCTCTCTTTGTGGCAAGACAAAAAAGAGGAAGCACTCATTCATGAACTTAAAATTTAGCCTGTGGAAAAAGTAAAGCGTTTCTACATGTGTATGTGTGACACATCTGCAGAGTATGTGGCTACATTTTGGCCGTTGAACTCACTTTCAGATACAGAATCCTGCAGCGCCAAAATCTTTTTCTTAATGAGTTTTTTTGTCATTTTCCAGTTTAAAATATATAATATAAATTAAGAAATAATATAATAAATATATTATATATACTTTTAATGATATACATAATATTACATATTTACTTGAGAAGCAAAATTGTGTTAAATATTAAGATTTGTTCTCGGACAATATACACATTCAAAAGTTTGGGGTCGAAAGATTTTTTATGTTTTTAAAAGAAATCTCTTTTGCTCACCAAGGCTGCATTTTTTTTAATAAAAAATACAGTAAAAAGTAATATTGTTAAATATTATTACAATTTAAAATAGCTGTAATTTAAATATATTTCAAAATGTAATGATTTGCTGCTCAAGAAAAAATATATTAAATATATATATAATATTTTTGTGGAAACCATGATAAAAAAAAAATCAGGATTCTTTGATCAATTGAAAGTTCAAAAGAACACCATTTATTTGAAATAGAAATTGTTTGTAACATTATAAAATGAGTTCACTGTCACTTTTGATCAATTGAATGTGTCTTTGCTGAATAATGTATTTATTAGAAAATAAAATCTATCTGACACCAAAGTTTTTTCATAAAACATTTTCTTACAAAATTGAGAAAAACAAAACCCTAATTCAAAATGTCACTGAAAACAATACTTATCTTAAACAGTTTTGCTTCTCAGTTACATTTTTATTATTAAGTTTGATATTGAGAAGTAAATTATTTTTTGCAGGCTTTTCAAAGCATCCAGAGCATTAAAACGTACATATGCAGTGACTGTAACATTTCATATACTTAAACCTGAACATATACTTAGTAAATCATGTCGGCTTGTTTAATGTCTGCTGGCCGTCCAGCTTTAGGAACTCTAACTGTCATTTGTCCGCAGTCAATGGCCTTCGAGGCCCACAGTCTGACTGTCCCCACTGTGCTGTGGTTGGGCCTCCTGCCTTCAGACATCCAGAGGTTTGGGAAAGTCAACTCATTACTCTGCTCTGTGGTTTGTGATTGAGGCTGGGCTTGCTTTGGTTTCCGTTTTCTGGTTTTTTTTTGTTTTGGTTTTTGTTGCTGTTGCTGTTTTTTATTTCCTTCCTCTTGAAAGCTATTTTTAAGTGGATGTGTCAACTGTCATGGACTTCAGAAATCAGAACCTCTTTTTAGGAAAACAGAGTAAACTACAGAAGAAAGAAATGTTAACTGCCGTTGTTGGCGCCATGTACATGATATGTTAAACACTGGCCACTTTACAAGGTACACTATCTAGTGTTGTAGTCAAGACCACCTAATCCGAGACCAAGACCAATGTGTGTTGAGACAAGACAAGACAAGACCAAGACTTTGAGGGATTGAGACCAAGACAAGAACAAAACCAGACCAGCACTCCTTAAATTCATAGAGATCCACATCCACCTGGGAATGTTGAGGATAATGTTTAAAATATATATATATTGAATGTTTTTTTAAAGCAATGTAATGTTTGCAGTCATGCTCAAAATTGAAAACAGCTCTCTTGCTCTTGTGATATTGGTTAATTATATCACGTTATAAATCCAGATCAATAACTTTTTGCAACAATATCTTGAATTTTGTGAGCATTTGTATTAATTTTTGGTGACATTTTTGACGCAGTCCCTAATTAATTTCTGAATCGGCACAATAAATAAATCAAAGTAGAAATAAGTTATTGATTGCTTCTGAAGCAGTAAGTTTTACATCCAGTCACATTAATGATGTTAATAAATAAATCTGGCAATGCACTGGCAATTAAGTAATAACGCAGTAGTTGTGGACTTGACCGGTCTTGAAACAAAATCCAGAGTCCTCTTAGTCTGAGACCAAGACAAGACCGAGTACAAATGTGGTTGAGACCGAGACGAAACAAGACCAAGACCGTGTCATGAAACAGAGACGGATTCAGTTACGAGTGAAAGATAGAGAGTTTATTTCTCAAAACACAGTTTGTGATAACAGGTGCGGTCAGAATGAAGGCAGGCGAAGTTTCAGGTGGCGCAGGGATGCAATGGGCAGCCAGATCCGGCGGTGGGGAAACCGGGGCAGGCGGATTAATATGAGAATGAAAAACGTGTTTCAGTTTGGATACATAAAAGACGGAATGAATCCTCCTGTACGCAATTTGAGGCGGACTGCCACCGGACTAATAATCTTGGTGACAGTGAACGGACCAATGAATTTGGGAGCAAGCTTATTACACACGGAGTGGAGAGGAATGTTCTTGGATGAAAGCCACACCTTTTGACCAACGACGTAGACGGGAGGCTTAGACCAGTGGCGATCGGCTTGGGCCTTGGTGCGCGCTCCTACCTGGAGCAGAGTCTCACGGGCTCTGCTCCAAGTGTGATGACACCTCTGGACGAAGGCGTGAGCGGAGGGAACCGCAACTTCGGATTCCAGATTGGGAAAAATAGGTGGCTGGTAACCTAAGCTACACTCAAACGAAGAAAGGCCCGTAGACGACACTGGTAACGAGTTATGTGCGTACTCCACCCATGGAAGTTGTTGGCTCCAGGAGGAAGGATTCTTGGATACCAAACATTGCAACACTCTTTCCAAGTCTTGGTTGGCTCGTTCGGTTTGGCCATTGCTCTGGGGATGGAAACCCGAAGACAGACTTACACTCGCTCCCAGTAATCTACAAAACTCCGTCCAAAATTTGGAAATAAATTGGGGCCCCCTGTCAGAGACCACATCTATCGGGAGGCCATGTATGCGAAAGATGTGTTCAATGACAGCCATCGCCGTCTCCTTAGCAGAAGGTAACTTGGGTAAGGGAATAAAGTGCGCCGCCTTCGAGAACCGGTCCACTACGGTAAAAATGACCATCTTGCCCTGGGAGGGTGGGAGGGCGGTGACAAAATCAAGCGCGATGTGGGACCAAGGTCTCGAAGGGACAGACAGCGGTTGGAGTAACCCATCTGGAGCACGATTGGAAGTCTTACCACAAGCACAAACCGAACAGGCCAAAACAAAACTTTGAATGTCGGGAGCCATCCCTGGCCACCAGAATCGTTGCTTGACCAAAAAACTAGTACGATTAACCCTTGGATGACATGCCACATTGGAACAATGACCCCACTGAATGACGTCGGACCGTAATCCCTCCGGCACAAATAACCGACTCAGTGGCAGACCCCTTCTAAGGCCGATTTGACCTTCGATTCGATCTCCCATATGAGTGTAGAAACAGTGAGTCTCTCAGGTAAAATGCACTCGGGAGTAGACGGGCGTTCGGAGCGGTCAAAAACACGAGATAAAGCTTCGGGTTTGATGTTTTTAGAACCCGGGCGGTACGAGAGGGAAAAAATCTAATCGTCCGGAAAAAAGGGCCCACCGAGTCTGCCTGGAGTTGAGTCTTTTAGCAGATCTGATGTATTCCAAATTCTTATGATCGGTCCAGACTATAAAAGGTACCCCCGAGCCCTCTAGCCAATGACGCCACTCTTCCAATGCTAACTTGACTGCCAACAACTCCCTGTTACCAATATCGTAATTGCGTTCGACTGGTGACAACGATGGGAAAAAAACGTGCAAGGATGCATCTTGTCGTCCGAGGAAGAGCGTTGGGAATGAACCGCACCTACCCCCACCTCTGATGCGTCGACCTCCACCACGAACTGACGTGATGGATCAGGGGCAATCAGAATGGGAGCGGCTCTTGATTTTGGAAAATGTAGCCTCGGCTACATCAGACCACCTGAACGTAGTTCTGGGGGAGGTCAAGGCTGTCAGAGGCGCGGCTAGTTGGCTGTAATTACGAATAAAATGTTGGTAAAAATTGGCGAATCCCAGAAACCTCTGTAGGGCCTTACGGGAATCTGGACTTGGCCAATCTACCACAGCCTTAACCTTGTCGGAATCCATACGCACTCCCTCAGACGAGATGATGTAACCTAAAAAAGGGATGACCGAGGACAATGGGAACCAACGGAGAGTCAGTAATAACAAAGTCCATCTCCTCCGTGTGGTTCCCTGACGTAATGAGGGTAACGGTGAGTGTCTTGAAAGAAATGTCCAGAAGTCTTTGTCCATCGAGTGCATTGACTGAAATCTTGTGTGTGAGCGGAGTGCGGGGAATCTGAAGGTGAAGTGCGAGTGCTCTGTCCAGAAAATTACCTTCTGCCCCTGAGGCAGATGAGGGTTTCTTCATAGAGATGCCGCCCATCAGTAACCTCCGTCCTACTGGCGGGCGTGGGCTTTTACCGGGCACCGGTTCAAGAAATGACCCTCACCGCCACAGTATATGCAAAGGCCCTGGGCCCCTCCGACGATCTCTCTCCTCCCGGAAAAGTCGAGCTCTACCGACATGCATGGGCTCGTGATCGAAAGACGGGCTGACCGCATCGAAGACTCTGGCCGTCGAAACCACAGGGACCACTGGAGCCGGAGACTGAGCTGTTTGTTGAATCCTCCGCTCCAGTCGTGCGTCCACCCATAAAGCCAGCTCGACCAATCCGTCGAGGCTGGTGGGCAGGTCCAGAGCGTAGATCTCCTGTTGGATGCGGTCAGCCAGCCCATGCAGGAACCTGTCCCACTGCGCCTCCTCGTTCCACTTCGATTCGGCCGCGAAGGTGCGAAATTCGATAGAGTAGTCGGAGACTGACCGGTCTCCTTGGTGCAGATCGGTGAGCTTCCGCGCCGCCTCACGTCCGACCACCGACCGATCGAACACCCGCTTCATTTCCTCGGACAGGGCCTGGAACGAGGAGCAGCACTGGTGTTGGAAGCACAGGAAGTTGTTGAATCCTCTTGGTGAGCTCGGACACCTGCACCACCAAAGCCTGTACTGCCTGACCTGTGACCACCATCTGCTCCTCCTGATGATCGAGGCGTGCATTGCTGTGTGACAGAAAATCCTGTAGGTTGGATGCACTCGCTGAATCCATGTTTGGTCAGATCGTTCTGTCATGACACAGAGACGGATTCAGTTGCAAGTGAAAGATAGAGAGTTTATTTCTCAAAAAACAGTTCGTGATAACAGGTGCGGTCAGAACGAAGGCAGGCGAAGTTTCAGGTGGCGCAGGGACGCAACGGGCAGCCAGATCCGGGAGATGATCCACAAAAGAGAGAAATCCTCAGAACAGACAGGAACAACCGGAACAGCGAAACACCAGGGGAATAACAGAGGAAGACAGGACTGGACCACAGGAAACACAACCAATGATCTGACAAACACAATGTGGTTAGCAAGACAATAAGTAGACCGGTAAATGAAGAGCAACAGGTGGTGATGATAATCAGATGAGCCGGTAATCAGTAGCCACGCCTCCCACTCTCACTCCACACACACTCACACACAGAGAGAGAATGAGCCAGTGAATTCATGAACCGTGACAGACCGTCAAAAAATGGTTTTAAGACCGGTCTCAAGACCAAGACCGGTCTCGAGTACTACAACACTACTATCTAGTATCACTTACTTTTCTTTTGTGCTTTTAAGAGGGTAATTAATGCCACACTATCACAAATTAGTGATATCTTTCAGTCCAGTTCTGAAGAATGCAGCAGACCACCATGATCTGGCATACTTTACTGGGTCTGTACAACATCACCCCAGAAAACTGAATCAGCTTTTTCAAATGCAGAAAGTGCATTGATTATACTGCATGTCTGGATATAGACCCAGTTAAGACTACATTTTGATGACTTTCATTTAATTAAGGTCATTATTTGATAAAAAAATAGGGGTGTGACGAGATCTCGTGCTATGATATTAAAACATAATGATATTTCTCATCGAGGTGAAAAGCTCATGATATCAGCAAAGACATTATATGTGACCCGTGCTGACAAAATGAGTCGAAATGAGCAAATTATCAAAAATAAATTATTGTTATTGCCCCGCCTTCTAAATGAAAGAGCCAATCGTTGGTTAGTAAAGTCATCGCGTCACTGCAGCTGCCATTAGAAACTCCGGTTGCTATAGAAACAGGCAGAGCTCTGAGACGCGTGTTTAGGACTGCACATGCACATTAGCTTTGTCCGGGCTGAAAAATGCTGTTTTTTGTCATGATTCAACCATTTAGAAACAAAATTTATGAGACAGTTGTTGTCAGGTTTCATTGGCGAACAGTTTTGGAGAATTTGATGTTTCCCCATTCAAAGAGATAGGAGCTGCACTTGCATGCCAGAGATGCGTTTCAAAGATGGCCGCCGAGTGAAATGACTTGTCTTAAAGGGACTTTGATATCAGCATGAAGGAGTCGAGTTTGTGGCAAAACATTTTACAGTGCTTGCATTATGTTGTCTGTTTCATACAAGTAGAACTGAAATGACAGAGAACCCGATGGTCACTCTGACAGAGCTCCAGCGTTTCTCTGTGGAGAGAGGAGAACCTTCCAGAAGAACCACCATCTCTGCAGCACTCCACCAATCAGGCCTGTATGGTAGAGTGGCCCGACAGAAGCCACTCCTCAGTAAAAGGCACATGACAGCCCACCTGAAGTTTGCCAAAAAGGCACCTGAATAACTCTCAGACCATAAAAAAAAAAATTCTCTGGTCTGATGAAACAAAGATTGAACTCTTTGGCCTGATTGGCAAGCGTCATGTCTGGAGGAAGCCAGGCACCACTCATCACCTGTCCAATACAATACAGTGAAGCATGGTGGTGGCAGCATAATGCTGTGGGGATGTTTTTCAGTGGCAGGAACTGGGAGACTAGTCAGGATCGAGGGAAATATGAATGCAGTAAAGATCGACCGATATGGGTTTTTCTATAACCGATGCCGATGTTTAGAGGTCAGGGTCAGCCGATGGCCGATATGTGCTGCCGATTTTTAGGGTTGATATCTTGAAGTTTTCCCCTTCATTTGCTAAAATGTCACACTAATAATAAGTGGATGCACAACATATCTAAACTTAACTTCATTTATTGAACACTGATTTGAACCATCTCTCGAATCTTAATTTTGTGCACTGCACGGTATTAAAATAAAATATTTATCCAAAGTTAACCAAACAAATCAATAAACTGACCAAGTATTAATGATAAACATGGCCATAAATGCCATTCCCATTCTATGAAATGCATCTATACACTATATCTAATTTGCATAGTAATGTTTTTTGGGACAATATGTAATTTAATAATGGAAGTTAGAATATCTTTTCATAAGAATATCATATTTCATAAGAATATCCAGACAAAACTGTGTATGTTGTCAGAGAAATTCACTAAAAGATAATGTCCTCTACAGAGGCAAAACCTCTATTCTGGGTCTCAGGAGGATATTTCTGTCTCATGCAGAGTGAATCCAGCATTTATATTTAGATGTCACTTCCGAAACTTTGCAGCATGCAGTTGGCCATCAGTCCTCTTAGCAGCATGAAAATCAATAGTTTTATTCAATGGATTTTATAGACTGTATAGCCTCGAGTTTTTGCGAGCCTGCATTAACTCAGCACTGAATAAAAACTCTTCCGTTTTCATCGGTGAGATTCTGATCACGTTCAAGAGATCTGGCTACATTACTCACCGCTGCAAAAGCACGTTGTAAATAGATGCCGCTCTCACATTTGGTGCTCTCCAGAACGCGTACACAAATGTGCAAATCTGCCCAATCTGTTTCGCCAGTATATTATTACAGTATCAACTGAGGGTGCTTTTGCTTGCGTTTGAGGGTGCTTAAGCCTTGTTTATACTTTCGTCTGCCTCCCCAGCATGAGCCTCCGCTGTCCGTTTGGAGAGGTGTTTATACTCGAGGGCGACTCGGAGTAATTGTTCTATAAACCATCAGGAAACAGCGGTGAGAAGAAGTACACACGTGACAATGTTTACTTTAGTAAATTTTACCAAAACCACACTACGAAGGAATCGTGTAAAACCCAGAATTACTTGCGACAGAATGGATCGATCTCTGAGACATTTTCTAATTTATCTCAGTCAGGACAGCTCTGTGTCTCCAAGCACGGAGCTGTATGTGAGCGGGGCGGTGTAACGTAGCCCTCGCCCTCGCCCTCAATCACACTGCAGTGTTTGTGAGAGCTGCCACCTTCACCACACGCACAGAGTGAAATTCTCCGACTCCGATACAGGAAAAATAAAACAGAACTTATAACATTGGGGCTTATATGTTAGCAAGAAAGCTGCTGATAGTTTTCGACTACAGTCCTTAAAGTTAACTGCAAGTAAGCAAACCTTCTACCAGCTGTAGCATTATGCCAGTTCCGGACAGTTCCGCCGCACCAATATCACGGGGCTGCCCGCAGACGTGCCTGACTTTAAATCGGCGCTACTAAACACGGATTTCATTCTAGAGGTCGACCAATATATCGGTCAGCCGATATTTGTAATTTTTTTATATATATCGGCATCGGCCGACCGATATATTGGTCAACCTCTAGAATGCAGCAATGTACAGAGACATCCTTGATAAAAACCTGCTTCAGAGCGCTCTGGACCTCAGACTGGGGCAAAGGTTCATCTTCCAACAGGACAATGACCCTAAGCACACATCCAAGATAACAAAGGAGTGGCTACGGGACAACTCTGTGAATGTCCAGTGAACAACTCTGTGAATTGAGTGGCCCAGCCAGAGCCCAGACTTGAACCCGATTGAACATCTCTGGAGAGATCTGAAAATGGATTGCAAAGATTTCAAACAAACTTTTTTCATGTTGTCATTATGGGGTATTGTTTGTAAAATTTTGAAAAAATAATGAATATAATCCATTCTGGAATAAAGCTGTAACATAACAAACTGTGTAAAAAGTGAAGCGCTGTGAATTCTTTTCCGGATGCAGTGTATGCACAGCAGGTTTCTGAGTGATTTGTTGTTAATTGCAATGTCAAAATAAAAGTTTAAACCTTCACTTTGAGTTTGCATGTTTTGATGTTCTTGTTCAAGAAATTACAATGGCTGTAGCATTTCTATTGTAAAGAAGTGGCCAAATATTAAAGATTAGTGAACACAATATTTTTTTTCATACATCATAAATTACCTGTGACGAAACGTAATAAACTCTGTCATGTGATCTTGTGTTCGATTTGGAAGGCAGATGCCTGGTGTTTCCATTACATTTCCATTACTTGTCTTTTCATCCGGTGGGGTTTGGGGGTTATGTGCATTTTTAGAATATATGCACAACTTGGTGTTTCCATAAAAAAAATTTAAATGCCCCAATATTTTTTTAATATCCCAAAATTTGGAGGAAAAAAAATAGGTGGATGGAAACATAGCTACTGACTTAAAATCTAGATTCTGATCTGGATTGTATGTTTTTGTATTGAAATGCACAAACAGTATGTAAAAGTCAGCTGTTTAGTGAATTCACCCATCTCAATGACAGCATGCATTAAAAAAAGCGCTGGAAACATCCTCAGGTATTTTCGTTCTGATTCCGACAGCATCAGCACATTCATGCGGCCAGCTTCCTGCTCCACCTCATCCCAAAAACACTACCGAACTGAGATCCTGCATGTGTGCACGTGAATGTCATGTTTGTAAAAGCAGGATTTGTAGAACAAACACACTATCCTTAAAATCTACAAGAAATTAAGATTACTGCTCACAGATGAATTGAATTAAAATGGACTAATTTATGTTTTTCAGTTCTATGATTTAATCTGATACACCGTAGTATGATAGCTGATCAGAATTGATTCTGATTATGTATTCAGAGATGCTCTTATGCACAATGCCTTTATTTTTTATATTTCTGCCTGCTAAAATGTGAAAATGTCAGCACATCAGCTGTTTCTCAGGTGTGGGAACCAGCATGTGGTACTTGTGGGGACACAACATTTTCAAATAAATATCCAAATAAATTTAATTACTAAACTAAATTAACTATATGAACTACATTACTTAAATATATATGATAATTGAAATGAGCTGGATGACATCACCGTTTTCTCCAGAGCGGCTGTACAGCCGAATCAAATTCGGTTGCATTATTTTCCTGTTTAACACTGTGAAGCTGCTTTGAAACAATCTGCATTGTAAAAAGCGCTATATAAATAAAGTTGACTTGACTTGACTTGACTTCCAAACTCACATCACACGTCCTTCCCAACTGCAACACTTCATGATCATGTCTGAATGCTTAAAGAAATTATTTTGCACAAATCTTTATGTGCTGTTGTATTGAACCCAGATTAGTTCCAATCACTTGAGCCTCTATCTGCATCAACTAACACTAAGACTAAATAAAGTGACCAGCAACTATATTTAAGAGCAAATAGCTGAGATCATGTTTGTGTGTACATTGTTATGAATGCATAAGGACTCACGGTGTCTGTTTGTGAATGGCTGTCACAGGTACAGAGTGCCAGAGGAAACTATTATTCCATTGTCTCAAGCAGATGAGAGGAAAATCAACAGCTTGAGGAACCGAAACTACATCACCTGCCAACCTGCATGGGAGAAAGAGGTGCCTCATTCCATGCTTCTGTGATTTTAATATATGACAAAGGCTATATGCAAAGAACAGACAATATGACCAAAAATGTTTTTGTGACAGTGGCCAAGAATGTGTATGATGTCACCTAATCTATGTGTGTTGTGTGATTTTTTTTTTTCAGGTAGAAATGATGCAGAGACTGAAGCAGAAAGCTGAGATCCAGTCCCTGGCATCTATCGCCCCTCATTTCCTCACTCGAGTCTACCTGCCAAACAAACTGCGCTATGGAGGCTGGATATGAGCATCTGCCGCCCTCTACTGGAATATGTATGTCGATCATGTAGCGTGTTCCGCATGAAGTGCATGATTTAATACTGTGCATGTTACAGCGTGTCCACTGGATGTTAGATGAGCAGTTATGTTGGATTACCGTCACTGTAGAACTATGAGTTATGAGCTTGAATATGCCATACATCATCTGAGCTGTTATGTTGAAGCTGCTCTGGACTGTCATGTTTGCATTGGCTGTGAATATAATGGAATAAATAAACAAAACACCTTATTTTATTACAGAGCTGCAAGAATATAATGCAAACAACATATCAGATTAAAGAGCATTAGAATTAGACAAAGCTTAAAATATTAGCTAAAGTCTATTTTGGGGGGGATTCAATTAAAGTCTCTGTAGTCAATAATTTGATCCTTTAAAACTCATCTTTGATAACCAAAATGACACATTTAAACTTTTTATTATTATTATTCATGCATTACAACAGCTTGAATGTAACTCTACACCCTTGCTTCATTTAGTTAAAGTGGACCCATGAATATGCAAATAAGCCCCGCCTCCACTCTCTCACACAGGCTCGTCATATCATGGTAATGCATTTTATGTATCGCTCTTTAAAACGTCGGACACAGCTAATAATGTGCTGCTAATGTTACACAAACCATGTGACCTCTCAGTCTGCCTTATAAAAATCAGCATCCTTACAAATGCTTTGAACAACTCAGAATGTCAGTTGAAAAAGGCATATAGTTCATCATAACATCGTAATATACATCATATACATAATCCACCCGCTATATTGCTAAATGTACATGATTTTTCATATCAACAGGAAAATGTACCAGGATACCCTGTATGGTTACTTTTGAGCACGACTGTATGTGCGTTTTAATATTTGGACCACTTCTATTATTGATTTCTGTCTGGATGTGAAAAGAGTTTCAACCAGTATGACAAAAAGTGTTTATGAAAAACATCGCCCACCCTACCTTTAAATGTTAATAGAAGACTGTATTGCCCAATATCTGATTTTACTGTTTTTTTTCCAGGAAATGCCCTGCGTTAAGAGGTTCTGACCAGCAGATGTCAGCATGTCCTCCCTCTTTGACTGATGTGCATATGAGAAGACCCCGTGTTACCATGACGACCGGCTAGCCATTTTGAGATATATGCTTGTGAACTGGCATGGCAGAGGAACTGACACCCTTACCATGTTTTATAGGCTACACTTTTGATTTTTTTTTTATTTCTCAAAAGGCTTACAGAACTTCTGATTAATTCACAGTATTAAATTTGCTTAGTTGAAAACACATTTATTGAAAACATTTATAATGCACCATGACCCTCATGTTTATGTTAGTTTAAGTGTATATAGAGTTTTCTGTTTATATTGTATTAGAAACATATTTCCTTATTATTTCATATTATTCCTTATTATTCCATATTATATATATATATATATATTTTTTTTTTCTATATTTTTCTAAGTTCTATATTCATTGTGGCAGTTTGCATTTGGTAACTTGACATTTAACTCGGTGGCAAGTTATGATATCCAGTTCCCAGCACAGGTTTGATAATGTGAATAAAGTGTTTACATCCGTTTCATCTTATTTGAATAATCATTATTTGCACTAGCTATCAACGCAACATAAACAACCGTTACTGCGCATGCGCGCTTTTATGGCCCAAACTTCCGGTAGATGGCCACAAAGAATCAATGACAACAAAGGCTGTTTTATCATCTTTCATTTTAATTGTTCAACATTATCTGAATTTATATGTTTTTATTGTTTCAGCATGTTTATTATAAATAATCTCCCATTTCTGTCTGCAATATAGAGTGGGGAAACGCCCCCCTTAAAGGGTTAGTTCACCCAAAACTTAAAATTCTGTCGTTAATTACTCACCCTCATGTCGATCCCAACCCGTAAGACATTAGAGAAGAAGAAAAATATCTTAATTTGTGTTCTGAAGATGAACGAAGGTCTTACGGGTAATAATGACAGAATTAAAATGTTTGGGTGAACTAACCCTTTAAGGACCGTGTAGTGGCGTTTTCTGTACAGTAGCCTTTATCAATTCTTGCGCGCTCGCCTTTCAATCTTGCAATGCGTCGGAATAACATGTTTCTTTGTTTTTATAATATAAGATTAATGTTGGGAAACTTAAACTTGTAGATAAAGTACCCTATTTGAGATTGATTGTATATGAATGCATCACAAAAATCCCGCCATTAATAGAGGATAAAGCGAAAGTTGTTTTACACTCTGTGATAAAGGCCTATTACATACCTAATTTAAATATTTTGCGGGAAACATAAATCTGATCAGTTATCCAGATGGCGACCACTTGATGTGAACAAATGTAAACTGATGAGCCGATCTGCTTGATCAGATCACGGTGATCACGTTAATGCCAAGTGTAAACGCAGCTAGAATAAGTTACATTATTAAGAGTAGATTATTTCTGATAACAAGCTAAATAAATAACAAGTAAATTACATTAGACAAACAGTCTAAATTACCTTAGACGCTGCTCACGTATGCAGTCAGACTGGATATTTATGAAGCATTTAAGGCTTTTTGGTGAGCCGCACACAGTTTTTGCGCTGGTGTCATATGCTCTCTGCTTGATCGTTAATATTTATATCCAACAATAGTATGTCAAAAATGTGTTTCTACTGAGTAGTGCGCCATACTATCCACTAGCCAGACCGATAAACAAACACTGACCGAAAGTTATCTTCGGGCCAGGCGCGTAACCGTGGCAACGCGCGTACATCCGATTAAATGTTTTAGTTTCCATGACAACAGACACCACATAAACACAAGAAAACAAACCGACACAACAGTATCATGTTTTTATTCATAAGATGAACAGAGTGAATCAACAGGTTTTCATCTTTTATGGCTATGGTTTTCATCCATCAGCACAGCTCAGATCTCTGCTGCTCGCACAAGCTTTTTAAAAGACGCCGCTCTCATCAACCAATCAACATCCCGAGAGGTAGGCCATTTATGAATATTAAATGAGCAGCTTTGACGCGTTCTAAAACCCACTGTGACGTCACGCGCCGAACTGCTTTATAATCCGTGCTCGCTTCTCTTTCTCTCCACTACACACTCCACGAGCGAAGATTATTAAGAAGAAACAGACGGACGGATAGATAAATAGGCATAATATTTGACAGCTTCACTCATCACAGAGCTGGATGAAGCACCTCGGTGGCGGGTGACAGGGCCTCTGTGTTCAGCTTCTCGCGGGATGTGTGTGTTGGATGGTGTTGGTGATGTGTGTGTTCCTCCACACCATATGTATGGGAATGACCCGCGGCGTCAGGTGGGGTGACACACACTCACTCTTCGCCCAAGTGAAGCGCTCTTACCACAGCGAGACGCTGCTTTATGTCTCTCACAGTCACAGAAGTGAAGATCAATAGTGAAGCTTCCTCGGTGGGTGACGGATGGGGTTCAGAGCAGCTTCTCGCGGGATTGCTGACTCGCGTTCGGGAGCGGTTGTGCTGAGAGCCAGTGTGAACCGGTTGTCTGGGGGGTGTTTGGTGCTGGTCCTCTTGGGGTTTCGACCTCATAGAAGATCAGCATCAGGGGTTTCTCAGACCGCTTGGTGGAGCTGGAAGGAGGCCGACATCTGCCCGTGCTGTGATGAGTGACAACGAGACGGGGGGAAGTTAGCAAGGGAAGGGTGTAAAGATGGACTTAAATGCATCCGCGGAAGGAGATCGACCCTTCTCGTGGAGTGTGTGGTGCAGTGGAAAATGGGAAACAACTGTAACAATAACAAAAAGAACAATAGCGATGCTTTGCTTCACGATTGACAAAAATCATAACACGAATAATGGAAAATATAATATTAAACTAAAAAAAATATGAATCTAAAATAACAGATAATATAATTTTATATATAATAACATAATAAATTAGTTAAGATCTATCGAATAATTATATAGAACAATTAGTAATAATAAAAAATAATAAATAATATATTAATACTAATAATATATTAATAAAAATATAAAATAACAATAATGAAATCAAATAACTGGATATGTATAATAATATAGTAATTAATAATATATTAATATAAGAATATATAAATAAAAAATAACAACTAAAATGATAATAAAAACACTCATCACAGAGCTGGATGAAGCACCTCGGTGGCGGGTGACAGGGCCTCTGTGTTCAGCTTCTCGCGGGATGTGTGTGTTGGATGGTGTTGGTGATGTGTGTGTTCCTCCACACCATATGTATGGGAATGACCCGCGGCGTCAGGTGGGGTGACACACACTCACTCTTCGCCCAAGTGACGCGCTCTTACCACAGCGAGACGCTGCTTTATGTCTCTCACAGTCACAGAAGTAAAGATCAATAGTGAAGCTTCCTCGGTGGGTGACGGATGGGGTTCAGTGCAGCTTCTCGCGGGATTGCTGACTCGCGTTCGGGAGCGGTTGTGCTGAGAGCCAGTGTGAACCGGTTGTCTGGGGGGTGTTTGGTGCTGGTCCTCTTGGGGTTTCGACCTCATAGAAGATCAGCATCAGGGGTTTCTCAGACCGCTTGGTGGAGCTGGAAGGAGGCCGACATCTTCCCGTGCTGTGATGAGTGACAAACAATAATAATAATAAAAATGTATAGAAAATATTAAAATTACAACTAAAATGATAACAAATATTAATGCAATTATAATAATATATGTAAATAATAATAATTGAATAAATAGGCTACAGTTGAAAAATAAATACCTAGTAATATGCTAAATAAAACATTTTAAAATTCAAGTTGCTTCTGTGTTTATGTCAAGTGTGTGGTTGTTTAGCATCTTGTGTACTAAATGTTGACCAGCAGTAACAACCTCAAACATCTGCTTCACCCTGCCAAGCAATTTTCAGTTTTCTATAAAAATAAATGTACTGTAAAAAACAAATCTAGGCCTGGTTTCACAGACAGGGTTTAGATTAAAGGCTATATGTACAATTTTTGGATTAAAAATATCCAAAAACCACTGGAACAATGTTATATATTTTGGTGACTTGTGTACTTACATTATCCCAAATTTTTCCAAGCAATTTTAACCAGGACACGGGCCGTGTCTGTGCTTCGCCTGTCAATGACATCATACTTGCGTTACCCTCGGTTTCCAGTTAAATTTCTAGAAACCATAGAAACACCAAAGACGCTTTAATATATTATGTGTTTTATTACTGTTTGTAGACATTTATAGACAGAAAACTACATAGGCATACCTGATAGAAAATGTGTTCGTATAGTTGATGTAGGCTATGTCAGAGTAGGCCTAGTGCATGGACTGATGAGCGAATGTCATCAATCCAGTTACAAAACTGTAAAAAAGAGGTGTCAAATATCCACACAAATAAGATTGAGCTCAATCTAGAGCACACTTAAGCAACTTAATCACTGAGTTGTTTGCTACTGCAAGTTTAATCTTTTAGATCAGTCAAATTCACAAATGAATCATATGTTATTTATGCCACGTTTTCCAATCTCATTTTGGCCGCACCTGAAACGGAAACAGGATGTGCATTTATTGTCTGTCAGTCAGATGCGAGTGAAAGTTGCGTTCATTGCTATAGCAACAGACTCCAGGCATGTTCTTTCAGAATCATGGCAGGTACAAATAAAAAGTTCTTGATTCTGTCATTTTAAAGTTAACGAGGAACAGATTGTTTTTCTGAAATAAAGTGTAGCAAAAAGTCTGATATTATGCTTTGCAATGTAGTGAAGAAAATAAAAGCTTCATACACATAAATAGTAGCTACATAAAAATAACACATCAGACACATCCTAATGCAGTGTCATTTATTTATCATACAACTACAAGACCAAAAACACCTGTAAATATAAGGGTGTCTTGTTACTGATAACGATACTGATACATCCTTTTTTATTTCCTTTCTCGTGGTGATATGAAATAATCAAAATGTCATTAATCATTTAATTCATTCATTCCTCAACCTCCTGCTTTGGGGTCAGCTTTTTTAAAATGTTGTGGGATTGTCCGTGCGTTAGCCTAAAGACCAGCTTAATTTAGCAAACAATCATTTCAGGGACATTGCGAGTTTAAGGCTAAGGTTTTTTTTCCTTCTGTGAAACTGCACAGCTTTTCCAGTTTTTTAAATGACACTCCTTCCTACACCAACTACAAATACGAACACACTTTCTATCACGTATGTCTATGTAAGACGATGGAACCAATCAGAGTAGGAATGGGGCAGGGCGACACGTGCAGCCCCACCCCGATCTGCTGCACTCGGACCTACTTCATACTACAGTAAAGCTAATAATCTCATCCATGATTATGATTTCTGCCCGAGTCCCTTTCTGATTCTTTTCCACCGGCTGTGAGGTGAAGACGACATCTCCCATGAATCCGCACTCAATCTCTGCGTCATCAAGCTACGCCTTTGTTTTGAATAGATGAAAAACTACATATTGTGCCTTTAATCCAGGGGTAGGCCTTAGTTAAATTACGACATTTAAGCCTGAAAAAACGAAGTTGTGTGTAGAGTAAGTAATGGTTTGTCACACAGGACTGTGCATCAAATCTTCTGACACTGCCAGAATTTCATCAGAGGTCAAATTTGTTTGCAATGGTCATTAATCGGCTGTTGGCGAACATGTCAAACTAGCGATCAAAGACTTAAGATTTTTGGCCTAGGATCAGATCTTTCCCTAAATGTGTCTTCAGACGGCCAAATTAAGGCCAAAATCGTACAGTGTGGCTCACAAGATGACAAAAATCCAGCAATTTACTGACAGAATAATAGGTTTTGAAGCATGAATTAAATGTTTTGGTACTACATTTTGCAGACATGCAATAGAGTTCTGATATTCCAGCAAACAGTTGTGACAATTAAGCTACAGTTTAGAGAATGTTTCGAAAAATGTGATAATGTGTATTTACCTTTATAATAACTTCAACCACGTTATTCTTTTTTTTTTCTGTGGAGGCTCCATGCTATTTATTTTAAAGGTAAATAAATGAGTCGCTACAGCGCTTGTTTGTTGACAGTCCTGCTGTGGATCATACGTTCATGAATGTAATGACGCTTATTTAGCGCGAGGGGGCGCAGTTTAGTCATTTTTGTTCTATTCAGAAAACATAACAGCTTCGGCCCGCCGTCTCTTGTAAGGTTTAACCTGTATCATATCATATTTTTTATGTCATTACATTGTTTAGAGCATAAGAAACAAATGGAAAAATAAAATGACATGAAATGAAATGACATGAAAGGTTTCAGGTTTTCAGGATTTTTTTAACCAAACTTTGTATAAAGATGATTCTCAACTATGTTATGAAAGATATAACAGAATTAATTAATATACTTTATGCAATATGTGGGTAAAATTGCCTTGCATGGGTTTTCCCATTCAATGCAATGTATCTATGCACTGTATCTAATTTGCATGTTAATGTGTTCTTGTGGCAACATGTAATGAAAAAAGAAGTGTAATAATGGGAGTACTAATTGGCAACATTTTCATAATAATGTTTAATATTTCATAGGAATATGAATATATATTTATTTCCCTACTCACTTGTTGTGTCTCCTGATAAATGCCTGATAAACATGCCCTGGTGCCCTGTTTTGTATCAAAATCATATTTCGATTAGAAACCCCGTGCTTCAACCCCCCAACATTTTCCTGAGATGTATAACATTTATAACAAACAATTTGAAAAAAATAGCCTAATTTAAATGATCATTACAAAATATTATCATATTTCCACAAGAGTGCTAAATTTGATTACTAAACTAATGTCAGTCATTTTTAAAGACCAAGGAGAAGTTGTCCTAGTGAAACCTCCAAACATTTGGACCTCTGAAAAGTCTAAATGTGCTCTTTACAGGACATCAAGACTTAAAACTGTGACATATTGTCAGAGAAACTCACTAAAATATAATGTCTACTACAGTGGATCTAAGTCTAGTCCTGGGTCCCAGGAGCATATTGGATTTCAAATGTCTCGAAATTATCAACACAATAAATTTTTACTGAAAAAGCTGTACACAATCTACATGCCTTCTGTCATCTGATTGATAGTTTATACTTATGTTAGCAAGTAAAATGCCTTTTAGTAGCCTTTAGTAGCTTTTAGTATCATTAAAAAAGGTTGTGATAGCCCATGTGTATTTTTGCTGTGGAATCTTTAATGATTTTTATAAATTAAACAGGAATGAATTAATACCTATTTACAAATGAACACTTACTGGACTGAAACAATGTGGGTTTACTTGATTATCCATATATCTTTTTTATGTGAGTATCAAATATTATCCATCAGGCTTTTGAGCATATAATGCATTGCATTATGTTTTGCACCCATAATAAAAACTACAGAGCTTTGACCATAAAACTAAGCATTTAATTATCATCTTAACAAGACATTGGGATATATAGAGTGACAACTGATATTTATATGCATTTTATGTAAGTATCTATACTGTTATAAAGATCTCATTGATTTACAGTACATTTGCAATATAAATATCAGCAACTGCAGCAAATTATTTGGGCATCTGAATGATATTGAGGTGTTTTTTTTTCTATGAGCCTTAAAGGCCAAATCTTATACTCAACAAAAACTAAAAGGTCCCATTTCAGAAAATTTGATTTTTTAAATTATTATTTTATGCAATATGTCAGGCTTATAAGATAAGACATGCTTTGTCTTTTGTCTTTAATAATGTTACTTGATTTATTTTCGGACGTTGAGGTCTCGTGTCCCTCAGATGACATCAGCTGCCTGTCCTCAGTCCTGCTGCAGAGAACTTCCTCATTGCGGGTATGTTGGCCAGTGATGTGATCACTAAAGAAATAAATGACACTTTACACAAACAAGGTGCACAAATAAGTCAAAAGTTATAGCCTCATGTAACAAAAAAAGACACTGTAATATAAAGTGTTACCTATTACTGTTTATCACAATCTGACAATCAGAAATCTTTTGTTGACCAGTGACAGCATGATTAAGTTGATCAATGAAATCGGCAGACAAAAGTTGATTTGGCAGACAAAAGTTTAGAAACAAAAACATGCCAAACTACTGTGTGTGTATGTGTATACTGTGTATGTCTGTCTCTGTGTGTGTTCCTCCTTGAGGTGTTTGTTGTAGCTCTTCTTTGCGCTGTACTGTAATAAGAGATGGTTACTGTTGTTCTTATGTTTTGGACATAGGTCTATCCCATGTTACACAATTTTATGTTATAAGTGGTTGCGCTGAGTTTTGAATGTGATGTGTGTCCATGTACTTTGCTCCCCTGTCTTGTGTGAAAGTTGGGCTGTGACAGGGCAGCCTTCTTGGCCATAATGGGACAGGCAGAGAGTTCAGAGATGGCCTCCTTGGCCATAACAGGACAGGTAGAGGGTTTAGGAAGGAATGCCACTGTCTCATGAGGCCATTGCCGCCTCGAGAGGATCTGTAGTGGACACCACTACCTAGGGAGGACATGCTGGGGACGGCAACACCTAATGAGGAGCTGTAGTAGACGCCACCATCTCGGGAGGGGCTATTGAAGTCACCACTACCTAGGGAGCAGCTGTATTGGACATTGCCACCTCGGGAGGAGCTGTAGCGAACACCACTAACTAGGGAGGAGCTGTAGTGGACAGCAACACCTAAGGAGGAGCTGTAGTAGACGCCACCATCTCGGGAGGGGCTGTAGCGGACGGCAACACCTAAGGAGGAGCTGTAGTAGACGGCACCATCTCAGGAGGGGCTGAAGCGGACACCATTACCTCGGGAGGAGCTTAAGCGGATGCCACCGCCTTTAGAGGAGCTTAAGCAGACACCACCACCTCGGGAGGAGCTGTAGTGGACGGCAACACCTAAGGAGGAGCTGTAGTAGACGCCACCATCTCGGGAGGGGCTGTAGCAGACACCATTACCTCAGGGGAAGCTTAAGCGGACGTCACCACCTCGGGAGGGGCTGTAGTGGACGGCAACACCTAAGGAGGAGCTGTAGTAGACAGCACCATCTCGGGAGGGGCTGTAGCGGACACCATTACCTCGGGAGGAGCTTAAGCAGACGCCACCGCCTCGGGAGGAGCTTAAGCAGACACCACCACCTCGGGAGGAGCTGTAGTAGACGGCAACACCTAAGGAGGAGCTTAACCGGACGTCACCACCTCGGGAGGAGCTGTAGTGGACAGCAACACCTAAGGAGGAGCTTAAGCGGATGTCACCACCTCGGGAGGAGCTGTAGTGGACGGCAACACCTAAGGAGGAGCTGTAGTAGACGCCACCATCTCGGGAGGGGCTGTAGCGGACGGCAACACCAAAGGAGGAGCTGTAGTAGACGCCACCATCTCGGGAGGGGCTGTAGCGGACACCATTACTTCGGGAGGAGCTTAAGCAGACGCCACCGCCTCGGGAGGAGCTTAAGCAGACACCACCACCTCGGGAGGAGTTGTAGTGGACGGCAACACCTAAGGAGGAGCTGTAGTAGACGCCACCATCTCGGGAGGGGCTGTAGCGGACACCATTACCTCAGGGGAAGCTTAAGCGGACGTCACCACCTCGGGAGGGGCTGTAGTGGACGGCAACACCTAAGGAGGAGCTGTAGTAGACGCCACCATCTCGGGAGGGGCTGTAGCGGACACCATTACCTCGGGAGGAGCTTAAGCAGACGCCACCGCCTCGGGAGGAGCTTAAGCAGACACCACCACCTCGGGAGGAGCTGTAGTGGACGGCAACACCTAAGGAGGAGCTTAAGCGGACGTCACCACCTCGGGAGGAGCTGTAGTGGACGGCAACACCTAAGGAGCAGCTTAAGCGGACGTCACCACCTCGGGAGGAGCTGTAGTGGACGGCAACACCTAAGGAGGAGCTGTAGTAGACGCCACCATCTCGGGAGGGGCTGTAGCGGACGGCAACACCTAAGGAGGAGCTGTAGTAGACGCCACCATCTCGGGAGGGGCTGTAGCGGACACCATTACCTCGGGAGGAGCTTAAGCAGACGCCACCGCCTCGGGAGGAGCTTAAGCAGACACCACCACCTCAGGAGGAGCTGTAATGGACGGCAACACCTAAGGAGGAGCTTAAGCGGACGTCACCACCTCGGGAGGAGCTGTAGTGGATGGCAACACCTAAGGAGAAGCTTAAGCGGACGTCACCACCTCGGGAGGAGCTGTAGTGGACGGCAACACCTAAGGAGGAGCTGTAGTAGACGCCATCATCTCGGGAGGGGCTGTAGCGGACACCATTACCTCGGGAGGAGCTTAAGCAGACGCCACCGCCTCGGGAGGAGCTTAAGCAGACACCACCACCTCGGGAGGAGCTGTAGTGGACGGCAACACCTAAGGAGGAGCTGTAGTAGACGCCACCATCTCGGGAGAGGCTGTAGCGGACACCATTACCTCGGGAGGAGCTTAAGTGGACGCCACCACCTCGGGAGGAGCTTAAGTAGACACCACCACCTTGGGAGGAGATGTAGTGGACGGCAACAACAAAGGAGGAGCTGTAGTAGGCGCCATCATCTCAGGAGGGGCTGTAGCGGACACCATTACCTCGGGAGGAGCTTAAGCGGACGCCACCACCTCAGGAGGAGCTGTAGTTGATGGCAACACCTAAGGAGGAGCTGTAGTAGACGCCACCATCTCAGGGGGAGCTGTAGTGGACACCACTACCTAGGGAGGAGCTTAAGCAGATGCCACCGCCTCGGGAGGAGCTGTATTGGACACTGCCACCTCGAGAGGAGCTGTAGTGGAGGGCAACACCTAAGGAGGAGCTGTAGTGGGCGCTGCCATCTCAGGAGGAGCTGTAGCGTACACCACTACCTAGGGAGGAGCTGTAGTGGACGCCATCGCCTCGGGAGGAGCTGTTGCGGTCACTGCCACCACGGGAGGAACAGGAGAATTGTGTGCGGCCCACACACACAAGATGCCAGTTGCCATTACAGGAAGCGCAGCCGATGGCAGTAGAATCTCTGGGACCACTGGACTTGGATGCATTGAGACCACCGGACTTAGGACCATTGGACTTGGATGTACTGGGATGTACTGGGACATTTTCATAGCTCATAGCCACATGGGCTGACATCATAGGGGATTCTGCCAGTTTGGATTCCAGTCCAAACCGCCTCGCTCTAGCTTTCGTGGATTTCAATATAGTGGCCAAGATGGTTGATGGCTCTGGTGTGGCGGCCTTGACTTTTTTACCCCGTGGTGGCCCAAGCTCCGTGGCTACCATATCTAGAGGTCGTTTCCCCCACAGTGAAAAGGGTGAACCACATCTCACTCAGCGATTCTCAAGGGCCATCACGGATAAGTGTGGATTGTAATGGTTATTTAGTCCATAGCAAAAGAAGTTGGTAAGAGCAAAGTCTGGGAGGTTAGTGAGATTAACAATGTCCAGAAATTGTCTGATGTGGTCCTTGAGTGAGCGAGAACGAAGCCGGATTAGGTGGACTGCTGGATTCATCTTTACAGGGTCTGGTGTTCTGTCATGAGGCAGTTCAGAAATGACAGACAGGAGGATCCAAATGAAGTGACTTATTTATTAAAACAAAACAACAAAAGTAAATCCAGGCAACAAACAGGAGATTCCAAACATGAGATAAACAGAACAGAAGAAACACATGGGATTAAGGCCCCGTACACACGCGTTTTGGGAGCATGAAACCGCAATTTTTTTAAACTGGGTCCCAGAGTGGATAAATCTGAAAAAGACACCCTTGCGTTTTCGTGTGTACTGCCAAAATTTCAATTTGGTGAAATGATGATGTCATCACCCCACGTCTCGCTCATGCTCCAAGTTTTCTCCGTTTTAGTGTATTTCTGTGGCAGAATTACAGCACCACATACTGGTCTGGCATGTATACTACATAGTTTTGAGTCGGTTTCAGTGGTTTCGTGTGTACGCAGATATTGCTTGAGACGAGGAAAAATTGAATAGGGAAAGCTCTGGCTTTGTGTGGATGTGGCCTAAATGCACAAGGTAACAAGGGGCTACCAAGGGACAGGTGAAGCCAACGAGTAGCCATTGTAACAGATGAAGTAAACTATAGCTGCGTCTCATTTCGAAGGCTGCGTCCTCCGGAGGTCGCATTTGAAGGCTGCATACGTCATCGAGGTGGTCTCATTTAAGAAAAGTAACAGTTTGATTCCAAAATAAGAAATAAATGACAGTATTTTACACCTCACAAGGAATAACAGTCAGTTTTATTACGGTTACTTTTCTTTAATAAGACATCCTTGATGACGTATGCAGCCTTCAAATGCCACCTCCGGAGGACGCAGCCTTTGAAATGAGACGCAGCTTATGGAAACAAACAAGGCACAAACTAAACACAGAAAGTGAGAACATGTGCCAAAACTTTGGGTCGTAACACTTACTAACCACTATATTAAAATCTACAATCCTATAAATTAGAAGATTTCTGGAGTACTATTGAGTTGGGGGTTAAAGTCATTGGACAGAGGCATTTGTCTGCAGACAAAGGGTCTTTCAATCCCTTTCAGGTTTCAGAGGTGTGAACATCTGCACGTTACAGTCTTTGAGGCTGGAGAGGGTGTGAGATCTCGATCAATGTTCTAACACCAAAGCCTTAATACTTGGCAAAGACGTGCCAATAAAGTCACGCATACTCTCGCTATTCTGCTATTCTCAACATATTTGTCAGAAGCCTTACTGTATACTGGGGATAAAATCTCTCAAAATGTATTACTTGTCATCCTGTCTGGCCAAGAGTGTTAAGGCCAAAACAACTGGACTGTAAGACACAGAGAAAGCTGAATGCAGCACAATACTGTGTGGAGCCTGTCTGTGCCTCGCTGTGACTTGCACCATTGTTGCTGTGGCATATTAGACTAATGTGTTGGACACTGGCACTTGGCATTGTGTGTGACGTTTAATCTGATGTATACAAAAAGTACACAAGTACAAAAGTACACACAGTGCACAAAAAGTACATTAAATGCTGCATATCAAAGGGATAGTTCACGAAAAATTAAATTTACTCACTCTAAACCTGTATGATTTGTTCCTTTCTTGTTCCTGCGACTATCTTCAAACGTTTGCTCCTCTTTCTTTCATCACTCGCAGCTTCAGACTTGCTGGCTGCATGCGTGAGAAATGTTTTCTCCACTAGCCTTCAGGCCACTGTAGTTCCTGTGACCAGAGTGTCAAGGGTGTTAATGTTCCCACATAAGGCTACAATGTAAATGTAAATGACAGTATGTGAGTGACTGACAGATTGGTGTTGAGTTCTTTGATGCAGTTTAACCCCTTGATCAAGCATCATATAAAACGGTCACCTAAGATTAAGGAACAACACATACATCCTTAGCACAAAAAAGTGCACAAAAAACTCTTGACCCTTGAAAATCAAAATGCATTAATAATCTCATCTTGTTTTGGTAACACTTTATTTTGATGGTCCACTTTATTAGACATATAGATACTTGTACTTACATTATCCCAAATGTTTCCAAGAATGTTTAAATCCAGAGAAATAAGCTATTTTAATAGGTGCCTCGCCTATCAATGACATCATACCCGCGTTACCTTCAATTTTTGTGGAAACCATGGAAGCACCAAAGACGCTTTAATATATTATGTGTTTTATTAGACAGGTGAGCAACTGTTTGGATACATTCATCAACAGAAAACTAATCATTGTTATAGCTCAACACAGTTAGTCTTATTGTTTGAATCTGGTTTTCTTGATTTACCGCGAGTACCATGTTTTACCATGCCTAATATCCATCTAGCTTCTTGCAGTGTGAACAAGTGTCTCATAGTAGCCGCCGAGTAATCTGTAATAAATGTGGACTCGGTTTACTCCACAAACTCTCTCTCTGCTTTTACTCTCACTACTTCTGCTGCCATAAGTGATCTGATTGTGAAGTCTAATTCTACTTCCTGCCAGCTTGATCCTACACCTACACCCACGGAAGATGTGTGTTCCTGAGGTTGAACCTTTCATAACACATATGATAAACTCTAGTTTAACATCTGCCATTGTTCCAGCAGGATTAAAACTGGCTGCGGTGACCCCCATTCTTAAAAAACCTAAAAAAACGGGCCATGACCATCTAAACATGAACAATTACAGGCCAACCTCAAATGTACCATTCTTAAGAAAAATTCTTGACAAAGTTGTGGCTTCACAATTGGGAACTTAAATGCTAATGGCCTTTTTGAAACTTTTCAGTCAGGTTTTCGCTCATCACATAGCACTGAAACTGGTTTTCTTCGTGTGGTTAATGACATTCTTCTGTTTATAGATTCAGGGTTAATAAACATCTTGATTCTTCTGGATCTAAGCTCTGCATTCGACACAGTCTGCCATGAAATACTTGCCTTTCTGATATCGGTATCACTGTTCAGCTCTTTCCTGGCTCATCTCCTACATCAGTGATAGAAAATATTATATCACCATACAAGGGTATAAATCTGCCACTGCTCGGCTTTCACAGGGTGTTCCTCAAGGTTCAGTTCTTGGTCCACTTCTGTTTATCATTTATATATATCCACTTGGTGACATCATATGCATGCATGGACTTCATTTTCATTGCTATGCTGATGACATTCAAATTTACCTCACCACCAGCTCTAATAGGCCATCCTTGCCTGACTCACTTACTGCATGTATCAGGAAAATCCAACATTGGATGTCCTTGAATTTCCTTAAACTAAATAATAACAAACTAAAATATTGATAATTGGCTCTGCTACCTCAGTCAAAAGGATGGACCTGTCATTTGAAATCGACGGGGTTTATGTTAAGCCTTCTTCATCTGTCCATAATCTTGGTGTCTTATTTGACTCATCTCTATCTTTTGACTCTCATATTTCTTCTGTTGTTAAAAACTCTTTTTTCCATCTTTGTAATATTGCACGTCTTCGATCTTCCCTCACTCAGGCTGATGCTGAAATCCTAATTTATGCATTAATCACATCACGTCTGGATTATTGCAATGCTCTATTTCTTAGTCTTCCTAAAAAACGTATTGCAAGGTTACGGTATGTTCAAAACTCAGCAGCAAGAGTTCTCACCTCCACCAGGCGCTCTGCTCACATTACTCCTCTACTGCATGATCTTCACTGGCTACCATCACGTATTCACTTAAAAATAAGATATTACTTCTAACATTTAAGGCATTAAATGGTCTTGCACCTCCATATCTGTCTGACCTACTCTTCTCCTACTCTCCTGCCCGGTCCATCAGATCATCTGAGCTTGGTCTTTTGTCCATTCCTCGTTTTCAGTTGTCCACTGTAGGTGGTAGGTCATTTAGTGTTAATGCTCCTAAATTATGGAAATAAAAATGTATCTATTTAATATGTATTTTGAATAATGTGGCTATATAAGGCCTGTGCTTGTATTGTGTATGTGGGTGTGCAAATGTATTGTATAGCACTATGTAAAGTGACCTTAAGCTATAGAAAGGCGCTATATAAATAAAACGTCTTCTTTTTCTTAATAGCAGTCATTAGTAGACTGTCTGCTTAATATCTGCTAACACTTTATTTTATTGGTCCTCCAACAGACATTCTACTGACTATAAGTAACTTTCCAACTACATGTCAACTATACTAACCCTAACCCTAAAACACAACCCTAACACAGTCTACTAATACTCTAATGAAAGTTAGTTGACATGTAGTTGCAAAGTTACTTATAGTTAGTAGAATGTCTAAAGTAGACCATCGAAATAAAGTGTAATCCTTGTTTTTTCTTCAACTAAGTCTGTCATCATGTTGGCTCTTGCATAGTAGGTCACCTGAGGCCACTGCCCGGTCAATTCCTGTGCTCACTTACGGTTGGAAGGTCACTGCTGGCACAGACGGATGACGCGTGACCACTGGCAAATCAGCTCCTGTACAGAGCCCCTGCTGCCCTCGTCACACTCACTGGCCGATTTGCCACCAACCAGGCAAAGACTTGTTAGATTACTGGTAGACCTATAATAGCCTGATTATACCAGGCCGATCTTTGGCCATTTTGAGATTGTCTGCAAATGAACCAAATAACTGAGCGATTAACAGCGGTTTAGAGAGATACTTCCCCCTTGTGACCGTTTCAAAATGTATTCACTCAAAAAAAATGCATATCAAATTTCCATCAGTTTGGATTACACAGTTTTAACATAAACTAATAAACTTGATGTGATGCATATCTGTCAGTCATATAAATCAAACAGGTCAGATTTCTGTAGTACTAATAAACTGAATTTGTTTGAAATACACAATAACCAGGTTTCTATATTTATCATCAATAAAACTATTTTTTTTTCTGTCTTACTGAATATTGCTTGTTCCACATGTAGTTATATTTCAAACATGTTCATACTTTATAACTGAATAAATGTTTACATAACAGATTTATGCTGACTCTAAGCAATTTGAATAAATGCATTTTGAAAATATGACTATTTAAATAAAATCAAATAGATGCAAATAGTTAATAATAAACTATGCCATGATTTTGTTTTGTTTTTAATATATATATTTATTTATTTATTTTTTGAGTGCAGAAATGTTACCAATTTCACTTTTGAATATGCATCATATTAAGTTAATTAGTTTGTTTATGATGTTTTTCAAATACATACATCCTAAATATAGACCAAAATGTTTTGTTGTTGTTGTTGTTGAGAGCAGACAGACTTTTCAATAAAATATTCGTTTTCTGTAAATTAAATGTTAATTTAAGTTCCAAGCTTTTAAGTAATGAGATTGCATCTATAACAAAAAAAAATGCTAATGTTAAAATCAGCAAAATTAGTGTGAAAATATACTTTTAATCTGAATCTGAAATATATTTTTTCCTTTGTTTTTCTTTTTATCGGAATCCTAAAGCACTATTTTCATTTAAAGATTTGAGATTCAGGAATTAGACTTAGGTCTCAGACTTTTGGACCCCACATTATGGTTTCTATTGGTCACCACAGGCTTTTAAAAACACATATAAATGGACCACTATAATGCACTTAAAGTGGTCATTACATGGGTATCTCAATGGATAAATCTGTTGGTAATTGCATAAAGAAATAGCCTATTAATGCGCCAGGTTGTAAAAACAACAACAACAACAAAAACCCTAATATCCATGGCAGGTATAGAACTAGAGAATATAGCCTAGTCTGTCATCAAAACCACACGGAAGACAATTTCTTCAGAGGCACAGAACAAAGACAGGTGCCGTTTAGAAACAAGGTGAGGCAGAGGAAGGGTCTATGAACGTCAGGAATAGGAGGGGTGTATTTCACGAGCATCGCATTGGATGCGGAGGCAGGAAGGTGTGAGGCTGCGCGCGCGCTGATGTGTTGCTGTGGTTGAGCGCGAGCGTCAGTCGGTCGGTCACCTGCTGCCGTCATTGTTTCTCCGGTCATGGACTAGTGGAGTAGTTTGGCACATGACGGAGAGGAACGGGAGCCACAGTTGTTTTTCCAAGCCAAAGGACTATCTACCTCACTCCCGTCGCAAATATTGTTAGAGTAGCTGAAGAGGCATTCGTTATTTATGTTTATTTATAGTTATTTATAACCCGCGCGTTTCGTCTCTACACTGCTCTGAATTTCGCGCCCCGATGCTTTTACATCAGTTCGTGAATGGGACGTTGGAAACAATGTATCCCAGTATTCAGAAAGACACGACTTTCACCAAGATCTTTGTCGGCGGTCTGCCGTATCACACCACGGACGCGTCGCTCCGAAAATACTTCGAGACTTTCGGCGACATCGACGAAGCCGTGGTAATAACGGACCGACAAACGGGCAAATCCAGAGGATACGGCTTTGTAAGTACAAATATCATTTTGTAAGTAGGCTACGTGTATCATTTGTTGTTGCTGTTATACATGTTTATGTATGCTAGCTCTCAACAGCTTGTAAAATTAATGCAAGGAACAACACTTTGCCTTTGTTTGGTGTTACTCTACTCAGTCCGTTTAAATTTTAACGTTACTCTGCGCAACGTTTAACTAAGCAGGCCTATGTGCGCTATATCGACCGTGTTAGTTATTGTCATGGAAGTTTAGAAAACACATTTGATCGTACAAAGAATATCAAACAAACGCGAATTTGAGCTGTTGTGGACGTCAGTTCTGTTTGAGCGGTTGTGAACCGACTCTTGAATGAATTGGTTTTTAGAGTCGAATCGTTTCAACGTAGCCTACTCAATGACTCAATGAACCGTTTAACGTCTCTAAGGACATGTCATGAGCCAAGAAGTGAGCTCATAGTACAATAACTCATTTGTTTTTTACTTTTGCTTGGCCGCTTTTTATCAACACTAATTCAAATTTTATTAAAACAATGTCATTTCATCATAATAACGGACCATGTTATATGACATCGCTGAATTCGTTCTTTCAACCGATTCTTTAAAACGAACCGTCCAAACGAACCGATTCGCAGAATAGGTTCGAACTTCACTAGACTGTATAGCTCGTGAGCGTGCGGTCTCCAGGTGACAATGCAACCGTCGCGTGCCGTTGGGCGCATGTCTTTTGTTATAGTTGAGGAACAAAAGCCACCGTAGATCTACAGTAGAAACTCAATGAACTGCGCGTTTGAGCTCTAAATTGCCGTAAAGCATATCCTAGTAACAAATGATGATCTGTGGGCTTATTATGAGCCCTTTTTAATAGGCCTAAATGTTTTTCCACCTAGGCCGATTTAGTGCTGAAGGATCTTAAATGTAATCCTTAGATATTGAGAGCTTTTCAGAAGCACAATATGTTCTTACATTGCATTGCTCCACAAGTGTGGGTGTGATGGTGAGCGTCACATGTGGGGCCATAAGTGGATTATTTCTAAAAAAGCATGTCATCAATTATCTTCTTAGCCTCTTGGATGAAGTTTGAAGGCAGGGTCTCGGATTTCTGTCAAGTGGCCCCTTTTAAATACTTCTTTTAAGCTTTGTAAGTGGAAAGCATAGGCCGGTCCAAGGGTTTATCTGCTGTGATATGCTGCAAAGCCAACCTCTGCTTACTTAATACGGAGGTTATGAGTAGCCCAAAGGAACGGCCCTAATGACCGTCTTTTCAGCCAAGCACATCTGACTGCATTTACAACATCAAATGAGTGGCTTTCCCTGTCGTTGCATTATTTTGCTTTCACAATAACTCTCTGCACATACAAGCCTTAAAAATGTAGTGTGTACTGCGTTAGTAACATGGTAAAATGTTGTTACATAACATCAATGTAAAACGATGTAAAATTGTATTATTATATTTAACCTTATAAGACACTTATAAGAAAATATATATGTTTAATATAGTATTTTGTCATGTCATTACATTGTTTAAAGCCTAAAAAACTAATTTTTGAAAAATAATATTTTATTCATGTTATGCTATGTCCTCATAAGTGGACACCAGTTGTTTAAAAAATGAAATGACATGTATAGGCAAAAACAATGGGATTTTTTTTTTCATTTACCAATCAATTTTTAGGTTTCAGGATTTTTTTAACCAAACTTTGTATAAAGATGATTCTCAACCATGTTATGAAAGAGATATATATATATATATATATATATATATATATATATATATATATATATATATATATATATATATATATAACATGTATGAAATCAATGCCCTGTTTTGTAACAGAAAGTCATATTTTGATTAGAAACATTTTCCTGAGATGTTGATTTATAACAAACAATTTGTAAATTTGTCAGATTTAAATAATTACTAAATATTACAAAATATTAAAATTTTAATACGAGTGCTAAATTTGATCATTCAGTCATTTTTAAAGACCAAGGAGGAGTTGTTGTCCTAGTGAAACCTCCAAACATTTGGTATCTTTACAGGACATCCAGACTTAAAACTGTGACATGTATAGTGTCAGACAATCTCACTAAAATATAATGTCCTCGTACGAGGACAGTGGCACCAGGAGGTTAAATAATATATAATTATCTAAACGTTTAACATTAAAGTAATTAGAAAAAGTTATTTTTCAATAACATTTTTTATAATGCAAAAGTAAAGTTACTTTTTTTTATAAAAGTAAAATATAATTTCTTATTTTTTTCTTTTGGTTTTTGGGGGGTGAAATGTGACGTGTGAGTTTTGCTCATAGATCTCTACTAGCGTCTGTGTTCACTGGTACAGAACTGTATCGTGGTTTGCCTTCAAAAGCATTTGGAAAGCACAGATAAGGCCGCACAGTTTCACTTCATGCTTTTTTTTTTTTTTGGCACTTCATCTGCTAAGGTGTAAACATGCTCATTAGATAAAACAAGGGAGTGAGAAAGGGAAGGAAACCGTATGAGAGAGAGCAACATATTTTGGTGGCTTTGTCGTGAATGCTCGTCTTTAATATGCTGACTGATTCACTCCCTTGTGTGGGAGGCCTTAAGGTCTTAATAGCTGTATTCTGGAATAAGAAAAAAAGAGGGAGGGTAACCAGAAGAGTTCCCAGAAGATTACAACACAACCCTAATGTTTTCCCAACACGCTCACTGAGGCTTGTCGCCTCATTTGCTAGCCTCGTTTTGTGACTACTGAGATAATAACATGGTCGCAGCTATGATTGTGTGTGTGTGTGTGTGTGTGTGTGCTTGTTTTGTTCGTGTTCAGTCTGAGATGCTCTCCACACAAGGGCACTACAGAAGTGAAGCGTACACTTTGGTGTTTACCTGACAGAAACCAGATCCCATGAATTCTCTTCGTAACGGCTCCACTACTGCTCTGGCTGTATTTCTAGTTCCACCAGCCCTGGGGATCACAGCTGCCACTGGGTCTCCACAGGGTGGGGCGTGCGTGTGTGTGTGTGTGTGTGTGTGTGTGTCGGTGTATGTGTGTGTGTGTTCAGTCATGACCAGGCAGCTATGAGCAGCTCAAACCTAATATTGCAGCCTGCTGGAAGAGCATTTGTCACAGAGACCCGAGCTGTGAAAACAAGTCAGCAGTTAAGGCTGCTTAACCGCCTCACTAAAACACACTTTTCTGCTTAGGCAAACTGGCATGGTATAGTTCAGCAAAGAGTTAAATGTGGTTTTTAAATTCTTATAAATAGACAGTAGAACAATAAACAGTATTTTTGATAAAAGATAAAAGCATTGTACTCAATATTGGTAAATCATGTCAGAGTTTATTATTGCATATGTTTCTATAAAATAATTTCAAAGAGGTTATTCTTTCTTTTTAATTCAGTTCAAGTTTTTTTGTATAGCACTTTTCACAACACCGACATTGTTTCAAAGCAGCTTAACAGAAAATGCATGTTTCACTGTTACAATCAGGAAGTATTTCGTTGTCACAATACTTACAGCTTAAGGACAGCCTACTACTTATTATAGCTTAATTGTTTATATATATATATATATATATATATATATATATATATATATATATATATATATATATATATATATATATATATATATATATATATATATATATATATATATATTACTAATTAATCACACATTTTTCTGTAATTAATCACAATTAATTGCACCTAAAATTAACATTTTTAATTGTAATTGTTTTTGACCCTTGTAACCTTTGCATACATATTTTTCTTTACGTATTTTAATAAATAAGGTTGTTATGAAGCCAACATTTTACATACCAGTGAAATAAATACATTTCAAATGATAGCTCAAATAAATACAATAGAACAAAGATGCAAATGAAACAAACAGTGCTTTAAGATTTTCAGGTAAGAAATACTACAGAAATTAAATAATCAAATGTAAAATAACACTGCATAGTCTTTACTGTATAAATTAAATGTATATTAATCATTGTTAAAGCTACAAAAGTTATTCAATGATGAGCAGTGAGTGTTTTTCTTTGAGTATTAAAGGTCCCATATTGTGGATTTTTTAAAATTATTTTGTTTCCTGAGGTGTACTTATATTGTTAGTATGATTTTTACATCATAAAATGTCATAATTTAGAAAGAAAAGGCATTTTTCTATCCTGATTTGATCCCTTACACACTTAAACACTCGGTTTGAAGGGGTGTGTCTGTGCAAGACATCAGCGTAAACACCCACTGCTGTGATTGGCTGCTGTGAGACTTCAGTGTAAACGCCCACTGCTGTGATTGGCTGACATCTTTGCATTTGAAATACGTATTACATGTGGAACCCTCTCGAATACTTTTACTAATTTTTTTGTAATATTACAGCTGTCGAGATTAACGAATCATGATAAGTGCTGATAATAGCATTATTTTTAGATCTTTTCCCATCACATGAAGGTTGCAGTTACGAGCATTGAGTAGATGACAGACAGTCTGTTTATCGTGTGTATGCAGTGATCTCATCATTGCAACACGTTTTCACTCACGAAATGCTTTCACCACAACTAACAGAAAACACAGTATCGATATGAATACAATAAGAGCTTTGTTGTGCAGTGTAACAGCGTCATTCATTATAACGGCAGTTTTAGCAAGTGTTCAGATAAACTTGTGCGGTGTGATTGACAGCTTCAGCCATTATAAAGAGAGTGTTCTTTGATCGCTCTCTGTAGTTTAATCACAATTTAAGTAACACATTTTTTTCATGCTACTAAGAGAAACATTGTGAAGTTGATAATTTAGTCACTGGCTTGATTCACTGATGCATAAACAGTATTAAATGATTTAAAAAGAAAATCTGTCTGAACTTGAATAATTAGCTACACATCAGAAATCACTGATCACAGATCAGGCATTAGAATGAACACTGTTACTTGCATGTTTGTGTCGATGCTGTCGAATCCATATCGTAAAAGTCTGTTTGCAAAGCCTGTGCTGACATTGCGACTGAATTACCATATAATCCACAGTGAAATCTAAAAATCATTGTGATCCTTTGGCAGCTTATGCAAAAAAATGATGTTTTTCCACAGCCAGGAACAACATCACAATCTTGTAAACAGCTACTTTAGATCCAGTCAACTGCACACCAGTGGGCAGGGACTGCGATGCGATGAGGCAGGCGGGGCGGTGGGCTGTGCTTGGGGTGGTGACTGAGTAGTTCTAATGTCACATTCTTACGAAAGTCTCAACGGCTCGTGAAAAGCCACAGCTACTTCATGCAGGCTGTGTGCACTGTGAATTGACTGTTTTGAAACTTATATGGTATTTATATAGCCCCTAGACCTGAGTTCTCATGAAAAAACCCAGGAAATTTCAGTTTTGACAATATGGGACCTTTAATGACACCTTTAATGGCAGGTTTATTAGGCTGCTGTCACTTTTAGAGCTAATGCACATGACACTTATTTGAAACGCATCCGATGTTCTCCTTAGGTGTGTTCGACTTAAAGTGTCGCTGCACAGACCGATGACATAAAAAAAGTACCACGTGAGCGATTCGAAAGCTTACGGAACCGTCTGCTCTCTTATTGCTCTCGCGGTACATTATATCATACACAGATCGGTCTGTGCAGTGCCACTTCAAGTCAAACACACCTATTGTCTCAGGTATTGTCTGATGCATATGGCACACCAAATTGAAAACACTTCAGGAGTTTCAAATTGAGAATCCAACTCTTTGACAGTGTAAATAAGTCAGAATGCATGAAATAGCATTAGACCCCCCCATTAAAATACGTCCAAGAGTTTTAAACAACGGTCTGTTATTGTAGGGACATCGACTTTACATTTTCATGCCCCTAAAATTGACGAGGAACAAAACGAACTGTGATTGGTTGCTTTATATGTCAGTCAAACGTCCTCTTGGGCGGTCTTTGACCAATGAAAGCTGCGATAGAGTCCAGACCTTCTGCTGTCAGTCTGAAGGTCAGGCTATGTGAGACTCATGTTCTCACAACTCTGTACGTTCATTTAAGGCTTTTTGGGGGGGGGGGGGTGTGTATGATATGACTCGCATAGCCAATAAATTACACTCATTCATAAACTTGTGTCTGTATTTTAATCTCTCTTTTTTTTTCAGGTCACAATGATAGATAAAAGTGCAGCCGAGAGAGCTTGTAAAGATCCCAACCCTATTATTGATGGACGTAAAGCTAATGTCAACCTAGCGTACCTTGGGGCCAAACCACGCAGCCCACTGACAGGTAAAAAACCTTAAACTTGTTCAAAGTAGGGTACTTATCTTTTAAATCCTCTAGTTAATTATTGTTCTGTCACTTTGAAAAGTGAATTGTGTAACAAATGTACCATTTTCAAACATTTGAAAGTTTCCCTAACCCTCTCCCTCTCTGCCATTGGTCTGTCAAACAGATAAGTCCGCCCCAAACTCACACCATTGGCTGAGACAGTGTTGCCATGTTGGGCTGGTCAGGATATTTAATTGAACATTTCACTGTTTTGAAAGTGATTTATTCTATTCTGCTGTACAAGAAATGATACACTTCCCCTTTAAGAAATTAATTCTAAAGTTGTTTGAAGTTCTTCTGCCCTTATAAGGTAGAGCAATTGTTGCAGCTTTTTCTTGTTTACAGTTTCACTGTGGATGATTCGTATTGGCAAAACTGATGTATGTTTTAATCATATCATGCCCTCAGTATCATAATAGTGTTTGTACTCCGCTCAGATATGCTACACACACACACAAGCAGATTCACACAACTCTCTCTGGCTCACACACACACAAACTCACACAAATTTTAACAGGTTGTTTGACGGATTAAGACTGTCAAGAATTTACTGTCGTCCTACATTTGCATCTATGCATGTGTGTGAATGTGTTGGCAGAAAGTGATTATATATTCTGTCTGTACGTTCAACCTCCAACTTTGCATTTGTGTGTGTGTGTTTTGTGACTAATATGTCAGGAAAGAGGAAGGGTATTGTCAAGAGTGCACCTGTCCTAACACACCATATTCACACAGGAACAGAGGATATTTTAGCCCCTTCTCTTGTTCTCATCCAAACGTGTCTGAAAGACAGTCCTGTATCGCTCTGTCTCTCGCTCTCTCTTCTGCTGTTTTGACCATCGTCATGTGACTCACACCTCAGTTTACTGTTTTTTCTTTTTTCTTTTTAGACTAATATGTTACTCTGGGAAACATATTGTTTGTGCACTGTTTTGTATAAAGGTCAATGATAATAGTTATATTATTTCTAATTTTGGTTTAAGTTCTTTAAGTTAAATTTTTTTAATCTAATATTTATATTTTATTTAGTTTCAGCTTCTATTAAAGACGACAAAATTTAATTGTTTAAGTATTATTTAAAAAAAACAAAAAACAAAACCGCTTTACTAGTTATATTTTAAAACTTATGCCAAGCTACCGGTGCCAAAGCCTATTACCCCACCTAGAGAATTTTGACTTTAAGCTCCACAAAAAATGTCAAAATAAAATTGAATTCATAAATTAACTCTTTCCCTGCCATTGACAGTATTTTCAAGCGATCCATGTTTTCACTGTTATACGGTAGGGGGCGCTATTACACATCTTCTGAAAGAGTACTGAATCTCCTGATCCAAAAACAAGTGAAGAAAAAGCAGAAACAAGCGATAGAAGCCCTGCTTACACACGCAAGTTAACGCGATTATCAGACATTAAACGGTATATAAATTAAAACTGCCTAATGTTACTGAATGAAACGTTAAGATATGCATACAAAAAATTATATTCTGGGGACCATGAAAGTTTTGTGAAAATAATATAAAATGCTGGTGCTGGCTGGCAACTTAAAAAAAATGCTGGCAGTAAAAGAGTTTAAAACATGCACATCATAAGAGAGGTATTTAAGCCATGTTCTGTATGGGTTACATTTTTTTATGTATTTTTGAATAACATCAATCCAGACACAAACAATTTGTCAAGTCATTGACCCATGTTTAATGGACATATAATTAAGAATTTTTCATAGACATAGAGAAACACAAGTTGAATCATAAGATTTGTGTAAAGGGTAAAGTCTGCAAGTCAGCACTGCAAATGCTGAAGTGCTGTATGAAGAGGCGTGTGTGTGTGTGTGTGTGTGTGTGTGTGTGTGTTGAATGGGCATCCAGGCGAGAATATGATTCTGATCTGTGTCTGGGCAGATACACTGTTACGCTGGAGAACAGACAGCCTGGAGTTTTTCACATGAGTGACTTCATGAGAGTGTACAGACAGGAAGAGAGGAAATATAGAACGAAAAAAAAAAAAGTGCATATTGGGTGAATGGAGAGAATGAGTGCCAATTAAAGCCTAAAGACTGTGTTTGTGGAGGACCCAGAATTATAAACATGCATCATGAATGTCAAATACAGGGCAAGTAGAAAATTGGAAAATGAATGACTCAAAGGACAAATGTCCAGAGATGATAATGTAACAATTATGTAGGTTTTGTCACCTGTTCCATTAAATTTCTGCGATTTAACAAACATAAACCTTAATTCACTGCCAAGATGTCTTTAGTGTTCTGGGTTCAAAATGTTAAATGAAGCTCTATCGACAGCAGTGACAACAAAAAGCACATATACCGTAATGGACAATGTGAGTCTATGGGGCAAGACATTTCAGAGGGTTTAAAAGCAGAAATGTGCAACTTGTATTTGTGTTATAGTACTTACTAACTTATTAATGGTATTTTTTCATGGCTAATGCTGATATCTTAGAGAATCTGGAACATTACTGTAAAGTCCATGACACACCAAGCTGACAAAAGAACTAGTGCCGACGAAAGCCAATTGTGTTGTCCCCTTATGTCGGCTGCGTCTCAACCAAAAAGCGCACTTGAACACACCAAAAGGACTACCAAAAGGACTACTGTCAACTAGCATGTGCATTCTGCGTCTGCGTGCAAGTAAAAAACCCGTAGTCAACCAATAGTCTATATTCGTCATTCAAAAAGGGAAACCGAAACTAGGACTGCAGATATACAATGCATAAACAAAGCGGCACTTGTTTAACATTCAATCAATCATGCTGATGTTCTTCATTCTAGGCGGCTCATGTTGTTATGCTAAATAATGGAATGCTCAGGTAAGATGACTTATAACAACCGTCTTGACTTCTTTGCTCGCTTTTATCTCTTTCGCTTTTATTCTTGTACACTGACTCGTTCGCTAAACTGAACAGCCAATCAGAGTTCTCTCTCTCACGACATCGCAACAGCAATTCAACATGCTCAATCGGCCAAAATACCCCAGGAAATGTCCAGCTAGTGCCGATGGTGACGAACACTCCGCAAAAACCAGGCCGGCCAACGCTCAACAATGGCTCGACGTTGGCCGACCATCAGCTTGGTGTGTCAGGGCCTTAAAGGAATAGTTCTCTCAAAAAATAAAATGATTTACTCCCCTTTCCAAACCTTGTATGCTGTTCAGTGAAACACAAAAAGGGGATTTTGAAGAATCTTCACAGTTATTTTCTGTACAACATAATCAAAAGATGACGACAAAAAACACTAAATTTGATTAAATTGCCATATTTGATTAAAGATCTGCAGTTTAAGGAAAGATGGATCTTGACAGACTATAACCTGTCGTTTTGTCCACAAAATCAAGTTTTTTATACTACACATTTTTCAAAATATAACCTTTTGTGTTCCACTGAATAAAGAAAGTCCTACGGTTTGGAGCGACATAATTTACTCACCCTCATTTTTGGGTGAACTGTCCCTTTAACTCTCAAGACACTGTTGTTTTTCTCTTGTTGTCACAGGATACTCTACTGGAGTACAGCAGGTTCATCCAGCACTGATCCAGAGGCAGTATGGGTAAGCATCTCTTCTTATTCTGCTAATGTCAGGGTTGAGGGACGACCGTTTGTGCATAAATAACATGAAAGCCTAGCTGGACTCCTCAGAAATTGTCCTGTCAAAACTACAGTTTCATTTAGCCCAAAACTGTCAGTTATTCTTAATCTGGCGGCTTCTGCTCATATATCCCGTATTATTCAGCCTGTCTCACTTCCCGTAAACCTCAGATCTCAGGACATGAGCTGTGAACGTCAAGCTCTTCCTCAGCACCATTTGTCATGTGTTTACAGTGCCGGCTGCTTTTCTCTCTGCGGTTTATTTTCATCATTCTCATACTGTCAGTGGCACTGTCTCACTTTTTAAACTGTTCCCGTTTCTGTATTTCCCTCTTGGTTTCTTTCTTTCAGTGTTTCTCTTTCTTTTACTTTCTCAACTCTCGGTCTCTCTTCCCTATCCTGTTTGACCTGTTTGTCTGTCAGTTAGGTCACCACCTGCCTCAAGTCTGCTAACCAGCCAGGTGTTATGCAAAACAAACCCCTCTCTCTCTCTCTCTCTCTCTCTGCCTATACACATTTGTTTTATTCCCTATACCACCCACACACATACTCACAAACATCTGAATCATATAATAGTTCATTAAAATAATGTCATTATTTACTTGACCACATATCATTCCAAACATATAATTTTTCTTCTATACAAAATGTTTTTAGCAGAATCTTTCCATATAACAGTGTTCTAGTGACCCTTTTATGGTACTTTTTGTGCTTTTTGGAGCTTGGCAACTATCACTGGATAAAAAGAGCTGCAAAAATATCCTCAATTTTTAATAAAAACAACAACACTAATACAAATCAACACTTCATAAAAATGTGAAGCAGCACCACTGTTTTCAACATTAAGAATAATCAGAAATGTTTCTTGAGCATCAGATCATCATATCAGAATGATTTCTGAAGGATCATGTGACACTAAAGACTGGAGTAATGATGCTGAAAATTCAGCTTTGATCACAGGAATAAATTACATTTTAATATATATTCACATAGAACGGTTATTTTACATTTAAATAATAATGTTGTCACAATGTTGCTGTTTTTACTGTATTTTTGATCAAATAAATGCAGCCTTGGTAAGAAAAAGAGACTTCTTTCAAAAAACATTTGAAAATCTTACCGACCCCAAACATTTAAACGATAGTGTATGTTTCTTATTGTTGTATTTGGTTACTGTGTGACTATTGGACACGAAAACATACAGTCAATCTTTCTTGTATCATTTGTAAAATTAAATGCAAATACAAATCAATCACTACCTGAATTTTTCAGATGTGAATGAGGTTGTAACTCTTGGAAAAAAACAACCTCTGTGTGTACAGAGTGAGATTTAGCACTCAGAAGAGGAGTGTGTGCTGTATTTAGACAGCGTGTGTACACAGTGTAGCCCATTTGTCTTTTGTATGCTTAAATCGAGGGTCTTGTCCATTATATGTGGGGTCTCTATTTAAACTCACTGTCTACGGGTTAGCCTTTGGTTTGAACAGGTGTCTTTACCCATTGTGGGTCTGTTTGCATTGTAAGGTAAAGAGATGAAAATTCTCACCCTCAAGTTGTTCCAAACTTATATGAGTTTCTTTCTTCTGCTGAACACAAAAAAAAGGGATTTTAAAGATTGTCGGTAACCAAACAGTTGATGAGCCCCATTTACTTCCATAGTTTTTTTATTCCATACTATGGAAGTCAATGGGGACCAGCAACTGTTTGGTAATCGACATTCTTCAAAATAGCTTCAATAATCAAATCGGTCTCTCTGTGCTCTTAAAAATACTTGTTTCTTTGTCTTTTTGTCTGATTTTCAATACTTTTTTGCTTCAAATAAAACTTTGTAATGATGTGATTCACCTCATACCTGGATAGCTTGGTTCATGGCTTATAACGCTTTAAGGAAGACTGGGTTTTTTTTTTTTTATTCCTATGGGAAAAATTAAAGGAAAAAATACCAAAAAGGGGGGGGCGGACAGTAATGCACTGACATGAGGTTGAATAAATGAGGAATTTTAATTTTTCAGTGAACTATATCTTTATGGTAACTAAGAGATTGTCTGATGATGTTTGATGAGTATGCACTCTGAACAAAGCATCCATTGTCAGTTTTGAGACATGCATTATCACTACTCCGTTCACTTAGTGAGTTATAGATCCTTATGAAGACGGCTGGGTTGGCACTCTCGCCATCTGTTGGCTGGCATTAGAGGGATTTTGTTAGTCTGGGGAATAGGGTGATGGTGTTGGGGGCTTGCTGAGGTAGGAGGCTTTGGCAGGGTGCTAGAGAAGGGGATTACGGAAGTGGGGGGTGCTGCTAACAAACCCCCTGTGGTTGGGGGTTGGGTGTTGGCAAACACACAGCATTGTGGGAGGTCTGCAGGTTTAGGTAGCTCTGCTGAGCTAGCACAATGAGGATCAAACTACTTGAGCATCTGAGATACACATACGCACACGTCTCATACACCGTTGGCTTGTCATGTGCCCCAAGTCTAACCCTGCGTCCCAGTGTGCAAACTATCCATCCTAAATAGTATGTGAGATTAGAATAGGGTGTTTCCCAAAGCATAGTAAGTTGAAAGGAATTTATTTCTATTATTTATGGTAGATTTTCGATGTGTGGATCTGTGCACATGGCTAATCTAATGGCTAATACTGCCAACAGCCCATTGTGCTTTGGAGGAGGAGTCCGTTCAGAACTACAAGCACAAATAAAAAGTGTCAAAAAACTATGCTATGTGTGCGGTTGACGGTTAAGTAGAGAGGTTTAGATAAAGGGGTTTGAGTGAATTCATATTCAACATTTAACCTGATAAAAATATTTATTTAATGTTATCTGTGTTATATTTGCAACAACAATGTGAACTTTTGTAGAGATACGTTTGGCCATTCACTTTTAAATGCATCATTATATCATCATTCTTCACAAAAAGAGTTCATAGTTTGAAGGTGTGGTATAAGTAGACAAATTGGGACACAGCATGATATACATTCACTGACATTTTGACCTTTATCACTTTTTTGCCGACATTCACACTGCTGTACCAGCAAGCAGCCATGTGACATTGTTGAGGATCTTGTATTTATGGTTTAATCATACACAACCATTCAAAAGATTGTGGATGGTACGATTTTTTTTAATGTCTGTGAAAGAAGTCTATGCTCTCCTAGGCTGCATTTATTTGATAAAAAATACAGTAAAAAATAATAATAACATTAATAAACTGAGCAATTCTAATAGGGTCCTCACACCATAGGTGCTCAGGCCCTAATAATGTGAAAAATTACATTTTTTCTATTGTAACATATTTATAAAAAAAAAGCTGAATCAAAGCTGAATTTTCAGCATCATTACTCCAGTCTTCAGTGTCACATGATCCTTCAGAAATCATTCTAATATGCTGATCTGATGCTCAAGAAACATTTATTATTATTATTATCAGCGTTGAAAACTGTTGTGCTGCGTCATATTTTTAGGAAATATATGAATATTGAATATAGAAAGATATGAATATTATTTATTTTGCACATTTATGTTCAGGTTTATGCATATTCATGCCAGCAATGTCATACAAGCACTAATTTTAGCAGCGCTACATTTAGTAAGAGTGACGTGACACAGGTGGCCCTTGTCTAAATTGCCCCCTTCACTAATTTGTCAGTAATTTAGTGATTCCACTGTTTGTTTCTGTATTGGCCTGGTAAGACATGACCTTTAAAAACCTCTCTGTCTCTCTGTCTCTCTGTCTCTTCTCGTCTCTGCCCCCACCCAACAGCTGCGGCTGCTAAAAGTGATATTCTGCTCTGGGCACCTAAGATCATTCGTCCTTCCTCTATGTCGTCATAATTTGCTCTCCCTTCCATGTTGCTTCTTTTAATTTCTCTTTTCGCACAGGCACGTTTAAAAAGGCTTCCTGCATCCTCACATCATCAGAACCTAAATAAATTAGATGCCTGTAAATACTCAAACCTACTAAAATGTACTGAATTAGCTATATCACAGCATGTTTTTTTAACACTCAAATTACTGTAATGTAGGATGGGCTCTTGTTTCAATCCATTGGTTGTTGATTGGATGGAGGCAGATCTATATGCATATACATGGATGTAGGGGTGGGCGATATGTCCAAAATCTTATATCATGATATGAGTAATTTTATTTCACGATAACAATATCACAATATCATTATTTTTGCTTTAAATAAGGTTATGATATCAACAATTTTGATACCATTGAAATTTCATAATTCTTATTACCATTTACCATTTTCAATATCATTTAAAAAAGTAATACTAGCCTTAAGAAAACTCTCAAGATTACTGAAGAACTGTGATAAAGAAAGAGCAAAAGACACAAATGAAATGGACTATACCTGAAAAACTTCAAGCACTAGAAACATAGGCGGCCCCCCAGACCAGAGCCAATGATTTTGTCTGAGCTGTCTTATCCTTTTAGTGTAGCATGAGTAAAGCTGATTTGTTTTTAGGATGACAACATTTTTTACATTTTTACTGTCACTGTCACAATGCAACGTTTGTGGAAAGATGTAAGTAGATGCAAGTCTTAGAAAACTGTGATGGAAATGTTCAGCTACCGACAGTAATAGACTGTCTAGTGATGCACTACTCAACTTTTTATGAAATTTCACCGTTTTGAATTGAAAAAATGTGGTCATGATTCATATGATTCATGTAATTCATAAATGAATGTGACGACGAGCCAAAAAACATTTGCATTTTCTACATATTAGACATTCGAGTAAGAGAGAATTTGTGCACATTTTGAAATATAATATTATGTGCAAATAGTTTAAATTGATTACTTCATTAGCCTACTCCAATTAGACCTAGAACTTATTTTACCACTCTTATTTATTTATTCCCTTAAATCCCTTTAAATCCTTTAATAATTCAATTCCTTTATTAATATTATTATTATTATTATTATTTATAATAATATAAATGATACCCCAAGGTGCCCCCCCAAGCACAAAAGTGAAACTCTGCCTATGACTAGAAATACTACATAAAATGTATGAAAATCAAATGTGCAAAAAACAATGCATAGTCTTTACTGCGCAAATTATAATTTTTTTTCTTATTAAAGTTACAAAAGATTCAGTTAAGAGCAATGAGAGATTTTCTCTCTCTCTCTCTCTCTCTCTCTCTCTCTCTCTCTCTCTCTCTATACTGCCTTTTTTTCAATATTTCTTTGTTCGGTCCGTCATGGTCAGACGTCAGTAAAAACAAGAACACGCCGGAGAGCCGCTTTATAGTAGAAACTGAAGTTGTAACACTAACTAAAAGCAAGACTAATGTTGGGGAAAGTTACTTTTAAAAGTAATGTTACAAAATGGTTTTTTTCCCCCTTAAAAAAGTAACTGTGTTAGTTACTTTTTGTATAAAGTAATGTTATGTTACTTTTGCATTAATTTTTCCCTTACCTGGGCTAGACTTTTTTTTTAATATAAAAAAATAAGTTCTGTTTTAGAGAGCACAGCTCAAACAAACCTTTCAGCTGTGCTGCCATTCTGGATTACAGAAGAAAGTTCTTCTGTCTTCAAAGATTAAATGCATAAAGTATATATGTGTAATTTAACATTTAATTATTTCAGGTTTGTGTAATATTCTGAGTTTGCATTTCATAGTTTCAGTTTTAATCCATTTTGAGGAATACTGAATCTGTTTTTGTGCAAGTAAATGCTCACATTTAGTCTAGAACTACAATTAAGCATCGTTTACACAGCGCACACAACATCTCTGCACTTACTGCTGATTTATCTTAACATGAGGACAGGAGAGCTGTCGGTCAATACATGGAAAACACAGTAACTTGAGTTACTTGTATGAAAAATTAAATCAGATACTGTGTTTTACATTTAAAAGTAATGTTATTTTACTAGTTAATGGAAAAATCAGATTACTCGCATTACTTGTAATGCGTTAAAGCCCGTTCTGTTTATTCTAAGCATGTGCTTGTCTCCAGCTTTAAATGCTGGAGCTCGTTACAGCAGGATGGATTCTGATTGGCTGTCAATGTTTTTTTATCGTTCAACAGCTGGATAAAATAATTCTGAAAGTGGTTCCAATTATATAATTTCTATCGTTATATAGAAATTATAATTAATTAATTAATTATAATTATCGTTATAGCTGTGGTGTGAATAGCTCTGCTATTCTTTAATATTGAGAACGTTTTTTAAAACTATATCTTTATTGTTATCTTTATAGCTATCGCCCTTGGTGTGAACGTGCCTTTATCCCGAACACTGTGAGACTAACACCGTTTTTTCATGTTTAATACTGGAAAGCTGCTTGCCGAAGAACATCTCGGGTTACTCATGTAACCATGGTTCCCTGAGAAGGGGAACCAGACACTGCATTCCCCATAGCACCGTCTAAGGGACGCAGTGCGAATTCCCATTCGAAAGGGAACAAAAAAGTGAGTATATCAAAGTCTTTAAGCAGGATAAAGGATTGAAGAATTCATACGTCACCAGAGAGAAGTCTATCATTTCACCAGAACATGGAGTTATTCTATTTTGATTAAAAATGAAAAGGTAAAAAAAAAAAAAATAATTAAACGTATGCATTGCTGAATCTTTCACAATAAGATCAAAAACTTTTTCAACCAGCTCATTTATTAGGGCTCCAAGACCTAATAAGGTCAAATAAAGATGCAGGCAAATGTCTATGTAAGCCACTAAAGACACACACTCATTTTCAGCTAATTTGTAACAATGGGTTTGCCCTACTTTGTCAGTCCTCACACCCTTGTCAACTTTGGTCTTCTTTATTTTGCCTTGTCTCTCTCTCTGTTTCTCTCTCTCCTCTTCCTTGTCTCTCTCAATCCCTCTATTTCCCTGTCTGCATTAGCATTTGCTAGGATGAATAGGGTCAGTAACGACGACAGACTCAGTTGATTTGCCTACTCCACAAAGCCACTGTCAGTCCCTATAAATCATCCTTCAGCACAGGACGGCAACAAGGGAATGGCAGACGAATGACACTGCAGCTGTGTATGCGTGTACGAAAGGAAGTGTATGCTGCTGCAGATGTGTGAGTGTGAACGGGGATGTTGCCGGTTTTGTGTTTTCAATATTTCGAGCTCAGTGTCGGCAGCCCCTCTGGGTTCCTCTTTGTTTTTGAGGGAGGTTCAGCCACTGGTCTCCCTCTCTGTCTGTAGTGCTTCAGTTTTCTGTGATGTTTGGTCATGATATCATCAGGCAGAAACTTAAAAGAAACATTAATGAGGTCAGTGAGCAGGTCAGTTGCCACAGCAGAGTATCTGCACTTAGAATACACCATGTTTATTCATGTTACAGCTACATTAAACTACTGTTCAAAAGTTGTTGTTTTTTTTGTTTTTTTTAATTAATGCATATAAATTGGTCAAACGTGATACATTTATAATGTTACAATGATTTCTTTTTCAAATAAATGCTGTTCTTTTGAACTTCCTATTCCTCAAATTATCCTGAAAACAAATGTATCACGGTTTCCACAAAAATATTAAGCTGCACAGCTGTTTTCAACACTTAAGGCATTTTAGATTTATATGCTGTTTATTTTTTGGAGATTCTGTACTATTTCAGAAGATGTGTAATAGCGCCCCCTACTGTATAACAGTGAAAACATGGATTGCCTGAAAAACTGGTCAATGGCAGGGAAAGAGTTAAAAGCAACTTATTCACGGGCAAGCACCACTCACATTTAAAAAAAATAAAAATAATAATTAAGTGTTAACTAAAATGAAAGTCCATATTTTATTTGTCAGTGAGTAACTATACAGTATAGTAACTATAATTGACACAATTTAAATGTATGATTTTTACCTTATAATATTTAAATTTAATTCAAAGTGCAATGAACTTATCACTGCAGGTTGTGACTTGATTTGACTTCAAAATTTAAGGCAGCATTTACTGTAAACATAATGTTTTAATATTAGTGGGTTTCACTTTTTTATAAGTGTAGTAGTTGACTGAATAGCACTGTCGCCTCACAGAAAGAAGGTCCCTGGTTTGAGTCCCGGCTCATTCAGTCCTTTCTGTAAATTTGTATGTCCTCCCTGTGTCTACGTGGGTTTCCTCCGGGTGCTCCGATTTCCCCCACAATCCAAAAACATGCAGTATAGGTGAATTGGAGATGCTAAATTTTCCGTAGGTGTGGATGTGTGTGTGAGTGCCGAGCCATGTAATGTGGAGGGTTGGGAAAAGACCTGGCAACCTATCCCAGAAAAATCATGGTCAGTCTCTCGTGAATGGCAAAAGATGACAATAGAATCACCAAGAGTCAAATACGACTGAAATGGTGATAGATAGAGATAGAGAGTTGACTATGGGTTTTTAATGGTCGACACCCATACTGATATCAAGAGTGCTGGGTGGTGATCTTACCTGTCAACACTCCCGTATTTCACACCCATCTCCTGCCCCCCTCCTGTTTTGTTATTTCTGGGTTGTCCATTTGCCAGATCTTGTATGAAACGCATCCTTCCTCCACAATCGACACATCATTCAAATTTCAACCTCATTTTTTACCTTGACCTGGGAACCTACAACCCAGTTGCGCTGTTGATATCTGCGCAGGTAGAAGACACTGGAAGCTGAATCAAGCATTACTAGTAGAAATGGGATAAGTTAGGTGGTGCTCTGGTGAAAAACAAAACAAAATATACATGTAAATTTAACAACAGCTGGACGGAATAATTAAATTTCATATTTCTCAAAGCCATATCGACAGTGCCCACACCTTTTGCAAAGTGTGTCGCATTGATTTTAATATCGGACACAGTGGGAAAATGGCATTACTCAGCACATTAAATCACAACGGCACAATCGGAGGCACAGAAGGCCATACCGGCCACTTCGACCTTCATCACTAAGAGACTGACCCCGAAATCCCCCCCACCCCTCGCTCAGAGGTCTCCTGGTTTTTGGTACCCAAATATTGACAGGTGTGGTGGTGATTCTAAAGGCTCTTAGTAGATTGTTGAGCTAGCGCTCTGTAGAGCAGTTTATCCATTTAGGGCTACTGTAGAAACAAAATGGCGGCGCAAAATGGTGACTTCACTGTAAGGGAACCCGCGGTGTATGTAGATAGAAATGGCTCATTCTAAGGTAATAAAAACATATCGCTTCATTATGTAAGGCCTCTATACACCACTAAAAACATAGTGATGTATATTATATTGCATTTCTGTCAATAGATCCTCATAAATACTACACACTGCACCTTTAAAGCTGCTTGCGTGTAAATGAACACGGTGCCACGCTTCACTCTGAAACACACAGCGCATATATTTAATTACAGCCTTTGCGATTTGATAATTGCACTTGCTTCATTTTTCCTTTTCGATCAGTCGTGCAGCCCTAGTCAAAGAGTTAAAACTCTCTCTCTCTCTGTTTCTCTTTGCAGACTCAGCCAGCCATATGTTTACCCTCAGGCCTTCCTGCAACCCAGTCTGGTTCTGCCCGCACAGGTCACATCCTCCAGCGCCACAAGCCCTTACCTTGACTTCAGCACTGCCTACAACCAGTACGCCTCCTCTGCCTTTGAGCAGTATCCCTACGCCCCCTCGCCAGGCTTCCTGAGCTACATGTACCCTCAGGGCACCCCCGGGCCCTCCTCCGCCTCCGCCTCCGCCACCTCCACCCCCATCTCTGTCGGAGGCGCCCCCACCGCAGCCTTCATCCAGCTTCCTCCTCCTCAGCTCCACACTGACCGCCTGTAGAGCCGGCTACAAGGACCGACTGAGTATGCTGAAATTGCACTAGAACATCATGGGGAATTGTGACATCATCAGCCTGTGACTGGGGTTGCATACAAAGGGCTTCGAGTTTTTCTGCTTTTCATTATCCCTCAGTTTATGGACTCTTTCTCTGATTGGTTACTCTTATGATTAATTATTATATTATTGTCATTATTGGTAGTAGAAGATTGTTGAAGAACCAATATTAGATGAATATATGGTGGATTGCAGGGATTGCAATTCAGATGGATTCAGTGAATGATAAGAAACGACAGGTTATGCACACACTACCGTTCAAATGTTTGGGTTTTTTGAAAGAATGCATTTACAATTTTACATTTATTATTTCATTATTTTACATATTATTTTCTATTTGAATATTCCTGTGATCAAAGCGGAATTCTGAGCTGTCACATGATCCTTCAGAAATCATTCTAATATGATGATTTGCTGCTCAAGAAACATTTTTTATTATCATCAATGTTGAAAACAGTTGTGCTTGATGTTTTTGTGGAAATGTGATACTCTGATGAATGCATTAATTTGATCTTTTGTAACATTATAAATGTCTTTACTGTCACTTTTGATCAATTTAATGCATCCTTGCTGAATAAAAGTATTTCTTTCAAAAAAAGAAACGTACTTAATCCAAACTTTTGAGCGGTAGTGTGTATATATTCTGCTTATAAGACTTTTTAAGGTTGGATGTGCACCTCTGCAGGAAGATCTATTAAGCACAAAGCCTTTTTATTTTATATAGCTGTTCTTATGACACAAATGTGCTTCCCTTTCCCTGAGCAAAAATATGTGAATTTTTTTAACCAAAATTTTTCCAAGAATAGATAACTTTTCTAGAAATGTAGCATTGCATAGGATTTGTAATTCCGCTTATCGCTGTGTATCGCCTCTGTCGAAGGCCTCTTCAGTTCCTGTAGTTCCTCTTCCCTTAAGATTCATCACAATCATAGATTGCTACAGCATTAATCCAGCATTCAGTAACACATGGATTCAATAATCATGAGGAAATAGACATTGAAACATTGAGTATTAATCATATTCTAATCCTGTCTTGTATGTGATGCTTTTTAGACTGTTTTGGTCAATATCTACATCTGCTGAAAGGACAAAAGAAAGAGTATTGTGACAAATGTCAGTGGTTGCCATTGGTATCGCTCCACAAATGACACTACAGGACAAAATGCCAGCAGGAACACATGAGAAAAGTCCTGATTGAGGGGACGTTTGGATAGCACAAGACGATATATTGCCAGGACAATCTGTTTGTTTTCACAAGAACAGTGTTGTCATTAATCTACCCTGCGACACTCAACTCAAATTATGAAAATACCTTACAGTAAAAGCCATAAGACCAGAACATGCAAAACAAGTAATAAAGTCATTTACAAAAACCAAGCTTCATGGACGTGATTATTTTGACTTTTACGTAAGTTTGGCTTCACTGTTCCACATTTTTTGCCACATGACGATTATTCAACTTGTCAATTAAGTTTGTTTTTCCTCTTTGGATCTTCCTTTGTTTCCTCAGACAAATTCATTGAGAAACACGGAAGTATACGTGTGCTTACGACGAATAACCAAAGGCAGTTTAACAACCATTTATGGCTGCTGCAATGGAAGAGCTGGAGTCAATCCAAGAGTTCATGAACATGCAAACAAACCTATGCAAATGAAGGGAATGGAGGGCAATAGGGCTTTATTCAGGGCTTTATATATTTTTGTGAGTAGGCAAACTATCACTATGGAAACTACAGGAAGTTTTATGCACGAGGCCTCAGACCTCAATCCAAATGAGCACCTGTAAATGACTTCACAAACAGTCCTTTAACCAGACCAAATGCTTCTATATGCACTGTATGCGATGTTCCCATTATCTTGTGCAGATGTATTTTCCTTTTTTTGGACAACTTCTTTTTGTGCACCTCAGTTCAGGCTTTAGTTGGTCAGCCTAAAGGGATAGTTCACCCTAAAATGAAAATGAAGTCGTCGTTTATTCACTCTGGTGTTGTTCTAACGCAGTATGCCGTTTTTTCTTTTTCAGACCACAAAAGGAGAATTTAAAAAAAAAAAAAGTCACTCACACTTGTCCATATAATAGCAGTGAATAGCGACCAGCATCAAGCTTTTTAAAAAAGATGCAAAAGAATTACAGAATGATCCGATGCTACACGTACATGGATATTGGTCCCCATTTTGCTGCCAAAACAGCCCTGACCCGTCGAGACATGGACTCCACTAGACCCCTGAAGGTCTCAATTGGATTGAGATCTGGGGAATTTGGAGGCCAAGTCAACACCTCAAACTTGGTCTGCAACAATGCTTAAGTAGATGGAACATGTCAAAGTAACATCCACATGGATGGCAGGACCCAAGGTTTCCTAGCAGAACATTGCCCAAAGCATCACACTGCCTTCGCCGGCTTGCCTTCTTCCCATAGTGCATCCTGGTGCCATGTGTTCCCCAGGTCAGCGACACACACGCACCTGGCCATCCACGTGATGTAGAAGAAAACGTGATTCATCAGACCAGGCCACCTTCTTCCATTGCTCCGTGGTCCAGTTCTGATGCTCACGTGCCCACTGTTGGTGCTTCCGGTGGTGGACGGGTCAGCATGGGCACCCTGACTGTTCTGCGGCTGTGCAGCCCCATACGCAACAAACTGTGATGCACTGTGTATTCTGACACCTTTCTATCAGAACCAGCATTAACTTCATTAACAGGTTGCAATTTGAGCTACAGTAGCTCGTCTGTTTGATCGGACCACACGGGCCAGCCTTCGCTCCCCACGTGCATCAATGAGCCTTGGCCGCCCATGACCCTGTCACCAGTTCACCACTGTTCCTTCCTTGGACCACTTTTGATAGATACTGACCACTGCAGACTGGGAACACCCCACAAGAGCTGCAGTTTTGGAGATGCTCTGACCCAGTCGTCTAGCCATCACAATATGGCCCTTGTCAAACTCACTCAAATCCTTACGCTTGCTCATTTTTCCTGCTTCTAACACATCAACTTTGAGGACAAATGTTCACTTGCTGCCTAATACATCCCACCCACTAACAGATGCTGTGATGAAGAGATAATCAGTGTTAATCACTTCATAATGTTATGCCTGATCGGTGTAATTGTTTACTATATAATATTAAACATATTAGATAAATGTAATTTCTTTCACTTGATAAACTTTTAGTCAATGGCAAGCATTAGAGGAGGGACATTCATAGGCCTACACCATTTTATTGGACAAGAAATTGTAGTGCAAGATGAGTCATACATTTTTCTGATCTGTTTTTCTGCAAATTTGAAATGCATAAAAGCTATATTAATTGAATGGGATCTAGTCTGTGTATTGTGTCCTTCTTAGTATCATTAAATTCTGTTCTACTGAAAACAAATACAAATACTGCCCATTTTCTAAATGTCATTATTTTTTATTAAACCCCACCATAATAAATCCCTAGTGGCAGCTGAATATTTGGAGTATTTGAATATTTATCAGTTGTACAGCGCCATCTAGTGTTAATAGTAATTCCTGCACAGTTCATGAGGAGCAAACCACTGTGTGTGTGCCTGTGATATATTCAAAGACCCATTTCTTTTCCATGTATTTATTTGCATTCAAATATGATTCATATTGCTTTTTTTACCCAGTCATGGATGTTATCCTCAAACAAGATTTAATGAAAGGCAACACAGACACTGTAAACTTGAGAAGTAATTGCAAAGACTGGTGGCAAGGACCGGTGTCTTTAAAACAGCTCAGTCCACAGGGTGGTTTGTGTGAAAGTTAAAAGGAATGGAATATCATTGCAAACAATACAGTTTGGGGTGTCTTAGAGTCCCGTAAAAATAAGAAAAAACATAAGCATGGTACAAACATGAGCGAGCTGTAATGATAAAAACCCAAAATAAATGCTCAGTTGACAGACTCACAAACACTTGTTCATGCACTTAGCTAAACACATGTAGCCTACATACCTGTGCATGTTCTGCCTCACACTCACACACACACAAAAAGACCCACACAGCTGCACTCACTTGCACACCCACATGAACTCTCACGGAAATTAAAAAAAAAAAAAAAAGTGAAACCCTGGTTAAGTTGCATACATCCAAATTCTTGGTGTTGTAGAAAACAAAATTGAAAATGAATTGTGAAAGTGAAGTCAGATGAAAAGTGAAAAGCATGCCTAAATAAACTGCTCTAACCCCTCCCACACCATAAACCCTGCCCACATCCACCTGACCCCCGACCTCAGCACCGCCCTCTGCCCTGCGCTGATATTAGCAACAAACTTATAATATTACACAGAGTACTGTACTCATTTCAGCTCCCTTAATGAATGTAGTGTAGATATGCGCCCCTCTGTGTGGGTTTGTATTTTGATGTCATGAAGTATGTTTTAACTGCGGTGTATTGGCTGTTGCTTGGGGCGGCGAGATGGTCCAGTAAGGTAGAGCCAGATTTCGGTCCACAGGTTCTCAGCAGGTTTATAGGGTTTGAGTCTTGAGCTCGATGGGCTCCCCGCGGGCCTCCTGCTGGTTCTCGGCCTCTGGGGGTCGGCTGCCCTTGAGAGTGGCTAGTCGCTCAGAGAGACCCCGCATACGGGGAAACAGCATGAAATCGTACAGGATGGCACCCATAGCACCACCAATCATGGGCCCCACCCAGTACACCTGACAGAAGACAGAAAGAAGGTCACTAAATATTATCTTGTCTATTCCATCCATCCATCCATCCATCTATCTATCTATCTATCTATCTATCAGAACAGTTTCAGTATTTTACGGGTTCTTGTTTTTTTCTTACCCAGTGATTGATGAAATTCCTCATGATAACAGCAGGAGCGAAAGACCTGGCTGGATTCATACCAGCGCCAGTGTAGTACATCTGATTCAAAGACAAAAAACATGGTACGTTTTTAGTGTACTGCACACTTAAAAAACTCATACATAAAAAGAATCTTTCTCACCCCCATCAGGTGGCCCATGGCAATAGAGAAGCCAATGGACAGAGCGGCAGAACCCAGACGCCCATTTCGTCTCTCGTCTGTGACGGCGAAGACGCAGATCACCAGCTGCATGGTGAGAAACACCTCCACCGTGGTCGCCATTCCCACACTAATGCCGGGCTGCAGCTGTACAGACATAAACAGGTACAGAGAAAAATATTGATGAAGATTTAAATGTAAGGGCCTGTTAGTGCAGTCTATCTACTTCTGTGTACTTATATAATGTACTATATACAGTAAGTAAACTATAATAAATAGGAATTTAATACATTTTTTTTTTTTTAAAGAAATAGATTAAAAATTAAAATTCAGATTTTATTATAGAGCAAAAACTAAAATTTAAATTTAAATTTAAATAAATAAAATATAATTCTTGTTCTTGGAGTCACTCTTACCGTGTTAAGTGCCAGTGTGCCTCTCATGTTGTTGGGTGTAACTCCATAGAGGGCCGCGGCCCCTGCCATGGCCCCCAGGCACTGGGCACAAATGTAGAAGAAAGCTCGGAACAGGGACATCTGAGAGCCAATTAAGTAGGCGAAGGTGACGGCCGGATTGATGTGTCCTCCGCTGATGTGGCCAATGGATTGGATAAGTGTGGCAGCAGCAAAGCCGAAGCAGAGGGCAGTGTGGAAGACGTGGTACGGCCCGGAGGTCCAGCGCAGCGCTGCGCCCATCCCGAAGAACACGAAGAACATGGTGCCGAAAAACTCGGCGAACACCGCCCGCCAGAACATCATAGAGCGGAACTCCCACATCGTGACTTATGAGATCCAACTACGATTAAAAACCGAAGCTTTTTTTGGAAGTGTCTTTGAAAAACAAAAATTAAAAAGTAAACAAAAAGTTAAATCCTGTGTGACTGTAGCTAGATGAGCTGAAGCTGCCGCAACAAAATTAATAAATGAAAAAGGGAATTGATGGCAAAAAATTGTGATGAAAGTTCACCTAATAGATCTAGCCGGTAGCTAAGGCTGTGTGGGAAGCCGCAAGTAAACGGTCACACATGTAGCCGCACACAGGTCGTCTCTGCCAATGTTGTTTCTCTTCGCCTGCACAACACCCAGACTGCTAAAGAAACATGAGGTGTGTGTGGTTGTGTGTGCGCAAAGAAAATTTGGAGGGTTTTGTCAGAGAGACCTGAACATCGCTGCTAAAGGCTAATTCTAGTTGAGTGACACAGAAGAGGTTACGGAGCATATCCTGCCCACACCAAGTAGAGCTGGTCTGACGGACCACAAAGGGGCCATGGGGGCATTTATAATGGCCTCGGGGCCCAGCGTGACGACATAATCCCCCCCGAGAGGCAGAAGCTAAAGGGGGCATCCCATATCAAGCACACTTCACTCACTGCTCTCTCCATTAAAGTCAATCAGAGTGATATTAAGATAGGAACATCAGGGCTCAGAGTAAAGGGGACGTGTATTTCTGAGGCGAGGGACACCTCTAAAGTACAAAACAGATCCACCAATCAGATTTCAGTAAGGGACACTTTAAGATCATGACATTTCCTTTCTAAAAGGATGTAGGCTTATAACATGTCTAAGATCTGTAATATCAGGAAAGGGCTGTAGATTTTTATCAGAACTTAATGTGACAGGAGAGTTAGTGCTGACTTGAACTCACACATAAAACACACACAAGGCTCATCCTCGGAATAATGTGACGCATCCGCACACGCACAATGTGCTTCCATCCCCGTGGCTCAAGAGAGGCCCTATGCTGAGAGATATGAGCCAGCCGTGTTCAGATACATGCATCCAAATCCCTGAGCACAGGAAACCCATTGTTCCTCAGAGCATGAAGCTCGCATGTGAAAACATCCTTTATCTGTTTCTGGGGTTTGACCTCCAGTCCGTCTCTCGCTCGTCGGCCAGGTATTAAAACTTCAAACCTTTAATCTTGATGGGCACGTACAAAGAGCAACATTGTTTTCCCAGACTGTCTGTCCATGCATCTATCTATCTATCTATCTGTCCGCCCGTCCGTCCGTCCATCTGTCCATCTGTCCGTCCGTCCGTCCGTCCATCCATCATCTATCTATCATCTATCCGTCCATCCATCCATCCATCATCTATCCATCGATCTATCATCTATTTGTCCATCCATCCATCTATCCATCTGTCCATCCATCCATCCATCTATCTATCATCCATCTATTCATTCATTCATCATCTATCATATATCTCTGTCCATCCATCCATCATCTATCCATCCATCCATCCATCTATCTATCATCTATCCGTCCATCCGTCTATCTATCATATATCTGTCCATCCATCCATCTATCATCTATCCGTCCATCCATCCATCTATCCATCTGTCCATCTGTCCATCCATCCATCATCTATCATCTATCCATCCATCTTTCCATCCATCCATCCATTCATTCATCATCTATCATATATCTCTGTCCATCTATCCATCCATCCATCCATCTATCTATATATCTATCATCTATCTGTCCATCCGTTCATTTATCATCTATCTGCCCATACATGCATCCATCTATCATCTATCTGTCTGTCCATCCATCCATCCATCCATCTATCATCTATCCGTCCATCCATCTATCTATCATATATCTGTCCATCCATCTATCATCTATCTGTCTGTCCATCCATTCATCCATCCATCTATCATCTATCTGTCTGTCCATCCATTCATCCATCCATCTATCATCTATCTGTCCATCCATCTATCTATCATATATCTGTCCATCCATCCATTTATCATATATCTGTCCATCTATCATCTATCTGTCTGTCCATCCAACCATCTATCATCCATCTGTCTGTCCATCCATTCATCCATCTATCTATCATCTATCCGTCCATCCATCTATCTATCATATATCTGTCCATCCATCCATCTATCATCTATCTGTCTGTCTGTCCATCCATTCATCCATCTATCTATCATCTATCTGTCCATCCATCTATCTATCATATATCTGTCCATCCATCTATCTATCATATATCTGTCCATCCATCCATTTATCATATATCTGTCCATCTATCATCTATCTGTCTGTCCATCCAACCATCTATCATCTATCTGTCTGTCCATCCATTCATCCATCTATCATCTATCTGTCCATCCATCTATCTATCATATATCTGTCCATCCATCCATCTATCATCTATCTGTCTGTCTGTCCATCCATTCATCCATCCATCTATCATCTATCTGTCTGTCCATCCAATTATCCATCCATCTATTATCTATCTGTCTGTCCATCCATTCATCCATCTATCTATCATCTATCCGTCCATCCATCTATCTATCATATATTTGTCCATCCATTCATCTATCATCTATCTGTCTGTCCATCCATTCATCCATCCATCCATCTATCATCTATCTGTCTGTCCATCCATTCATCCATCTATCTATCATCTATCTCAAATTTATCAGGATGTTTAGATGCCACCAACTGTAAACATGATGGTATAGATAAACATAAATAAAAAAAATAAGTGCATTGCAGTTTATGGATATATGGTTGAATGATGTTGGTGGTTCTGGTTTGTTCAGGGCAGAAGTGATTAGACAGAGGTTTGTATTGTGTGAGGAGCAGATCGGTTTTGGAGGGGCGGGGGGCCTCATAGCCGGATAAAGCCCTGGAAAATCCCTCTGTTAGAAGAGCTGATGGTGAATTAGGATTGCTGATCTCATCTGTTTTACTCCCTCACTTACACACACACACTCGTACACATGCATGCTGAACAAAACAAAATGCTGGCTGGCACTGTGTGGATGTTCTTCGTTGTTTAAATGCATGTGTGTGTTATTAACTGCTATGTATGATGTATGCATGCATACTCAAGTGTAAATGTGGAACACAACATACTACCTGTGAACATGTGTGAACTTGAATGTGCGTGTGTGCAAATTTATATAATATTATATATTGATATGGGAATATTGCCATTGAGCATTTTGCATCAGATGAAAGTGCAAAATATAATGTGGAAATGTTCAACATGCTTTCTGCAAGAACACAGAGAAACAATATTACCGTTTATTAAATTATGCTACAATTACAAGTTGAAATGTGGATCAGGGTAATTTGTAGCAGAGCAAATATATGTGAGAAAACATAAATGCTTTTTGTGTCATGTAAGGAAATAAAAAATCTGAGGTTATTGTACATGTGCGGGTGTGCTTTTACTCCTATTTAATAACATTTAGATTATACATTATAAAGATTATAGTTTGATATGACTCAAGTACAGTAAAAGTTTAAGAATCCCATTATTCATATATCTGAAAGTCCACTTTTGCTTCAAATGATAAACAAAGTAAATCTTGAGAGCACAATTAGATATCTTTCTACAGAAGAAATAATTAAACTAAAGATATAATGACACTATCAACAAACACATCGGCATAACAGCAATAAAAAAGCGATAAAATGAAATTCTGTCGTTGTTTGGCTAACGGTGGATTTGGAAAAAAGTATTTAAGGTTACACTTTGTTTTTCGATGGTCCACTTTAGACATTCTACTAACTATAAGTAACTTGTCAAGTAACTATTGACTCTCATTAGAGTATTAGTAGACAGTAGATTGTTAGTAAGTATTGTGTTTTAGGATTAGTAGAATAAGCTGGCATGTAGTTGCAAAGAAACTTATAGTCAGTAATATCTGTTGAGGAGCATCGAAATAAAGAGTTATTAAGCAGACACTCTATGACTGCTAGTTGACATATAGTTAAAAAGTTACTTATAGTCAGAGGAATGTCTAAAGTGTTACCATATTAAATATTATTGAACCAAAATAGCAAGCTCAAGCCACATAGGCATATGTTTGGCACTTTTATAACTACCCATGTTCAAGCTGAGGGTTTTGTACAAACAGCATTAATTTTTCATAGACGGATTAAGACAGTACTAGGCAGTACTGCTTCTGATCCACAATATAATATTCTAGTTTGAAAACATTTTCATTGACTATTTACAGATTTTTATGGAAATATGTGGTCATTTTCCACTTGACCGGCCTCATTTGTGAAACACGAGCAGGACAAACGTCTATGTAAATGATTCTTAAATCTGTTCTTAATAACTTGCATGCCACAATTTATGTAAGAATGGTTATGAAGAAATTACAGAAAATTTGTTCTGGTCATGTTTCATGAATAACACCCATCAATTGGTTGTTTATGACATTGACTAAATATAAAAGACTGAATTCATAATCAGTTGAATCTGAGCTTAGCTGTGCTCCAGTTTGTTGCTTTGTTTGTTTCTCATGGCGCTCTGTGTGACAGTGGACAGGGACGATCGAGACACGCTGGCCGTCTCCACAATCTCAATGTCCTTACAGGTCAAACAAGCCACCAGCTTCTGTCTGGACGCACTGGGGGCAAAAATAAACTCATGGGATACTCCAGCCAGGACTGCACCTAATATTGGCCCGATCCAGTAGACCTGAACACAAGAGAAAACAGATCAATAACATTAAAGGCACAGTATGTAAGTTGTTGTCTTCACCTCTACAGCCAGTGGAAAAGAATCCGACAGGCAGACTGGGTAGAAGGCAGAAATCATATTCATGGATGAGCTGATGTATTAAATATTTATTAACGTTACTGTAGCATGAAGCAGGGTGGGGCTGAAAGCCGTTGGAGTGGAACGAGGGCGCTAGAGCGATTGCTAATGAGAGACAAGCGCAATGCTCATGCACATGTGGGGTAACGCAGCGCTGTTTTATCATATTAGATACATTTGAGTTTGTTAAAAGTCATGTTATAATGCTATTCTGTGCGTTTTCTCGACGGCTATATAAGACACTTGTTCACACTGCAGTAAAAAATTAACCTTTAAGGTTCCCCCACAGTTGCAATTTCCAGGGACCTCAAAAGGTTCATTTTAATTTTCTTCTTAGAGTGTATATTCATCTCCCCAATTGTGTTCTAGCAATGCAATGAACCCTTTTCAGAGATATTTCAGGGTTTGGACTGCAGAAGTAAACAACAGAAGGGGAAACATCTATAGAAGTACATGGGAGACAAATATTGCTTTTATGTTTCCACTTGCTGCAAAAGCAAAAAACTTTTTTTTTTTGTAATTTAATGCTGGTGTGATTTATCCCAAATTATATTGGCATAAATTTACTTTAAAGGTGTGGTTGATTGCCCCTTTTTACAAGATATAAAATAAGTCTATGATGTCCCCAGAGTGTGTATGTGAAGTTTTAGCTCAAAATACCCCACAGATAATTTTATATAGCATGTTAAAATTGTCACTTTTTGAGGGTGAGCAAAAACATGCCGTTTTTGTGTGTCCCTTTAAATGCAAATGAGCTGCTGCTCACGGAGCAGAGCTTCAAGAGCTTGTTTTAGCAGCTCTGATTACCTCATGCAGACAGGCAATGAAACTGTTCAGCCTTTCATGTTCAAACTGGAGTCGGACAATGATGACTCAAGAAGAAGTGACGACATGTAGAATGAGACAGGATGTTTCTGAATGGTTAGTTGATGTTTATGTAGCTGATGATTAGCATATTCTGTCATGATAATCTATAAATTCTCAACATGGCCTCACCCCCTTTGTTGCGTGTTCCCAGGTGTGGGGTTTATGTAAATTTCAGTGTTAGTGATGTCACTAACCCGGGAGGAAGCTTGTGTAGTCCCCACCAGCCTTTTGTTGTAGTCCTTAAAAAGTGATTTCTCCCTTTGCATTGTTGAGCGTCATAACTTTGCAGATGTTGTTTATGCAACATTACACACTAACTAAAGTTAAAAAAATGAAATCATAATCAACCACCCCTTTAAAAAACTTTGTAAGAAAAGGTTTTCCAGATTTATGATGTTAATTGCGGAAATGTGTCATCTCCGTCTGTACTAATTAGTACTAATTAGTCAACAGAGCTGCTTAAAATAGCTGTTTAACTTACCCAGTGGTGTTCCCAATATCCAAGTATTATAGCGGGACCAAGGGAGCGAGCTGGATTCAAGCTGGCACCAGAAAATCTCCCCTAAATCACACACATGCATTTAAAAAATAATTCTTATTATGTGTATTTACAAGAATTCATGCAGAGGGAGAACAGAACAATGGGATCATTATTCATAAAAAAAATATATAAATTATAATTAAAAATAGCTGTCAAATGGGCAATAGATTCAGCGTTCATGTAGTTCGACAGGTAGTTCACTAGCAATGTCAAAGTCATAAGGAATGTACATACAACACCGTTCAAAAGATTGGGGTTGGTAAGATTTTTTAATGTTGTTGAATATCATCTCTTCTGCTCATCAAAAATGCAGTAAAAACAGTAATATTGTGAAATATTATTTCAATTTAAAATAACCATTTTCTATTTGAATATATTTTAAAATGTAAATTATTCCTGTGATCAAAGCTGAATTTTCAGCATCATTCATGAATCACATGATCGCCATTAACGCCAATACCAAGGTACACTGGGAAACATATCCCACGTGGAAATACATAATGCCTGCCCTCAGGGAGGACTTAGAATACACATATGACCCAAGTATGGGCTGCATATGGAGCACACTGGGGTATCCAGCCGCAGGTGGAATGTTTCAACCCCAGGGGTGGCAAGGTGTCTTGCCAAGGTAAGATGCGTGCTCGGAGAGACTTACTGTGGAAATACACATGTGGGGGTTGCCCAATGGGGGAACCATGCACATGGAGGCACCTAGCCTAACACTAGGGCTGACCAAGCGGGCATGCACTCTGGTGTCAGCGTCAACAGTGCTGGAGGAACTCAGAGCTTACTGAGAAACTCACCTGAGTGAAATAGCACACACATCCAGTCCGTGGAGTGGAATGGCGCAGCAAGCGAAGACACCTGAGCCTGTCCATTTACTGGCCACTTGGAGCGAGTACACGAGAGGACACTGGCTCTACACAGAGATTAAAGAATCTCGCAGAAGTGTTGGGTGTCACCCAGCCTGCAGCTCTGCAAATGTCTGTTAGCGAGGTGCATGCGCTAAAGCCCAAGAGGAGGCTACACTCCTAGTGGAATGTGCCTTTACCCCTACCCATGGCAGGCCCTGAACCTGATATGCCAGGATAATGGTGTCCACTATCCAGTGAGACAACCTCTGCTTGGAGAGAGCCTTCCCTTTCTGCTGCCTACGTAAGCGTGAAGGGTGCTGGGGCAGCGCTTGCAGGTTCACCACCTGATCTCTGAAAGTGGTGGGAACCTTGGGCCCATATCCAGGCCGGGGTCTCAGGATCACGTGAGAGTTGGCCAGCCTGAATTCCAGGCATGCTTCGTCAACCGAAAATGCCTGCAGGTCCCCTACCCTCTTGATGGAAGCCAAAGCAATCAAGAGCGCCGCCTTCATTGAAAGGAACATGAGCTCAACAGACTGCAGTACCTCAAAGGGAGCTCTCTGCAGGGCAGATGGAACCACTGCAAGGTCCCAAGAGGGCATCTGTAGAGGGCGAGGTGGGTTTATCCTCCTCGCTCCTCTAAGGAACCTGCTGACCAGGTCGTGCTGTCCTACCATTTTTGAGTCCACAAGGTTGTGGTGCGCAGATATCACAGCCACGTAAACCTTAAGGGTGGAGGGAGACAGCATTCGCTCCAACCCTTCTTGGAGGAAGGAGAGCACAGAAACGATCAGCTTCTCGCATATCTGCCAGGTTGAGCCATAGATGACGTTCCTGGACCACACAAGTGAACATCACCTGACCGAGAGAGTGTGCGGTTAACCTTCGTCACCCGTAGGGCGAGGTCGGTTGCCGCGCACAACTCTTGCATGAGAGCAGGGTCAGCATTGCCCTCGTGCATGCTTCTGAGTACCTTCACCTGATGGACTTGAAGGATAGCCATGGCATGCAAAGCGGACGCGGCCTGGCCCGCAGCTCTATGGGTCTTCGCCACTAAAGTAGACGAAAACCTACAGGCTTTGGACGCGTGCTTTGGGTTACCATGGCATGTTGAAGCGCTCTGAGGACACAGTTGCATTGCAACAGAATGCTCAACAGGGGGAACCCCAGTGTACCCTTTCACCGCGGCGCCATCGAGAGCAGTGAAGGTGGAAGAGGCTGCCAAGCGGTCGCGAAAAGTCAACAGGGACTTCCACGATTTCGACACCTCCTCATGCACTTCCGGGAAGAAGGGCATCGGGGGCTGACGGGCGCTTTCAGCACGGACCGCCCCCAGATACCAATCATCCAGCCTTGAGTCCTCGGGACATGGTGGAGGGTTCCACTCAAGCCCGATGCTCTCAGCTGCCCGGGCAAGCATGGCTGTGAGCTCCGGATCAGACTCGGGCAATGCTGGGACTTCCAAAGGGAGGCAGCACAGCTGAATCCTCTCTTTCGGAGGAATCCAGCCCACCTCGTGATGCAGTAATCGACATGGCGTCATCTGCCGGCGCCCCGAATGAGACGCTGGGCCCAGCACAGGAAACACCAGTGACCTCATCCAGCAACGCCATGGGTTGCAATGTGCTAGAGGGGGGTGTGGCCCAAGAAAGATTCATCGGGTTGTTCCACACCGTGACCCTCAGATCATTTTGACCACCAGCCAAAGTATCCGCTCTCATGGAGGGGATAGATTGGAGTGTGGTAGAGGGGACTCTACCCCCTAGACGGAGGTCATGAAGTCTCGATCGCAACACTGCGATGGTCATGTTCCCGCAGTGGGAACATTAGTCATCCTTGAACGCTCTTGCAGCGTGCACGAGGCCCAATCATGCAAGACAGCGATCATGCCCGTCGGACGGACTAACCAGCTGACCGCACCCAGAAACACACGGGCGAGACATCTTGAAAAAGACATGCCATGTGTAGCTATTTTAGAGAGGAGTTTTACTCTGCAGAACTGCCGAAGCACCCAGGGAGAACACACACGCTGTGCTGGATCACTGCACAGATCAGACAAGAATGCGGAACTCACTGGAACGCGCCGTAACACTGACACTCTGGAGAGATGCTCGTCTTGAAGAGTAGAAAGCTCAGGAAGGCAAGTGAACACCCGGCTCCGAAGCAGAAACATAATGCGAGATTGCTCGCGCAGCTCCTTATATACCCACGAGGTGGGGCGGAGTTGCGCTATGCAAATTCCGCAGACCCATGGCATTGTCATGCCATTGGCTCGTTTTGTAGAACTCGAAGGCGATTGGCTTCTAAGCAAAACCCCCATTTCGTCAGTAACCGAAGTAACTTGTAGTGTACTGACTGAAAGGGAACAGTATTTTTGTGTGAAACTGTGATACATATTTGTCATGATTTATTGTTGAATAGAGACTTCAAAAGAACAGCATTTATTTGAAATAGAAATTATTATAAATGTCTTTACTGTCAATTTTGATCAATTTAATGCGTTCTTGCTGAATAAATGTATTAATTTCTTACAGCGATAAAGATTGCAGTGGTTACAGCAAACCCAATGGCTAAGTTTCCAGGTTCATTTACGTCTCTCCTGCGTTGATCTTCCACAGAAAACACGGTGAACCCCAGGACAAACGTGGCAAGCATCTCCATCACGAGAGCTTGACCTGCGTTCATTTCCACTGGGACCTTCAGAGAAGGAAATGGGAAAGAAGTTTTAGATTTGTTTTGTTTATTGGCTTTAACATTGAGTGTCATGTTGCATCCCTATGGCGTTTAGAAACATCTTTAAACAGCACAATTCTCAAAACAGCCCTTACAACAAAAAAAAGTGTATTCAAGTGTGCTATCAGTATAGTTCTTTTTAACTAAAAAATAATAAAATTTTGGTCTACTTTTTATGTACTTGTGTACTTTTATGTACTTGTTTAATATACTTAAAATTAAACAGGCACATTGTCCAAAAGGGTTTTACCTAGACTCTTAATGAGAAATGGGTGTGTTTTGGACATAACGTGCAATAAACCAATCAGAGTCTCATCTCCCATTCCCTTTGAAAGACAGTTGCGCTCGTGCCATTGTGGATTCGCTATTTACATGGCGGAATTTGTGAGCGGAAAGACCTTTTATGTTTGTGTGCTGCTGCGCGTCCCTGTGTGTGCAATAAGCGGAGTGTATGTGCGTTGTGCACCCGCCTATAGGCAAAAAAAACTGTTTTCAGAAATACTGTTTTCAGTTGCCTTAAAATAGCAACGCGCCAACAATGTGCCTGAACACACCTCGTTTTCAGACCAGCACGCCCATGAGCGAACAGATGGGCACAATTTGCGATTTAAACAACGTACCGCTGGACGTGAAAATGATAACTGCGTCGGGCTGAAACTACCAAAAAACACTTGCGTCGCGCCTGGTGTCGCATTGCGCCGTGTGTATGATAGGGCCTATTGTCTTATAAACTTACATTGTTTGAAAATATTGATTTATTTCAAAGTGTACTTTCATATACTAAAAAATGTTCTACAAGTATTACAAGTAAACTATAAATATATAGCCTATATATAACTAAAACTAAAAAACTAAAAACTTAGTTGTAAACTAATTGTGTACTCAAAGTTTACTCTCTTACACTTATAGTACACTCAAAAGTTTTCTTTTATACACTAAAAAGTGGGCCAATTTAGTCATAAGTATTGAAATAGTACACTTACAAGTTTACATATAGTACATTGATATCAGTATACTTACTACATAAAGTATACATTAACTTTTCTTAAAATTAACTTGAAGTATACTTATTTTAGTCAGGGTGGTCTGTAGTATTAATTTGTTAAAGTGCTCTCTTACAGAAGTTATTTTTAGATAACATATATTGACATATAGACCTCTTCATGTTTTTATGAGAGATTTATTTCTATTCAAAATATGAGGTTTGGTCCTGCAACAACATACTTGTCCAACAAAGTTGTAACTCCTTCCCTACCTAACCATTAAGAGGCCTTAGAAACTCATGTATCGAATATGGTACAGTATACTTTATAGGGTTAACCAGCCCTAAAATCAGTGGGAAATTTTAGGTTGATAAATAAAAGCCTAACCCTAAAATCTGACTGGTGGATGTGAGTTGTTCCAGGACCAACAGGTACAGTATGCTGGTTTGAACATGTCCTGTATTTGGTGAAAAACTCTGAACCTTGTTGATGTAGTTCTGTGCGGTGGACTTCAGGGGCAGCGCCAGGTACATAAGGCCAGTGGCGAGGATCCCCCCCAAACACTGGGCAACCAGATAAACCAGCGCCCTGAACACATCCACCTTACGTGTGGCCAAGAGCGCCACAGTCACTGCAGGATTCACCTAAAACAACAAAACACTCTTACTTACACTAGCCATCCCACGGATTATTACCAATTCTTACTTTTATTATTTGTATCCAAAGTGACATACAGTGCATTTAAAGTTACCAGGAATTTTTTTTATGGAATATTGCAATATTTATTATAAATGATTTATCCATGCACATCTTTTTTAATTCATGTGCCCTCATAATCTTTTATAAATGTAACTTCCCCTCCTCCTTCCCCTCAACATCTCTTCTCTTCTCTGATGATGTGTTTACTGGCGTGAGGGTGGGGCAATAACCTGTCACTCACATGAGATCAACCAATAGCAAACCACAACCATCCAATCAATACCCCATGGACAAAATCAAGTCCCACCCTACATTTGTTCTTGTATGTTCTACAGTATGTCACAATAGGGAAGAAAAGACTATTGCAACTTCCATTTAATGTTGACTTTAAGGTATTATTATAGGGCTTTGTGTCAAAGACTATATAGGATATATAGGAAGGATATATAGGAAGACGGTGCACTCCGATTACTTATGAATGGGAGAAAGTGCAACGCCCAATATGGCGAATAAGCCCCGCCTTCTAAATGAAAGAGCCAATTGTTGATTAGTAAAGTCATTGTGTCAGGCTCTGAGACGCGCGCTTAGGACTGCGCATGCAAAAATGCAGTTTTTTGTCATGATTCGAGCATTTAGAAACAACATTTATATTACAGTTGTTGTCAGATTTCATTGGTGATTTCAAATATGAAATTTAATCATAAGCTTAGCGAACAGTTTTGAGAATTTGATGTTTCCCCATTCAAAGAGATAGGAGCTGCACTTGCCTGCCCGAGAGGCGTTTTAAAGATGGCCGCCGAGTGAAATGGCTTGTCTTAAAGGGACTTTGTTTGTGTTTTCTCGGAATCACATGACCTGCCATTGTTAACACCACGATTTACCAGTTGAGTTGCGGGAACAAATAAATAAATAAATCAGTTCTTTACCTGAGCCCCACTGATTTCACCAAAGCAATATCCCAGAACCACAGTTGCCATACCAGCAGCCAGTGCAGGGTAGATGGGCCCCGGGGAGGCACCGTCCGGCCCCGGCACTAAAGAGCCCAACACAGCACATACAAAGACCAAGGAACCAAGAATCTCTGCCAGAATCCCCTGCCAAAACTGACGGCTCCTCAGCTCCTGGTGTGAATCAAACGGTGAAAATAAAACTAGTAACTGACATTAAACCGGTGATGAACTGACTGTTTTAAGGGCTATTAAACACCATCAGTAACCAACCAGCAAATAATTTACACACATTTATATACAACAAGTTTTTTTTTGTTTTTACAAAATATTACAAAATAAGATGACGGTAATTTACATGATCAAAACGTCCACAAAGCAAAATACTATTTTTTTTGTTAAAATTCAAGTAAACCTTGAAATGTAATGACAATACATTACATACATTGCAAAACATAATAGAGACAGCAAACTGTTTTAGCTAATGAAAACGACTGAATGAAATGAGACACTAATGTAATAAATAAAGACAGAAAATAAAGAAGTAAAAATGTTGTAAATTATATTTATATATATATAAAATCTTAATATATAGTTACATATAAAAAGTAAAATCATTTACATTTTGTGACGACACAAGCAGTCAATAAATAAACGTATTTTTAGTACGTTCATACATTTATTTCATAGTAAAATGTGGAAAGACATTGAACAAAAATCAACTGACCCAATAGAAACATTTTTAGCTTGCATTTCATAAAATTCACTCTAAAACCTGATCTTTTACACAAACTGGATCCACATCAAATTGGACGCCAAATTTAATTGAATCTCCAGCAACCAATCAATGTGTTTTATTTGTCCTTACCTCTTTTATTGCCATTCCAAGACTGATATTTTACAATCCGTCAGTAGTGGGTCAGTCTGTATGTCTGTCCTGATGTCAGTGTGTGTTTGAGGGCACGGACGGCAATGGAAGGGTGTCTTCTGTCAGAAAGAGGCTAATTAATTCCAGTGGAGGAGACTACAGGAGGCCCAGGCACAAAGGGATCACCCCTCCCTTTCTCTCGCTAAATGCCTAGCAGTGCTGACAAACCTCCACAGCTGCTCAGCATGCATCATAAACATCAACTTCAATTGGGCACATGAAGCTTTAATTCTGTAAAGCAACAACCCTGGGCAGCATCGGCGAGATGCAACAGGTCGCTCGTATTCACCTGCTCTAGGTTGAAAGAGAGCAACTTAAACCACTAGTGCATGCAGTGAGGGTTTGAGTGTTGGCCAATAAGACACACTGAGGTTTTTTGGTTTATCGTTATCTGCCATTGTTGGGTTTTGGTGAATAAACGAGTGAAAGTGCACACATATATTATCCACCGTTTCTCTCCTTTCATCATCCTACTTGTGAAGTCCTGTGATCATTGCCATGGCGACAGCCTGATTCAGTTGCCATGACACCTATTATGATGCCGCAGTGCTAGACGGCTCTTTAAAGTGGCCTGTTTTATATGAGCTAAACATGCAATTGGGACCTTTTATTGGCCTTTAAATACGGTCAATTTAGACTCATTCAAACTGGATAAGACTGATACAGCTCAAGACACACAAGAAACATGTAATGAAATATGACTAATCGATATCCCTATATTTTGTAGACCAACCTGTATGTTAGCATTGCCCTGGTTCCCTCCACAAAAACCCAATATGATTTTTCCATTGGCTTTTGCATTATTGCAGAAAATAAGCTGATTATGATTCTTGCATATTTTGTTTATCATGATTATCTTCACAAATGAGCACAACCTTTCTGAAGCGTAAATACAATGGACAGAAGTACTAGGCTAAACATAGGCTGTAAACAAACTACTTCACGGTCACGTGACTTGAACATCACTATCATTAAGCTTCAACGCTTCCAGTTAATTTAAAACTCTTTTTCCCTGAAAGTGTGTTATAACAGTTTGCAAGAGTGTGATTATAAACACAATGAGGCTGAGAAGTGAGTAGTTTACCTGTTAATGCACACGACAACCTCTGTAGTCCCATTTAGACACTTGTTAGCAACCACCCTTTTTAAGACACGTAAAATAAAATTTAAAAAAATCGCAAGGTGGTATTACTGATGTATTTTATATTGTGGAATAAAGCACATGAATGTCTGACAGATTTTGATAATTGAATGAATCATTCAACAAGCCACATGCATTTAGTCATTGTGCAAATTGTAGACTATTGTCTATTGCACACAATCATGTGCCAAAACACATTTTGCTGAAGTGAAGAAATTAAAATCTGGTGTAAACAAGAAAATATTGTTCAGAGATGTGAAATTATTGTTTTGAGCAACAAAAAAAATCTCATTCAATAAACGACAAAAACTATTTTGAATTTTAGCTTTTATTTTTATGTTTTCAGTTTTTATTATTTTAAGTTCTAGTCATTTTATAATGTGATTTTCTAATTTTTATAGTTATTTTTATAAATATATATAGCTTTAATTTATTTTATTTCAGTGTCATTTAAGTATTTCAACAAACTTTTTTATTTGTTTTTCTTTCAATATTTCTAATTTTTAAGTTTAAAGGTGCAATATGTAACTTTTCTTTCAAAATTACCTAAATTTAAAATAATGGTCAATACACCATCAATCCTTCTTCCAAAACATGTTTTTGTCTTACCCTGATTCAGAGCAGAGTCTGCCGGCAAAAAGAGAACACACGACAGAGCTCGTAATAAAACAAGAATCAACATTGGCTTGGCTTTTCATAAATGACGAGAACTGAGGGATTTGAAATGCTGTAAAAGCGACACAGAGATGCCGTTTGTGTTACTCAACAGGTGAGTAAGGTGTTTTATTAAACATAAATTGACATATGTAGCTCTCTAACAGAGTTCATTGTAAAGCATTATCTGGGTAGTTGACAAATAAGCAGTAAAACATTTTTTTTTTTTGTAAAACACCACTTTTGAAGAAAAAATGCATATTGTTATGTATTGTGAAGTCTGATGTTTGAGAAAATATAAGGGGTCACTAACTTTGTCAATTCTTTCACTGTTTTTGGAAAAAATTTACTGAAATATGTCCTATGATGTGATAGAAATAATTAAGAATAGGGTAGGCTTCATTTACGGCATTACCATAGTATTTAATAGTAATATTAATATTTAATTGAGTGATATTGTATATTGTCTAAAGAAAGTAGAAAATACCAGTGTTTTCTTTCTTTGGCTTTCAGGTTTTACCAGTTATGATAAGACTTGAATGTAATGACTATTATAACTGCATGTATGCACATGACACTGATATAATGCATTTTAATGAATAAAGAGAAAATAAATAATTTAATTATTGTGTTATATTGTATGTTGTTTAATGAATATAAAAAGTTAAGTATTCTTTCTATTGCTTCCAGGTTAGTCTTGTGTTGTAATGATTTATGACTTAGGCTGTGTGCCTAATCATGATGATATAACACTTTTTAATGAATAAACAATACAAATAATGAATGAAATACGCATTCAATTACAGTGAAGTTTTTAGTGTATTCTTAAATGGAGAAAATAGAGATATTTGTGCTCTTTTTTCCGCTCAGTAAAGCACATTCCACAAACAATGCAATCCTACTGTAGCTTTACTAGCGATATAACACCAAATATAGAACATTTATTCACAAGGCCAACGCGCTAATCACTGTTGCCAACAAATTTTCAGGGGAAGTTGCTAAAGGCAGATCGATTTGTTGCTAAAAGTTGCTAAATTACGTTGTGACATCATTGCGCTATGGCGTCATTATGACGCCCTTTTTGAAGTGTTAATGATACTTGTGTAGGAAATTATAAATTTGTCTTTTTTTGTCTTATTTTATTATTTTGCCAAAAATGTGAAATGCGTGCTACTGCTGCTGCACTCAGCCAACTTGTATAAAATACGTATTTTATATATATATATATATATTTTTTTTTTTTTTTTTTTTTAATCTATTTACTTAACCAAGGTAGGCTATGACAGCCGTCATATATCCTGCCAGCTGATGCAAAGAGATGAATTTATATCTACACAGAAGAAAGCCCTGCCTAGGCTCTGCCCCGGTACGGGTTGTGTCGAGCCATTTGTTAGTCTGGTTGTTTGATGAGAAAAATATGAAATGCAGCTGCAATAAACGCGTTAAGAATCCATACAGCTGTAGCAACGGAGGACTTTTATTCTGCTGTGAGGAATTGAGGAAGAACTGATGACAGAATAGTTTGATCTTCGGCTGACCAATCAGCAGAAAGGGGCGTGTAATTCCCGCCCAACTGTAGAAATCTAATATTCAAATATTCACCTCTGAACGAAAAATCAATCCGAAATTTTGTTTTTTGTTTTTCTGAAAAAAAGCTGTTTTCTCATTTTTCTACTTTCAATATTAAATCAAAAAACGACTGATGATACACGGATATCCCTTTAAGACAATCTCTGATATAACCTTGAATGGGGTCTTTCAACTAATTAAACTTGTCAGTGAAATTGCCCGATTTAAAATCAGGATATGGTGTCACACCGGAGGACATGGTTTTCAGTGAAAAAATGTATCAAGTTCCTACGCTCTTAGAAATATATGGATGAAAACAATGATTATCATTTACTAAAATAGACACTTGTAAAATTATGCCTGAGGTATTTATTAACATTTGTATGCTTTTATTTTTAATGTATAAAAGTTGTTAGAGATTTGGCTAAAAAATTAAAAAAAATCTAAAGACAAAGCAGTTTTTATATCTACAGGTCCATGTAAGATAAAGAAATGTTTAACCATTTACTGCATTTTAAATGATGACAATACTAATTATATTTATTTTTATATTGTGTGACAGTGAAAATGCCATGTCACATCAACAACCCATCTATTGTGAAGGCATATTTCATTATGGTTGTTGTAGCGCTGTGCTGGAATTTATTAAAGGTGTCTATTAAGAGGTATAAGCTACAGAACATCTTCAGCTAGTCAGCTTGAGATCTTTTCCATCTAAACTGGTTTAGCTAAAGTAGTGAATGTTTTATGAGCAGTACGATAACCATATTCATCCACAGTCACGCAGAGCCGAAGCACAACCAAAACAATTTTCTTCTGCAAAATGCATGCAGTTTTGTTTTTTAATGCTACCGGGCCAAAAGTTACAGTGTTAGTCAGTAACTTTTCTCACTATTAACTAGTTGCTTATTAGCATGCACATTACTGTTGGCTATTACTTGTAAAGCAAATATTAATGCCTTATTCTATCATATTCTACATCCCTTAATCCTACCCAATACATAAACTTAACAACTACTTTAATAACTACAAACCCAATTCCAAAAAAGTCGGGACACTGTACAAATTGTGAATAAAAAAGGAATGCAATAATTTACAAATCTCATAAACTTATATTTTATTCACAATAGAATATAGATAATATATCAAATGTTGAAAGTGAGACATTTTGAAATGTCATGCCAAATATTGGCTCATTTTGGATTTCATGAAAGCTACACATTCCAAAAAAGTTGGGACAGGTAGCAATAAGAAGCCGGAAATGTACATACAAGGAACAACTGGAGGACCAATTTACAACTTATTAGGTCAATTGGCAACATGATTGGGTATAAAAAGAGCCTCTCAGAGTGGCAGTGTCTCTCAGAAGTCAAGATGGGCAGAGGATCACCAATTCCCCCAATGCTGTGGCGAAAAATAGTGGAGCAATATCAGAAAGGAGTTTCTCAGAGAAAAATTGCAAAGAGTTTGAAGTTATCATCATCTACAGTGCATAATATCATCCAAAGATTCAGAGAATCTGGAACAATCTCTGTGCGTAAGGGTCAAGGCCGGAAAACCATACTGGATGCCCGTGATCTTCGGGCCCTTAGATGGCACTGCATCACATACAGGAATGCTACGGTAATTAAAATCACAACACTGGCTCAGGAATACTTCCAGAAAACATTGTCGGTGAATACAATCCACCGTGCCATTCACCGTTGCCGGCTAAAACTCTATAGGTCAAAAAAGAAGCCATATCTAAACATGATCCAGAAGCGCAGGCGTTTTCTCTGGGCCAAGGCTCATTTAAAATGGACTGTAGCAAAGTGGAAAACTGTTCTGTGGTCTGACGAATCAAAATTTGAAGTTCTTTTTGGAAAACTGGGACGCCATGTCATCCGGACTAAAGAGGACAAGGACAACCCAAGTTGTTATCAGCGCTCAGTTCAGAAGCCTGCATCTCTGATGGTATGGGGTTGCATGAGTGCGTGTGGCATGGGCAGCTTACACATCTGGAAAGGCACCATCAATGCTGAAAGGTATATCCAAGTTCTAGAACAACATATGCTCCCATCCAGACGTCGTCTCTTTCAGGGAAGACCTTGCATTTTCCAACATGACAATGCCAGACCACATACTGCATCAATTACAACATCATGGCTGCGTAGAAGGATCCGGGTACTGAAATGGCCAGCCTGCAGTCCAGATCTTTCACCCATAGAAAACATTTGCCACATCTTAAGTAGGAAGATGCGACAAAGAAGACCTAAGACAGTTGAGCAACTAGAAGCCTGTATTAGACAAGAATGGGACAACATTCCTATTCCTAAACTTGAGCAACTTGTCTCCTCAGTCCCCAGACGTTTGCAGACGGTTATAAAAAGAAGAGGGGATGCCACACAGTGGTAAACATGGCCTTGTCCCAACTTTTTTGAGATGTGTTGATGCCATGAAATTTTAAATCAACTTATTTTTCCCTTAAAAATACATATAATAATACATCCTGATACATTTTCTCAGTTTAAACATTTGATATGTCATCTATGTTGTATTCTGAATAAAATATTGAAATTTGAACTTCCACATCATTGCATTCTGTTTTTATTCACAATTTGTACAGTGTCCCAACTTTTTTGGAATCGGGTTTGTATTAATAAGTAATTAGTTTATTGAGGCAATAGTTATAATTAAGAAAATAAGTTGGAGGAGATGTACCTAATTCTCTGAGATATGATATTGACAGGTTTTCTGAGATTCACCCAAGGTCAGTGATCAAGTGTGGCAGCCTCTCAACACACTTCTGGGGCGGTGCTCTGTATTTGAATATGGTTGGCTTACAGAGGCTGATTGCAGGTCAAAGTGAAAGTTCAACTTCTCAGACTAGATCAAGGTCAACACTGACTTGGAGATGTCAGGGGAGCAGGGAGTGTGTGTGCGTCCCACCTGTAATCCACTTCATGCTGGTGTTTTGTGGCGCTGTGATCCCCTCTTTTGTGAACCTAAACCCGCCGTAGGCCAGCGAGGGGAGGTCGACTTGACAGTGTAGAAACCTTTTTTTCTCTATTCTCCACACACAGAATGCTGACACCAACAGTACACACACACACACAGCAGCAGTAGCCGGAACCACACAGAGTGCATCACACAGCATCAAACTGCCAGCTAAGGGTTACTAGAAAAGAGCAGGACAGAAATGGGTAGAACAGGGTTAGGAAAGGTAAAGTTAGAGCAAGACGATAGAGGGGCTCAACCCTTCTCCTGGGGGTTATACCAGTCCTTCGAAGGATGCAGCCGCTGAACTGGGACACAGCAAAAGAGATTTCTAAAGTGAGCTCAAAACATTTGGACACTTAGAGATGTCTCAATGTCATTTCAAACTGCTAACAAACTAGGCCATTTGTCCAATAACTTTTAACCAGCTGGTGTCAGATGATTTTTATTAGTTGTATGAAGTCAATTCTCCTCAAGATTAAATAATTTTTGAGTTTTACTTTTATTATTTATAAAATAAATATGGTTAAAAAAATGAAATAGAATTAGGTGTGCTATTGTGTGTTACGACACTGATGATGAAAAATTCTATCTGTCCAAATGATAGAAAATTGCAAGAACTTAATTCTTAATGCTAAAAAATGTTACAGTCAGCTGTCTCTAAAATGTTGTTTCTGGTTTTATAGGATTTACACATCAGACCTTAATGTCAACATGAAACGGATGTCTTTTACTCCCTATTGTGCATATCCGAGTGAAACGGGAACTTCTGGAACAAGAGGACAGGGCTTGATTTTGTCCATGGAGAATTGATTGGACGATTGTGGTTTGCTATTGGTCGACAGTGTCGGTTCTAGCTTGTATAGCACCCTGGGCTAACCACCCTTTCTGTAGTTCATTTTTGTTTGTTTTCCAGTAGATGGCAGAACTCATCGACTAAACCATGGCACATTTTTCATGTTATCACCATGAATGAAATTGAGAAATACCATGAATGAAATTTAAAGAATAGATCTTTCAAGTGAATACATTTTTGGTATTTTATATATAAATGTATATATTTAAATGATTACAAGTTGAAGCAAATACAAAAATACCATATTAGACTCGTAGGAAGACCGTAAGTGTTTAGGGTGCCATTTGGGACAGAGCCTTACTCTCACTCAGAAGAGGTGTGTTCGACTTCAAGCAATGCTGCGCAGATCGATCGGTGTATGACATCAAAGTACCGCTAGGGCGATTAGAGATGCTCTCGCGGTACTTCAATCTGCGCAGCGCTGCTTAAAGTCTAACACACCTCTTCTGAGTGAGAGTAAGGCTCTGTCCCAAATGGCACCCTAAACACTTTCGGTCTTCCTACGAGTCTGCATTTTCCTGACGTAACGCTGCTTTGACTTTTGGGAAGAGGTCTGCTGTGGCGCTCGCTTCAGTTCGGGCCTGGCAAAAGTGTGCATCGGGGCGCATATTGACCGCAAAAGGGGTGCTAGCAGGCACCCTTCTAAAACCTAAAATGACAAATGGGACGCCCTACTGTCTCATGGACTTAACGGACATGTGCACCCGGCAGCCATTGTAAGTCCACAAGACTGAAAGTGCATATGAAGTGTGCCATTTGGGACAGGGCCATATTTTACTGGGCCATGTCACCCATGCCTAAATCAGCCACTGTTGGTTGATCTCATGTGAGTGACAGGTTATTGTCCCACCCTCACGCCAGTAAACACGCCATCAAAGAAGAGAAGAGATGTCGCTGCAAGAGGAAGAAGTTATTTTGATTCAAGATTATGAGGACACATGAATAAAAAAAATGATGATGTGCACGGATAAATCATTTACAATAAATACCGCAATAATAAAAAACAAGAATTTGTCTCCCTAAAGGGAAGTCATTTAGTTCTTGGACTTTTTTATTTGTAGAGTAAAATGTGAATACTCATATATTTGCTATTATGTTTATTTTTCAGGGTCAGGACCAAGGACAATACATTTATGTACTATACTGAGGAGCTGGGCTAATTAGAAAGTGTACAGAAAGATGATTTTTTTTTCTTCTTTCAAATGAAATGAAACAAATACAATAATACTCAAAAGAAAAATTACTAGATTCCAGAGACAGAAAGGGGCATCACCCAGGGCCAGCTGGGACAGACAGCAGCCTGACCTGCACCATGTGCTGTAGACACGCGCTCCGGGGATCTGTGTGACACAAAGCGTGCAGATACAGTCCAACCACCTGCTGCTCGAGCCTGTGATGCTGCACAACCAACACAACAACACAAGGGTTTCTATGTTACAGCCACTCTGCTCCAAATAACACGGAACATTCCCACTCTGTCAAGCCCAATTGTTGAAGAACTTGTTTTCATGATGTCAATCCTGTGGTAACTTTTCTAAAATCCCCACTCCAAAATATTAAAAACAGAGATTTTCTTACCAACCTTGGCTCTACCATTAGAGCTATAATAACATCTACAGTCAATCGTGGATACCAGTAGTAGTGCCTGTCACAAAGTTGTCAGTGACTTTTATATATAAGTCACTGTAGAATACATTTGGAACTATGTTTGGTAGAAAAAAATACATTTGTAACATTTGGCTAAGTCAACTGAACTCAATAGACCTTATTCAGAGCAGCGCCATGACATATGAAAGCGAGGCTCGGAGGCTGTGATCGATAGACTTAGGCCCTACTGTGTTTTCAATTGCATCTACATTAAGATCACTTATTTTCCACAGTTGTTGTCTAGACATTTCTTGGAATGATATTTTACAGTTTCCCGCTAAAAAAATAAATAAAAAAAAATCAAAGCTGGCGGACGCGGATTCATTCAAACCCCTCTATTTTGTAATGTAAATCGATGAGAGCTTTATAACTGTATAGCAGATACTTACATAAAATGCATATAAATATCAGTTGTCACTCTATAGGCCTATGTCCAAAATGTCTTTTGATTATATTTAAATGCTTAGTTTTATGATTAAAGCTCTTTAGTGGGGTCAAAACATACAATGCAATAAAGTACAATGATGATTGAGACGAACAAATAAACATTCCTCAAAAAACTGGATCGTATTTTATTCATTAGCATAAATTTTTCACAAAAAAAAAATTTGACTTATGGATAATCATGCAAACCTTCAGTCCATTAAGTGTTCATCTTGAAATATTAATAATACAGGGAGTGCAGAATTATTAGGCAAATGAGTATTTTGACCACATCATCCTCGTTATGCATGTTGTCTTACTCCAAGCTGTATAGGCTGGAAAGCCTACTACCAATTAAGCATATTAGGTGATGTGCATCTCTGTAATGAGAAGGGGTGTGGTCTAATGACATCAACACCCTATATCAGGTGTGCATAATTATTAGGCAACTTCCTTTCCTTTGGCAAAATGGGTCAAAAGAAGGACTTGACAGGCTCAGAAAAGTCAAAAATAGTGAGATATATTGCAGAGGGATGCAGCAGTCTTAAAATAGCCAAGCTTCTGAAGCGTGATCATCGAACAATCAAGCGTTTCATTCAAAATAGTCAACAGGGTCGCAAGAAGCGTGTGGAAAAACCAAGGTGCAAAATAACTGCCCGTGAACTGAGAAAAGTCAAGCGTGCAGCTGCCAAGATGCCACTTGCCACCAGTTTGGCCATATTTCAGAGCTGCAACATCACTGGAGTGCCCAAAAGCACAAGGTGTGCAATACTCAGAGACATGGCCAAGGTAAGAAAGGCAGAAAGTCGACCACCACTGAACAAGACACACAAGCTGAAACGTCAAGACTGGGCCAAGAAATATCTCAAGACTGATTTTTCTAAGGTTTTATGGACTGATGAAATGAGAGTGAGTCTTGATGGGCCAGATGGATGGGCCCGTGGCTGGATTGGTAAAGGGCAGAGAGCTCCAGTCCGACTCAGACGCCAGCAAGGTGGAGGTGGAGTACTGGTTTGGGCTGGTATCATCAAAGATGAGCTTGTGGGGCCTTTTCGGGTTGAGGATGGAGTCAAGCTCAACTCCCAGTCCTACTGCCAGTTTCTGGAAGACACCTTCTTCAGGCAGTGGTACAGGAAGAAGTCTGCATCCTTCAAGAAAAACATGATTTTCATGCAGGACAATGCTCCATCACACGCGTCCAAGTACTCCACAGCGTGGCTGGCAAGAAAGGGTATAAAAGAAGAAAATCTAATGATATGGCCTCCTTGTTCACCTGATCTGAACCCCATTGAGAACCTGTGGTCCATCAAATGTGCGATTTACAAGGAGGGAAAACAGTACACCTCTCTGAACAGTGTCTGGGAGGCTGTGGTTGCTGCTGCACGCAATGTTGATGCTGAACAGATCAAAACACTGACAGAATCCATGGATGGCAGGCTTTTGAGTGTCCTTGCAAAGAAAGGTGGCTATATTGGTCACTGATTTGTTTTTGTTTGGTTTTTGAATGTCAGAAATGTATATTTGTGAATGTTGAGATGTTATAATGGTTTCACTGGTAAAAATAAATAATTGAAATGGGTATAAATTTGTTTTGTTAAGTTGCCTAATAATTATGCACAGTAATAGTCACCTGCGCACACACAGATATCCCCCTAAAATAGCTAAAACTAAAAACTACTTAAAATATTGATACAAAAATATTCAGCTTTGATATTAATGAGTTTGTGTTCATTGAGAACATGGTTGTTGTTCAATAATAAAATTAATCCTCAAAAATACAACTTGCCTAATAATTCTGCACTCCCTGTATAAGATGTATTCTTACATTTACTTAAACCGATTTAAGAGAAAAAGATATGTATCACGACCTGAGTGGGACGTTTTTACAACTATAATAAAAGGCCTTTTACTTGGCATGTAGAGGATTGTGTACAACAGGGTTTATTTTTTTTTCAGTAGTTTTATTCATGTTGATCATTAGCGGCATTAGAAATGTGCGTATATCAGGTATGAAATATGACAACAGACTTCATAACTTCTTAATATATAAAAGCAATATCAGACTCAAAGCAATCAAGGCAGTGCTGATGTTTAGAGTATTCTTGCTCGTGTGATATTGCTTAAATATATGAAACTTTATTACCAGACACAATACAGTTAATAAACATATTAGGGAGACCGGATGTTCGTCTACTAGATGTGGTTTTATTTCCGCTTACAGTACATTCTACAGATGCACGCGTACATTACCTTGAAACAACATGGTCATTTTAATGTCGCCTCTTAAAAACGATATATTGGTCCTAAAAATATAGAAAGGAACAAATTTAAAGTCACAAAAACTGTACATTATTAAAAATCCACTAACACCACATTTGGTTGAATTTTCTAGTACTGTCTTCAGGTTTTCCATCTGTAAAAAAAAAAAGAGAGAGAAGCAAATATGTCCCTTTTTGTATGATGAGGAACACAAAGCGAATAATGCGTTTCCTGCTGCGCACGTTGAGTTCAGTGTATGAATGAACATGAATAATGTGCTCTACTGCGCTCCTCTACTCAGTGCTGCACTATCCTGCTTTTGAATAATAAGGGGGACGATGAAAACGCTCAGATTTTGCAAATCCTTATGGGTCAGTTAAACCACTAATGATGCAAGGCATTTTCATTGAGAAAGAATGGTTAAAATGTCCTTTTTGAGGGAGTTGGTCCAGGTTCAAACAATCACACGCACATCATTAAAACACATAAAACAGTCTGATGATGCAAGGGTTTCAGCAAATCATTATGTTCATATATAAAAAAGAAAAAAAAAGAAAAAAAAAAAAGGAAAAAAAAGCAAACCGGATCCAGTCATACCGAAGAGACAGCGAAGATATTGTTCCAATGAAAATAAGCGGAGCTAAACAAACCTATACGGTCATAAGTACGTACATATCCTTTCCATATAAACCAATATCAATAGTCTAAAGGTTTTTCCCCTCACAGACAATAGTCGGACACCAAGCAAAAGCTTTGAAAATGGCTATCTAGCCAGCGGAGCTTAAAAATAAGAGTTAAAACCGGCCTTTTGTTGAAGCGGTTAAAATAATTATGCTATACGCCAGATTTCATCATGAACAAACACTGTTTTTCTGGGTTTAGGGGGCATGACAGAAAAAAAACCTTAGTAAAAGATGGCAAACCTCCAGTTCATAAGACCAATATTCTACAAGCAAAAGACGTGATGAGTTACACGTGATATAGTATGTTTACTGGCCATTTCATGAGTCACCTATACATCTCTCTACGACATGTCTGTACAGATTCACTACAGTCTATTGCTATTAAATAATCCCAACTATTTTTTTTCTGTCTTTAAGTGTATATATAGTATATAATAAAAAATATACTGAGGAAATTGAGTCTAGTCTCGAAAGCACGTTACGTTACATTATCAATCAAGGGGACACGCGTGGTCCATGAGCAGTACATTATGGAGCAGAAGGCGTCAAGTAAATGTTCGAACGTCCTGATAGAGGTGTGTCTCGGACACGTGACATCAAGTGTGACCCAATCAAGTCCTGTAGAAGTACTTCTACCCCAAAGGAGTGACGGATGAAACTGAATAAAGATGAGAAGTTTGTACGCCGTAATACCAGGTGATAAAGAAATGTTTGAGCCTTATTCAAGGTGGGTGTGGGGGGGCAAAAACAGATACTTGTAAAACAAACAGAACAAATTTATACATATATCTACATGTGTATGCATACATAGGACTGGAGGGCTCTCCAGAAAGAGTTTTTAGTAGTAATGAGCCTCAAATCAAAGGGGCGTGGCATTCCAATGCTTCCTCCCATGCAGTAGAGGGCAGCATCTCTATTTGTCCTTGTTCTCGTAAAACTCCGCCCAGCGGCTCTCGAAGAAGCACCGCATGGAGTGGCCGGCCTTGCCCACCTCCGACGTGTCCTCGTTGAAGAGTTCGCAGTTGTTGAAAACCAGCTGAGCGTCGGCAGCAAACTCCTCACAGCTGCAGTACCTGAGACAGGTGGAAACATAGCTGGAAATTAATTTCCTGTTTCTGCCAAAGGTTTGAAGGGCAGAAATGGTGATCTTTAATTAGTGTTTTGACTGTGTCAGTGTCTATTTCGGTCACAACATACGTTAACATCAGTACACAAGTGTTAAATCCAATTACTGTTGAATTTGACATTTAAGAACTGATAAATGATTGAGGAAAAGTTAGAATAGTAGTTCACAAATTAATTAATTTATAAATAAATTAAAATATATTATTATTATTATATATTGGTCTACTCTACTCTGATTGGTCAGATGGCCCAGTCTGCTGTGATTGGTCCAATATAAAAAAAGTGAATAAAATAGCATAAATAAATTCAATTAAACAAATAAATATAATTACACAAACAAATGGTCAAATTGATTATTTTCTTTTCTAAAAGACCACTTCTGTGTTTACCTCGTGACTCAAAACTAGTGTTAATTTTGTTAACGAAAATGACGAAAAATGTTCGTTGACAAGATGAAACAAAGACGAGATGACACAAACATCCTTAAACGATAACTGTGACTATCATCATGAAATATCCTTAACGAAAAAAGATGAGACTAAAATGTAGTTTAAAAAATAAAAACTTGACCAAAATCACTCTTTGTTTTTGTCTGGGGAAAAAAGAGGAGCGTTCATGCTTGCGGTTGCCAGATTTCAATCATTTAAATTCCCCAATCAGAGCTTTTCTGTTAAAAGAACACATTCTATCCGGTGTTTTACTTAAACTTTGCAATCTGGCACCCATGTGCATGCAGGCTCTCTCTCTCGCGCACGCTTGTGCTGTTTGTGTGACTAAATATGCCATCAAACCTCCTCAGTGATGAAATGTAATAAATCCATGGATCTCTCGACTATTTGCGATTGTGTTTGCTGAATAACTGCACTTACGCAAACCTCTGTGTGAGAATACAAAGTCTTTCTTGCTGTTGTTTTAATAGAACAACATTAAAGTAATTTGGAATTTTACTGTAAAAAATTTTAAGTTTAGAGATGTTTCTTATTTTTCCATTAGGACTATATGATAAATAGCATATAATAAATCATTAAACTAGATGAGGTTAAACAAACCATGCGTATGCGTATCGACATTCTCTTGATTTGTGCTCAAAGGTGAAAGTGCAACAATTCTGATGAAATGTAAAAACATTTCTCAAATGACAATATGGTTGTGATTATAATTTTGCGCAAAATAATCGGGATTTTCAATGCGGCATGATGCATTGTTGACGAAAACTGCTCAGACATTTAAACTAAACATTCAGACATTCAACTAAAACTTGACTTACCCTCCCTGCAGAAGTCTTTCCCTCATAGTGAGGAAGTCCATGGGGTTTTTGATGATGCGTCGGTAGCCAGGCACCTGGCGGGGGTTGACCGGCTCCAGAAAAGGCCAGGCGTCTGAGTGAGCCTCCATTTCCATCAGAATGATCCTACAGCACATCAAACAGCTCGGTAATTATTCCACGTAGCAAATTAATTTAGACTCAGGTCAGAGATGCACCAAGATGAATATTCAAATCAACAGATGTTAAATATATATACACATATTTATAAATGATATATAGGAATAGGAAAAGTGCCATTTAAAAACCAATTATAAATTTATTAAACAATGAAAAAAAGTTGACTTCTAAAATTCTTTAATAGACATTTGAAATGTTTATATTTTATTGAATGTTAATGAAAGTTAAGTTTAACCAATAATTAATAAAAATAGTAATAAGAGTACCAAATAATAATGCATCTATAAAAATGCAACATTTTAAATGGCACTCAAAAAGCATTTACAAATAGTTTTTCTTTATCCACTTGCCAATTGCGTTAAATTTCAATTCAAATGACAAAATTAATAAAAGGTTCCTAATTTTGTTTTGCAGTCTCCTACAACAGGTTTACATCCATCCAAGGTCAAACATTTTTTTTCTCAAAATATACAAAAGCACATCACCTCATTTCTCAAAGAGTCTGAAAACAGTTTGATAAAGGATTCGGTCTCTCTAAACTCCTCCTTTCTGAGAGCCTACTCTTTTCTGATTGGTCCGATGGCTCAGTCTGTTGTGATTGGTCAGATGGTCCAGTTTGTTGTGATTGGTCTACTCTCCTCTGATTGGTCAGATGGCTCAGTCTGTTGTGATTGGTCTACTCTGCTCTGATTGGTCAGATGGCTCAGTCTGTTGTAATTGGTCAGATGGCTCAGTCTGTTGTGATTGGTCTACTCTGCTCTGAACAGTCAGATGGCTCAGTCTGTTGTGATTGGTCTACTCTGCTCTGATTGGTCAGATGGCTCAGTCTGTTGTAATTGGTCAAATGGCTCAGTCTGTTGTGATTGGTCTACTCTGCTCTGATTGGTCAGATGGCTCAGTCTGTTGTGATTGGTCAGATGGTCCAGTGATTGACAAGTTATTTCAGGAAGTTCAGAATAAATTCTTTCGTTTGAGAGACATTAAATTTAAAGTGTCCCTCCTGGTTGATATTATGAAAATATTTTCCACAGAACTGAAGACTCACTCGCAATAGGTGAGGTCAGGCTGGTTTCGTGTGGTCATCCTCCTGCGCTTTGAAGGGGAGATGCTTGTCCCACTTGAGGAAGGTGCAGTATCTTTTTGTCGTGTGGTCATGCCTCGTCTGTACCCATCATCCTCATCTGAACTATCTTCTGCAAGACGCCGTTTCCGTGGCTTTGATCGATGACGTGATGAACGCTGTGATCTCGGAGTGTCACCGTTTTCCTGCAAAAAAAGGTCTCATAAACATAGGCAAAAACAAATATATACGAATCGCAAAACTCGTGCACATTTTTCAAGATTACAATGTAAATCAGATGAAAAAAAAAGAAAAAAAAAACAGCAGCTGGATATTTAAAAATGTACATACCTTGGAAACACAGGTGGGACAGAACCAATCGCCTTCTGGCACCTGCATGACCTTTGGCCTCAGGCAGAACATGTGACACCCACGATCACAGCCGTCACACAAGAGCAGGTACTCGTCATCATCACCCTTACGGCACACCTGACATGTCTGTGGACATATAGAACATCAGTTTGGAGTCTCTGACAGTTGCAAGACCACGGTGAACGCTGTGAGTGTGTTAGAAATCAGGAATGGTGAGAGAACATTGTGCTTGGTACGTTTATGTCTTCAAACGACAAAGTTTAAATCCCGTCTGGCTAGAGCGCTTCTCATAATGTTTAGGCATGTACGGTCAGCAGGCGGAGAGTAGACGGTCTTTTGTTGCGGTTTGAACACATGAGCGTATACACTACGAAAGCAATCCGGTCTAATGCCTTTTCGACTACCTCTGGAAGTAGTGAAGCTCAAAACGTTTTAGACCCTGGTTACACCTGTATTTAGCACCGTCCACTTGTGATCCGATCGACCAAAACGCATCTTAATACCATGTGCAAACAGGTATAGACCTAAATAAGTGATTTCTCGATTTTAGTGATATCTGTCAGGCATGTATAAATTATATGCATCATATAATAATAATAATAATAATAATAATAATAATCATACAGGCTCTGAAGCTGAGCTCATGTGTGTGCTCTCACCACTTTAATGATGGATCTCTCCCATGCGATGGCTTTCTCCAGCTGCAGCAGGCAGAGCGAGAGTTGAGACGCACTGCGGCAGCGGTCCAGGCCCTGCCGCCACGTCCTCAACCTGGGTGTGATCTCACTTTCCAAGCTATAAAGACAAACAAACATGTTTGATATGCTCTAGAGCACATATAATGTATTGTATATGTAAAAAAACAAAGATTGATTTTGAAGACTGAAAAATATGATTACACAGGATAATTAAGTGCTATTTGAGGATTAAAAAGAAAATCTCTCCAAAGCATCATCTTTCAAACAACCATCAACTCTGACCCACCTAACAGCATCTAATGGGACTTCCTCCCCGCCAGGTGGAGGGGTGAGAGGTGCCAAGCGGACCACCTCTGCCAGATTCCACAGCGGCTCCTTCAAATAACGCCGTTCAACGTTCCGCTCAAGATTAGTCAGTCGGAGAACAGCCATGTCCAAGGGGTTGCTGAGCACTCGGAGGAGGTCGGACCATTCCTTTTTAGTCTTGACCATCCAGTCGTCCTTAGGGTCAACCTCATGCTCGTAATACTGCAGGTCCTCCCGCGTGGAGTCCGCCTCGGGAGGGGTATAGATCTGAAACAAATGTCCATTGTTGTAAACTTGTAAAATTTTGAATTTGTTTGCTTAGCTTTTCTTAATGCCATGACAGTTTCGAAGGCTTTTCTGATGTCGAAATCCAAGTTAAAACATAATAGATAAAACAACTAAAATCCCACATAAGATGAATGCATTTAATAATTTTCAGAAAAAAAATTACAAACATATTTTAAAAATCTAAACATTACTACATTTATTTATTGTTATTTATATATATTTTTTTATTTATGATTTTTCATTATTATGATTTAATTTTTTCATTATTACAGTTACTATATTTAATTCATTTCATAATAGGAATAATGAAATAATATATATGAAATAAGTATTATTATTATTATTATTTTTATTATCATCATCATCAATGTTTGGTTTTTCATTAATTAAATGCATTTATTTATTATTACTATAACTATTATTATTCATAATAATAATAATAATAATAAATACATTTATTTATTATTTAATAAAAAATAAAAATATAAATAAATGGATACCCACAACCCTGACAATTTACTTTTAATGATTATGACAACCTTATGAAATTGCTCTGTCCTCAAATTAAGTGTAATTCACCGAGCAGTTTCCTCTACACATTAGATTACCAGAGCACATGAGTGTGTGGGCTGCTGGTTGTCACTACCTGAAATTGAGAGCTTGATGATTCCTGACTAGCCTCAGTTTCACTCTCTGCGTTGGGAATGGCCACCTGGAAATAGAGATTGTGGAAATATTGTGATAAAATGAGCATGCTTGTGTGTTTTAAATGCAGTATAAACAAACAGCGCCACCCTGTGGTCACTATTGGAGCAAGACCTTATAGTGCTGTGATTCTTTCAATGAAGGAAAAATCTGAATTGAATCTGCTCAATGCATTTCCTTTACCTTGAGCTGAAGGTCTGCTCCAACTACCCTCTGCTCCAGGTCCTCCACCCACTGGAGAACACTGATGTCTAACTTCAGGGCTCTCTCCTGCTCACTCCATGCCTGTTTAGATGCCTCCAGCAGGGCATCGCCATCCTCCACGGTCTTCTGAAAGATGGGATCTGGGAAGAAACAATGCAAAAGAACGCACTAAACATGCTGCCATCAACCAAAGCCTGAATTAGCAGTCTGCATGTTCCTGCTCCTCACCGGTCACGGGACGTCTGCAGACCTCAGCCAGATACTCCATGTGTTTCGTGAGATGTTTGTGAAGAACCCTCTCTCGAATGCCTCGTGGGTGGAGGGTGCTCAGAATGGCTGTCAGCTCCTCCGGTTCTTTGATCCACCACCAGCCCTTCACCATCTCTGTAGTAGAAAGACAGACATTTGTTTACATGACACCGTTTTCAAAACGGAAAACTTGTGCGTTTTGGCCATTTACATGACACAAGCATTTTGGGGGCCTGAAAACGCATATTTGTAAAAACAGGTGACGTCATGCGTATTACGTGTTCAGTCTATAGGCGTGTAGGTGTTTCTGTTTTTAGAACATTGTCACGTAAATGTCCCTTAGCCAATGAAAGAAGCTCTGCTGGAAATAAAGAGCTTTACAATGTCATTTAAAGATAAACATTTTTCTTGGTCAATAAACAATATTTGAATATGTAAATAGTAATAAATGGTATATAATAAATGTCACATTTTACTGCTTTTGTACCAACAGAGAGTCACAGATAAAAATCTGAAGTGAATTAAAATTAACTCATGTGATGCATTCTGCTCTAAATCTATAAAACACTACTGGAATACAGGAATTATCAATTAATAAAATCGTTAAAGGCCACATTGACTTCCATAGTATTTTTGTTTTCCATACCATGGAAGTCAATGGGGCCCATCAACTGTTTGGTTACCGACATTCTTCAAAATATCTTGTGTTCAGCAGAAGAAACAAATTCAAACAGGTTTGGAAACTATCCTTTAATTTTACATTTTTATGATTTAATTCATTATTAGCTTTTCATCAACTCCTCTAAAAACCTCTGGGCTAGATAAAGTTGCCTTAGTGACATATTCAAATATTATGAACATCAATCCAATGGCAATTCTCATGTTCAGTATTTCAAAGAAAACTGGATGGTAAAGTTGGCAAGGCTTAGAAAAGCACTTCTACAAATGCAGGATGGGCAAAAACATCTTTCATTGTCAAGTCCGTTAACATCACGACACTCACCTAACGGAATAGGCTTCACCATCAGTTGAGTGAAGTACTTCAGTTCAACCTCTTGGAAGAGATTGGAGGGAGGTCTGCCGCGCCTCTTGGCCGCGCTGGATCGAGAGGTCACCCGGGACGGCCCGCTACCTCTTCTGCGCCTCCTACCAGCCCTGGGACCTGGAGCTGGAGTGGAACACACCTGAGGAACAGGAAGAGGAGCAGCTTCCATCTGCATCTGAGGATGAGGACACAGGGAGAAGCGATCAGGAGAAACCTTCAGCATTCAGGATATTCAGTGACTTTCTGATATTACTGAAGAATAAACCTGTGTCGTCGGAGGCTGCAGTGGAGGTGCAGCGAGCGGGTCACAGCCGAGGGGTTCTGGAGTGTCTTTAGCCGGGGATGAAGTGGGTGCAGGGGTGTTCTCGCATGGCTGCGAGAGAGACGCCTCGTCGCACGGCTCCTTAGGCAACAGATTGAACCACTGGCCTTGTTTTTCTGCCTGCTCCCTCATACTGTCCTCCGGTTGGCTGTTATCCTCACCCTGACCGGCTCCAGATGCTGCGATCGGCGTGCTACCATCAGCCTCCGTGTCCTGCGGCTGCTCGAGAGGGGGCTGGAAAGCGGGCGGAGCGAGATCCTGCACAGGGGAGTTAAGGGCTGACTCTTCACCTGCTGATCTGCTGCTACAGCGTCGTCGCCGTCGGTTCTTGGCGGTTCGAAGGTGGAGCTCCACTTCCGGTTTGATCTTACGGGGCCTTCCCCGTCCTCGGTGGCTGCTCATCAGCGAGGCCTCGCCAGGTAGAGGATCCACCTCTGTGGGGGAAAGCTGGGATGCTCGAGGAGAAGAGGCGGGCCATGTGCCGAAACCCGGAGAGAGGGGAGGCTCAGCTTTAACCTCTGCTTTCACTGGGGTTATGACCTTCACATAAGTCACAGGTTCATCACTGACCGTCACTTCACCTGAGGCTGAACACAGGGAAGTAATAACTGGACATTAATGTGGGTAACAAGTAGGGCTGCACAAGAAATTAATACTTTTTTTTTTAATACTGTTACTGTAGGCCAACAGTTTTATTTATTTTACAAGTTTATTATTATTATATTAATAACAACAACAGACATTCAGAAAATTACTAATTTAGCAGAATGTGTAATTATTATTATAATTATTATTATTAATAACAATAATAATAACTGAACTGACAACCATTCCAAAATTACTAGTTATGTTACTAGTTTTAGTTATGTTAAAAAAAAATCATTTTTCTAAAATACTATTTTTATTTTTCAGTGAAATATTACAAGTAATATTTCTTATTTTACTTTTTTATTTTATTTACTATGACTACTATTACAAATAGTACATTAACAATAATAATAACAACAACAATTATTATTATTATTATTATTATTAATAATAAATAATAATAAGCCATATTGATGATAAATCTGAAGATTTTGGCCAAATTGTGCAAATGGCATTTGAAATCGGAATCAAATTTTTTATATGGGAAAAAAATAAAAATAAAATAAAATAAATAATAATAATAATAATAATTCACAATTCAACTTAAAAAAAATAAAAATAATCGCCAAATCGTGTGGCCATAGTAACATGAAAACCAAGAAGGAAACTAAACGTGCAGTGTTTTACATGCATGGCACTTGTCTGTGATGTTTTAGTTCTGCATATGGTTTGCAATAAAAAGATTCATTAAAAACTGTAGATTTTTTTGTGATTCCACAGCAGACTACTAACTGCATCAAGTAAAGACTTTTAGGGGACCGTAAATGTGGCGTTCCTATATCTCTATGAGAGCAAGATACCAGACTAATTGCATGCTGGGAGTTTCCACTCACCCAAGATATCCTCAGCTCCCTCCACGAGGACACATCCCATATGAGGCAGCAGCAAGTACCTGCGACGATACCGGTCCTGCCCGAGAGACACTGCTCGCATGGAATGTGACGACTGTAGCAGCTTCTTGCGGAAAAACACTTGGCGCTGAACACACAGAAGAAAATATTTTGACAAAAATAAAAATATATATTATTTATTTTGACCGACTCAATAATAGAGTCGGATTTTGATAGACTCAAGTGTTTATGAAAACTGCTTTGTGTTATATACAAACATTTCAGTTTTTATTCAATTCAGTTATTATTGTATCTGAAAATAAATAGGTCCTATTTAACCTTTATATATAATATAGTAATGTACCAAATGAGATAGTTTATGTATAGTTTACAGCATTAGTTGGGAGAGAATTTTTTCAATCGGCTCGGCATTGATATCAGCAGATATCATTCTGAATAATCTGCAAGTGAATCTCTAGTGAAAATTTTAAATTCATAACCAACATTTGAAACTTCTGGACTCACCACATCTCAAACTGTACATAATCATTTATGAATATTTCTGGCTTGGTTGATCATGTGATCTATGTAACCATGTGACTCCTTAAATTAAGATAGCTCCTGTACTAAACATTAGGCTCGTTCGAGATGAACTACACTAGCCTGCCACTCGCTGGCGAGATCTGCCATCAAGTCGGACACTTCGTGCTTTCAGTAGTGTACTGAACCAACGTTATTCATGGCAGACCACGCTATTTTTTCCAATTATATGCAATAGGTTAACCAGAACGTTTTCTTCCAAACTGTTACTCTTATACAATAAGAATATATATTTACAAGATAGTGTAATCTTAATTTTTGTTAATGTTTTGTGTTTTGTTTGAATAATCAGATAATCAATATCAAGATTGGCTTAATACAGGAACTTGTCTAAGAAAAAACATGCAACACACTCGTCCTTGTCATCACAGAATCTGACCAATGAAAATAAAGTGTGTCGTCATCAAGGCTTTCGCAGCCGATTTTGAGCAACTGCAGTGCCTGACCTAGGCGACTGGTCTCGTTTTGCTCTCGCGGTACTATGATGGCACATGTGATCGTAAGGCAGATGCAGCGGCAATCAAAGTCAGACAAATTTTCTAACCAGAATGCATTGCTTTTGTCAGGCGGCAGCCGATCTTTGCGGCACCACATGAAGTCGAACAAGCCTAGTGTAAGCTTGGCACATGTGACCGAAACTTTTGCCCTTTTTTCAGTAAAGCAAGGATTTTTTCAAGTAACTTAATTCTAATAATATTAATAGATTTCTATCTGAATATACTAACTTCCTTCAATTGGTCTAACTTTATAATAATATCACAGGACAGAACAATTGTATAGAATAATTTTTAACTTTTTTTGGCATACATTAATAATGAGTAGAATACAATGATTTTTAATTGTCATTTTCAGCAGCTGAGATTAAATATTTTACCTTGGTCAGTTTATCAATCTGACGCTCCAACTCGGCAACACTGCAGGTATTGGGGCTCTCAACCTGTGAGGGGGGATAGTTAAAACATGGAATCGCTTTTACCCACTGACATTTAATATTTCATATTAATTTCATATCTAACACCACATTTGCATTTTCACATTTCTCTGGTGTTTAAAAGTCACAAGGTAAAATGGTGAAGTGGCTCATTTTTGACTCTCTAATCACATCCGAGTTTGAAGGATCTTCTAGAAAGTACTGTAGTGCTGAATAGGTTTAGAAGGCCATTAGAAATTTCAGTGATCTTGAGCAAGTCAAGATAACACCACTCACTAAGGAAATGTTTAGTAGATTACAACACTTCACATCTTCAGAGTAACTGTTTTCAGTACACCCTGTCTTATATAAATCAACCAAACTTATCTAATCATCAGCCAAGGTATACATATATTGACTGACATCTGACATGTAGTGCACTAAATAAATGACTTAAATGATCACAGACATTTTTGCAATTGTAATCCATAAGCACAGCTCTGGTATCTGTACCTCGGTGTTTTTGGGTTCCTCTTTGGCTTTGCGGCGGCTCCCTCTCTCCAACACACAGTTCTCCTCGATGCTCTCCTCCTCGGCCACGCCCACACGAGCACTGCGCCGACGCTCCTCAAAGCACAGCTCCTCCTCTGGGCGGCCTGTCTTCCGCACCAGCGCAGCCTTCAGTCTGCTCAGACACAAAAACAGACACGCGTTTAGGAAAGATGAAGCCAACCAAGAGTCTGAAGGCCCATTCACACCAAGAACGATAACTATAAAAAAATAACTATATTAGCTTCCACACCAACGGAGGATATTGTTCTGTTTATTCTAAGCGGGTGCTTGTCTGCCACTTTAAATGTTTGAGCTTGTTACAGCAGGATGTTTTTATCATTCATCAGCTGGATAAAATCATTCTGAAAGCGGTTCCAATTATATAGTTTCTCTGTGCCGTTATCGTTGTAGCTGTGGTGTGAACTCTGCTATTCTGTAATATTGAGGACGATTTTTAGAACTATATCTTTATTGTTATCGTCCTTGGTGTGAACGGGCCTTTAGACTGCTCTCACACTTGGTCCAAACGTGTGTCATCAACAAGTACTAACACCAGATGTTTAATACTGTAACTACATAGCAATTCAGAAAGAGAAGAAGCGAGCATCGCCATTTTCTTTATTAGCCAACCGGTGTTTCTGCGACAGAAGGTCGTTTCGGGAAGGGGACGCTATTTGTAGACCGCAAAGGGAGCATGCAATGGTCACTCTGAGGAAGTAATTTTAGGTTGTGTTCACACTTGTAGTTCAGTTCACTTGGTTCTTTTGGTCCGGACCAAAAAAAGAAAATGATACATTTAGTCCCGGTTTGCTTAGTGATCACATTGGCATTTTTAAGAACCTAAAGATAAAATGACATTTTGCGATGAAGTGTACCGAACAACCAAAGCAATGCTGTGCGCTGGGCTAAATGTGTTTGTTGTATGTACGAAGCCTACATTTGATGGTATTTTGACCCGCTGAGAACTCATGAGGACATTATAAATTGTGTAAAGAAGTCAAAACAGCGGCAGGAATTCCTCCGTCACACACAAATGAAGATTTGCTGTGAGGAGACGTGGTTCTGATGCCTGTACCAAAATGTGATGGGCAACATCACGACCATGAAGAGAAAAAAAACAGGTATTCTTGAGCATTCTTTCCTTTTTAGAGTCCCATCTTCCTGTTTTTGGTTCGTTTACATGTCTTTGGTCTGTGTTGCGTTCATATTTCAGTTGAATCGCACAGAGTTTGTTTGGAAAAGGACCGAGACCCACCTTTTCAGTTTGGTGCACAACAGGGTTCGGGTGGCAACGTTCACACTCACACGTTCAAATGAACCGAGCAATCACACCAGAGTCCGTTTTAATCCCTTATTGTTTATGGTCACGTGACCCAGGGTGGCAAGCCCTCGCAATGCATTTAAAAGCTAGATAACAGGAGAGTTCGAGTTAACGTACAAGCTGAATGATTCAAGTTGATTTGTTGTGATAAATTACACACATTTTTATCATGTGTTCTAATATTTCATAGTCTCACCAGATTTCAGAAAACCAACCAAATTTCGACTGGTTTTCACAAAAAGCTTTAAGGATAAGATGCAAGGATCTTACTTGCGTAGTTTGCCTTCTATAATCCACTTGTTTTTCCTGTAGGTTGCCATATTCTCTAGTGTGTTATCAATCTCCCTGCAGAAACAGAACAGTTGAAAATGTTTAAATATATAGATCTAGAAAACTTTCAAATTAGGATGGTAATATGATTTAAATTCCTGCTGACCTGGTGACTATGTTGCTGGCGTTGAGTTCCTCCACCAGGAAGGCCAGTATGGAGGCTTTGACATCGGGTTTGAGGGTCTGGAAGCTCTTTGTACGGAGACTGTTACACACCTCCAACTCAAAGCCATGGGCTTCCAGAAAGATCCGCAGCACTTCAGACACAGTGTTGTGGCTCAGCTCCAGATCCACCAGCTTCTCCCCGAGGATCTTCACAGACTGAGACAGGAGAAAGAAACAAAATCAAATGCCTTAAATTTAGTGCCAAACCCACATGACATTTCACTTCAACTTGAAAAATAAAATGTAATATACTGATATCACACTCAAAAGACAACAAACCTGGTAATATGAGGGCAGTCCAGGATCGTGCAAAGCGGCCTCCACCAGTTTAATGAGCAGATCGAGGAGCTCGACCTGGCTCTTTTCCATGCCGAGGAGCCCTTCCTGCAGGGTGCCAAGGCTGGGAATATCCTTGGGCACCTGGAGCCCCAGAATCTTTCCGTAACCATGCAGGAACTCCACCACCCTTAAACAATTGGAGAAGGCCACACCAGAAAGCACCAGTCCTGGTATCCGTGACAATACTGGGAGGGGCTACAGAGAGAGACAGACAACAACATTATGAGTGATGGAATAAACCATCCAGGGTATAACATCACACTTTAATTACCCAACATTCAGAGATGTACTCGACAATATAGTAGGCTACTACTTTTTCTTCCATCAAATAAAAGCATTATTGGCATGTTCGTAGTAGTATGAGAATGGTAGCAATGTGTATTAAGGTGTGTGTCCACTGGTGTAGAGTGAGACTAGCAGAGTAGGCATTTCAATTCATTTCTATGGGAGATGTCAGCAGATATACACGCGATCCTGACTACAAACAACATGGTAAAGCAAAAATCTCTCGTCCATGTGAATTACTGTCATAATCAGCAACAAACAACATTTAAGTTGTCTTAGTTTTCATTTCTGAAGCATCATCTGATTAGCCCACATAGAAATCCCATTGGTCGAAAACCCTGCACTACGTCTGTATATTAAACATCAAACACGTTCATATTAGCACATTAGCGTGAAAACAGGTTAGCATTAGAATTGTGCTATCATTATCACAAGCATTAACATTAACGCGAACAATGGCCAATTAGCATGGTCACATCTGTATCCCAAGCCTCACCCAAAAAGATGTGATGGAAATTATTCTTCCAAATATTTCTTGAAATTAACAGAAAATTCTATTTGAAAAGATTGTTTAGGTAGCAACATTCTTTAAAACAACACATATGTCTACGGTAACATCCTAAACTCTAAATGAACCATAAAATCCATGATTTAAACAACTTTACCATTCAAATAATACAATCACAATAAATCAGTGAAATGAAAAAAAAACCTCACACTTTTTCCTAATAAATGTTAATGTATATTATATAACTGGTGGGAACAAAAACAGCAGACGGGCTGAATGAAACTGCAAGTTTCAATAGGTGGCGCTTCTGGAAAAGCAGAAGCACTGAGCTTATTAACACTACTTTATTATGCATCATACAGAAGTAAGATGAAAAGAAAATGGCATTGAAACTTTTCTAAAGACAGCGAGTACAAAACGTGACTAGTATCCAGGTATTAGTTTAAATGAGTGCAAGACATAAACATAACAAATTCACAGTAAGTTCCATTTATCAATGTGGCTTCAAAAGTATTTTGTCAGGTGGGAAATCTTATCTACTATGTGTAAATCCCTCAGCATATCATGCTCACCGTATGATCAGGGAGACACATGTCCTCTGCAGGCTTCTTCATCTCCTCTAAGATCATTTGCTGCCTCTTCCTCTCCTCCATTCGTCTCTGAGCCTGTGCCCTCCTCTCCGCCTGCCTCTTTGCCGCCAGAGCAGCCTGGGCTTCGGCTTCCGCTTGGGCCTGGGCCTTAGCAAGAGCCTTGGCTTTGCTGCGGGCTCTGGCCACTCTCTTGATCGGGCTGGCCTTCTCCGGATCCAATTCTACCTCTGCCGCTGGTATTGCGACCTTTCTCCTGCGGCCGGGCTTCTTGGGCCCCTCTGCGGCCGACAGAGGGCTTTCAAATGATGGACTCAGAGTCTGAGACTGGTCTTCATCATCCTGTTCTTGCTCTTTGGCTTTCTCCAACTGCTCAAACACACCACAAAACACAATCAGAGCTCGGAACATTGGGGTTTCAATCTATTCAATTAAAATTATTTTGTAGTCATAAGCCGCGTTTGCACCGCTGGAACTTTCCCTAGGAACTAGGGACTTTGGGGTGGTACTCGTTGTGTTTCGACCACAGGAACCAGGATCTAAATGAAGTTCTGGGTAAAAAAAAAAATGTCCCCCTTAGAAAGTCCCTGCTCGTGAGGTAGTACTTTTTCAAAGTTCATAAACTTTCGGGGGTGGGACTTGGGCGCTGAACATGCTGATTGGTTGACTCCACTCAGCATTTTATTTCAACCATTTTTGAAAGTCTGTTGCAGTGCGTGCAGTAAGAGTTGTTTGCTATTCGAATCAACAATGGGGTTTAAAAAATACAACCGAAGGACTGACAACAAGGTTCAGGCTTTATTAAGCTTATATGCGGAGGATGAAAAATCCAGCGGGAACTGGAAAGTCGCGCACTGTCCTACGTCACCGGACTAATTTGCCTAATCTTCACGGTACTTTAGATCACGATGGAAACACAGACCGCAACCGGTCTGGGGGAAAAAAGTTCCTGGGACAAATTGTTCAGAAGAAATTTCTGTAGAAACGGGGCTATAGTTTTTAATAGAGTCTGTTTCTCTTACTTTTGCTTTCCGTCTCTCCAGCCGGATCTTTTTATTCTTTGCATCCTCCTTTCTTTTCATTCTTGCCTGCATGAGACAAATCAGATGCTCCGTTTTAACAGATGAAAAAGTTAAAACAAATATTGTGCAAAATTAACTTGTTACAGTAAATAATATGAATTTAGCTCACCTTTCTCTTCATTTTCTTCTTGATCTTGACCAGTTTTACTTTTTCGTCCTCAGTGAGATCCACTGTAAAACAATTAACATCAACTGCTCATTATATCTGACAAAAAGGCTCCAACTGCAAGACTAAAATAAAAGGGTAAAAAGGTGGCACTTCTGCAACAAGTTTATTTTGTATCGGACAATCCACCTGAATTAACCCATCTTGTTAAAGAGCACAGTGTTGATCATTTGTACCTTGTCCCCACACCTCTGTTCATTCCTACATGCTAGCAGGTTTTCCAGTTGAGAATATTCAGACTTACCCTTTTCCTCCAGTCTCTTCAGCAACCTGGCATCCACTTTGCTGAGCAGATCCTCCATCTTGGCCTTGGGAGGTCGGCCTGGACGTCTACCTTGGGCTCCTCTGGCTCGGCGTCCACGAGGACGAGGCTCTTTGTCAGGATTTGGAGGACGACCACGTCTGCCTGTTATAGCCATGATCATGGAGGGCACTTCCTCATTGGCAAGGAGGAACCAATTCATACCCTGTAACAGATACAAAAGAAACAGCATGTCATGCAACAGTGCACGTAGCTCTCGTGTCTGTAACTCCTGTAGACATCTTAATACACACCTCAGGGGTTTCCCGCTCCTCATAGAAATCACCCACTGGCATGCGTGGACTGAAGCTGAAGTGCTCTCTCGAAACGCCCTGGAGACCATCCTGATGCCTCTTCAGATACTGGAGAATGTAGGAGAGACCAAAGCAACTGGATGAAGACGAGCCTTTTTAAAATCACGCATACAGCTGACGTAACACTGGTATTGTGGAAAGGGCTGCACGGTTATTTGAAACAAAACCTAAATCACTATATGGCTTAGTGCGATTATCAAATCGCATAGGCTGCATTTAATTCAATATGTATATACGCTGTGTGCTTCAGAGTGAAGTGGCACACATGAGCAGCTCATGATCTGGGGTTTTCAGGATTTCAGCTCGCAGTAAATACTGCTTACCAGGGAAATATTAAAATAGTAATTTCTCTTATTTTGTTTTTATTCAGTCATTTTTATTTAATTACATCATTTTAATTTTAGTAATTTAAAAATAATTATTATTAACACTAATTACAATTATTATTATTTTATAGCCATATTGTTATATAAATCACAAAACTTTGGCCAAATTGTGCAGCCCTTCAAACAAGCACAGCAAACCTGGACCAATTATTAATGCTCATTTTAAATTGCAAATCACAATTTATCATCAGAAAATTAGATTCCCCCTCAAAATCGTGAACCTAATTGTGGGAAATAATTTATTGCACAAGTATAACAGATCTCACCTTGATGACCTCAGGGAACTGCTTCATCCTCCGGCCACAGGGGCTGTAATACCACGTCTCCCCTTTCAGCCGGTCCTCAAGCCTCCTGACCCTAATCTCTCGCTTCCAGCTAGCAAATGTGAAAAAGCACATGAAATAGGATTGCCATTCATAGACCAATCAATTTCCAGCTGTTTGAAATTGCTGGATGAGCATTTTTAAAAACTATTTTGAGAGGATTGCTGGAGCAGATTTCTATTTGTATGTTAGCTACCATATATCTTGCAAATGTTACCAGTAAGACAAAAACTAAATTGTAATCTGTTATCAGGGCTTGACAGTGCAAGGATTTCACTTGCATCTTCAGCTAAAAATAGATGTGTGCAAACTGTTAAATGTAATTAGGAGCATGTGTGAGAATAAAAAGTAGGTCCTAAATATTGCAGGTCTTAAAGGGATAGTTCAACCAAAAATGGAAATTCTGTCATAAATTTACTCACCCTCAAGTTGTTCCTGTACGAGTTTCTTTCTTCTGTTGAACACACAAGAAGATATTTTGAAAAATGTTGGTAACCAGACAGCTGATGGTAGTCATCGACTTCCATAGTAGGAAAAAAAAATACTATGGAAGCCAATCAACTGTTTGGTTACCCATATTCTTCAAAATATCTTCTTTGGTGTTCAACAGAAGAAAGAAACTCATACAGGTTTGGAACAACATGAGGGTGAGTAAATGATGAAAGTTTTTTGGAGTGGGGGGGGTGGTTAAACTATCCCTTTAAATAACTTGAGTTATTTAAAAAACAGGAGTTGCAACTTGCAATACAGCTTAATGTGATTATTAAACTTCAAAAGAGTATGATTTAGTTAAATAATTGTGAGCGCTACACGATTCAAACTAAAAATTTTGCACTGTTGTATATTGCTACAGTTTTCATAGTCTGCGTAATAATGCCCATGGACCGTTGGCTGAACGTCTGATGCATATGGCACACTTTTCTGGAAACACTTCAGGAGTTTTGAAGCCGTCATCTGATTGGTTGAATTCTACAGGATGTCCGTGAGATGTGTGTGTCATGTTCTTTAACGGTCCGACTGGAAACAAATGCTGTGACGCCAAACTCCCTCGTGGAAGAACGCTGTTGTGTTTACAACTGTGAAAATGAGTGCTTACCAGGATCAACTAAACGCTGGATTTTCAAAAGTATGTGAAGTTTGCAGCTCCATTGTTGCAGTAAACTTGTACAACGTTCTTGAATTAATAATTTATAGATGCACACAAGTCTGTTATTGCAGGGACATCGATTGCGTTACATGCCAGTCAGACGGCCTCTGGGCGGTCCTTGGCTAATGAAAGCTGTGATAGAGTCCAGACCTTCTGCCGTCAGTCTGAAGGTCTGGCTACGCGAGACTACGGTCTTCATAGCTTCAGTTCACAATCTTGCCCAGTAACTGCTTATGATCTACTGCTGAATTATGACAATGTTTACTTTATAGTGTTAATATTGTAGTATGTTGTAGATGGTTGTAAGAGTTCATATTTTATTTCCCTGATCTGTTTGAATGAGCAGCCAGAAATAGTAAATGAGATTCCAAGTGCATTACATAAACGTTTTTTGACGCTACTTTGGACAAAGGACTGCTCACCCGTGCTGCAAAGGAAATTGAACTTGCTCTTCAGTTGCAACCCTACGTCTTGGGGTGTCACCTGTGAAACACAAACAATTAAATATATTTTAAGTGCCAGAAGTATGCATACAAAATAGACTGACCACTACTTAAAAAGAACAAATTTCAACCCCTAATATGTAGATACCTGCTGTGGAGCTGTTATCATCATCTTCAGCTTTTCCTTCTGCCAACTCAGTTTTGGCTGGTTTGGAAGGCTTTGCCTCATTCACGCCTTCTTTCATCTTACGCTTACAGATCTTCTTGGGTTGGACTATGGGGCTTTCATTATTGGTCAGGCTTGAGTCGTGGACAAAGGTCAGTGGATCATTTGTAAGGTAAAGCGGAGCATTTGAAGGATTTGAGGTATCAGTAGAGATGCTCTCCGTATCCTTTTTCCTCTTCTTCACTGCAGTCGATGTATTCTCCTCAGTTTTCTTTCTCCTTCTAACCTTTGGGCCATCAGGTGTTAACTTCCGTTTCTTGATCATGCAATCAGGAGAGCCAACTGGAAATAATTGAGTAAGACAGTATTTAGCATCTAACACAATTTTATCCATCTCATTTATTAAAGGGATTGTTCAAACTAAGTCATGAAAATTAAGTGATCATTTAGCAAGCACAGAATTATCCCATGTGACACATGCCATATATTCCAAATGTTCTGGGGGTATACGATAGGGTTTGGTGAAAAAAACAAAATTTGATGTATTTTTAATGAAAATTCTGACCTAATCTTTTGTGTTCGACTGCGCGTTGTGAGACTATTAGTGCCGTAGTTCACTCCAACTCTCCCAAAAAAAGCACACAAGTTGTGAGAAATCAAGATTAATAAAAACATGACGGGAAATACAATCCATGTACTTTCTTCTCTGAGGTAAATATATTTGTTGCGTTTGTCGTAACAAAAAGTTATCGCATTCACATCTGTCAACTGTCATCAGATAAATGGAGTTCCTGTCTGGAGATATTCAACTAAGTGAAGAAAGTACACGGATACTTTTTTGGGGATTACTAGGAGTTGCATTTCGTGTATTTTCGTGGTTTTTTTATAATCTTGGTATCTCACAATTTGTGTAATTTTTCTGGGCAAGTCAGTGAACTTTTCACCAAACTCTTTCGTATACCGTATATAACGACACGTGTTGCACTGGATCATTCTGAGATACTTTTGTGTCTTTTTTAAAAAGCTTGGTGCTGGTCGCTATTCACTGCCATTGTATGATGAGCGCGAGCGGGACGTTTTAAAAAAAATATCTTTTTGTGGTCTACTGCATTAGAACAACACCAGGGTGAGTGAATGATGACTATTTTTATAGGGTGAACTATGCCTTTAAAAAAAATTAACTATGCCAGCACGATAGTAAAAATGAACAATGCGTTTACTTTCAGCAACAGGCATCTTTGGGGTTTTAGGCTTCCGTGACTTTTTTGTTGGCATGGCGATAAGGGCTTCAGATAAATGTGTGGTCGTCCCTTCAACAGAGCCGCTTACAACCACTTGCAGAGCTTTAGCGGTCATTGCAGAGAGCGCAGATCTTCGGTCACCTCCAGATAGGTCTGAAGTATCAGGAACAAGAATCTGATCACCTATGGGGAATAAAATGTGTTGCTTTTAATAACTAGAAATCAAATATGTCCTTTTTTAAACTTAAAACCCAAGCTCCAGATCACAATATGTCTACTAAGCATTCAAATAACCATTTGCATGCTTAGACTCTTTATAGCTCTCATACACTTGAATGAGTATTATTACTATTCATTTAAATAGGGATGTATGATATACCAGGACAACATTGGGACCATATTAGTGAATTTATCATCTAATCGTTCAATACTGGCTATGTAACTGTAAATGTTCACTTTATTTTTACATTTAGATTACCTTTACTGTCAACACTCTTAAGTTAACACTGTTAACACTGCAAATCTCAGATGAATATACATTTTTCATACTGTAAATAATGCGGTGATGCCTAAATACACTTAGCAATTTAAAAGGTTGGTCTTAGTTAAGTGTTATTTTATCTAGACAAAATTATTATGCATTTTAATCTGTAAATTATCAGTCACAATATGAAAATAATATTGCGTAAAATTTGGTGAATCCCTTCTAAAAAAGGAAATGTATGTTACTGTTCAACTATGAGGTTCTTTAGAAACAACTGAGAGTAAATGCATTATTAGTGCATTGGGAATCTGACCTTTGACAGAGAGTGTTGAGGCATTAATAGATGGAGAAAGCAGGGAGGAGCAGTTTTGTGAGGTGTTGTTTAAAGAGTCGTCCAGTAGAGATGTGTTATCTTTGAGGGAAGTCTCCTCTGTGGAACTTGTAGAGGTCAGGGAGCTGTTCAAGTTCTCTTTTTCACAAGAAGTCTCCTGCAAGTCCCTGGAGTCATCAAACATGGATCCTTCTGTAAACTTTGATTGGTCTCCCATCTGGGAAAGACCATAAGAATTATCAAAAGTGTCCATCATAGAACTCCCATCCTCTGCTCTTGAGCTTTCAAGGTAGGTTGACTCAGCCAAGGACGGGTAGTCCAGTGAGGTGTCAGTGCCAAAAGTATCATTTAAAGTGTCACTTTCTCCTTTCCTTGGGGTAGCCTGATCTTTGATACTATAAGGGTCTTTTCTGCCAACTGTCATAGTGTCTCTCTCAGGTTCCTTTGGAACAATGAAAGCCGGTTCAAGGTGCATCTCAGATTGAGGCTCACTGTTGGACTCCTTTTTGGATGTGCCGATTATGACTCCAACTTTACTCTGGGAAGCAGAGCCCTCATGTTTACCAGGAGTAGAGTGCGATTCCCCAAAGTTGTACCGTACTACACCATGAGAACCCACCTGCCCTGGACTGCGAGAACAAACATCCACGTTTGCAACAATGTCTGAAGGTTGAGCCGCAAAGCCAACAAGGGAACGAGACACGTTTGGAGCAGGAGAAACATTGAGAGGTGCCGAGGATGCCCGAGAAGAAAAGCTACCAGCGGGAGATGGTGTAGATGACGCCAGAGTGGGAACTTGAGGAGAACCAGAGACCACAGATGGAAGTGCAGAGACTGCTGGGAGAGTGATGTTATCGGCACCAGATGTTGGCGTCGAGGAAGCAGCAGGATGTTTAGGACTCTGGCCAGTCAGAGGTGATGCCTCTTGGGGTCCTTTCAGTGGTGCCAATGCAGGAGGAGCGGAGACAACAGATGGAGACGCAGCTAAGGATAGAGGTGTTGGAGAAACCTGTGGACTTTTTGACCCCTGGGCCTCTGCCAGAGGAACTGCTTGAGGAGGCACAGGCACCGTTGGAGGATGCATCAAGATCTTAGAAGAAAACGCCACAGACTGGCTGTGCGAAACAGCAGGTGGAGCTCTGGAGCTCTTAGGAGAAGACATTGAAGTTGTACCATGTCCAGCATGTGTCCCATCAGCTGATAAAGGTGCAGAGAAGCCCGGTCTTTGGCCTTGGACCGTCTGAGAAGGTGATGTGAGAGGGGAGGGTGGAGACACAGACACGTTTGTGCTGACACCCAAAGATGTAGATAATGCAAATCCTGAAGATGAAGAATGTGAATTCTGCCCAGAAACATGTCCAGAGACCGTCTGATGAGGCAGGTTCAATGTTTTACGAGGCGGACTAGCCAGTGGTGGAGGAGGACCAGAGACGGGGGAAGAACTAAGCTCCTTTGCAGCAGCTCCCATCTCCTGACGTTGTTTTGCAGGTTTCTCCACGTCCACGTCCAATGGATGCTGCACACCCTGGTTATAGTCGGTAGAGGAAACAGGGCCAGGGGACTTTACAGGAAAACCATCGGTTTTGGGCAACCGCTGGGGTACAGAGCTTCTCTCAACTCCATTGAAGCCTTTATCTGTTTCTTTAAAGGACTCTTTTATATGAACTACAAAAAACAAAAAACACACAACAGCTATTAGCAAGACATAAAAACGTTCAGACATGTAGCAACAATCCACAAACATTCGTATGCGATTTGAAATGCAACTAAAACTGGATTTTTAGGTCAGAGACATGGCCTGGAAAGTAGTGCACTATGCTGCTTATGTGCAGCATCTGCACCGAATTCACTCATTTACTCTTACTATTCTCCCATGTAATAAACTATGAGGCATTCGCCACACGGTGAATGAGTGAACGAATAAGCAGTTCCAAAATCAGCATATGCATCAACGTGGAAACTACAGTAATGCCTCTAACAGTTGTTGTCTCATGCTCCTCCTGTTCAGCAGAAGAGCAATTTGAATACACTGTGAATAAGGCCAAAGCAGAGTAAAACAAATATATAAATAAGAGACAGATAATGCATCTTGATCTTCAATGGAAAGCACAGTATTGTTGATTGTTTTATTGTATCTAGGTCGCATGTGTTCATGCAGTTTTTCATTTTCTGATGAGTGAGGCAGAATGTAAAACTGGGGCAAGACATTACCTGTTAAACTATTAGACAGTTTGAATCACTTTCTAATCTAAAACGTCTAATTACCTTTGACTGACGTAACATTGGTCAAATCAGACTTCACCAGAGGACAGAATTAGAACACCAGTGTTGGTGATAATAAAAGCCATTCAGGAAGTGCACTGCACCACCTAAGTACAGGAAATCAGAACGAGCATGCATGATAAAACATGCTGCCATTTTTATAATCAGGCAATGGTATTAATTTAATGGAAATTTGAGAGTTATTTGCTATGCAAATAAGGCTTTTTAAGAGAAAAAAGTGATAGTAGACAGCAGTGCCACCAGTTGCAATTAGGGATGTACGAGAGTATACGACTGGTCAATTAAACAATACTGCTGCTAGTATAAATACTTCTAAATATTTGTTGCTTACATGTTTTTTGCACATTTAATGTTTTGCTTTATAATTTTGGTGAGAGCAAGGTGAGGGAATATTTTGAAAGACTACACAAATCTAGCATATAACAAGTAATCTTGCTTAACGGCTTGTTATACTACCGGTATGAGGGACAAAACAGTATGAAATTTTATATTGAATTAAAGGTGAAACATTATGAATGAAACTTATGAGACACTTGAACAGTTGCTATAGCAACATCCTAACGAAGAGAATACGCTTAAATAATGTATAGGTGCCAGTACACGTCAAGCTTTTCCTGCGATATTGCCATCAATCAAATTTATAAAGTTAATTTAATAATAAAATTACTATTGTTTTGCATTGTTTTAGTAATAAGTGCAGTTACTAATAATATTACACATTTGCTTATTGGAAATTGAACAGTGAAGCACTGAGCTTGAATTGATCAAATTAACTTTTAATAACAACAAAAATATTAATAATAAAACCTTATTTTTATGAGGAAAATTTTAATATTCTACTCTGAGTAAATGTACCATTGTTCTTCTATAGCATCACACTGAACTGACTGACTGCTTCAGTGATAGTAAAAGGAACACTTTTTACTTGTTTTCTGTGCAAATTGTCAGATTTGTTTTTCATGAGACTTTGTGACTTCCTACTTTTTTTTAAGTCAATAAGTGCTCCTCTGCCACCAACTACTGGTTATAGTGATAATTTCATGTCTTTTTTAAAAAAAAAATGTTTTTTTTTAAAAAGTGCTTGTTGGCCACGGTGTTAGTTTTTTCCAACACCTTTAAACTTTTAGTTTTACAAATCAAAAAATAAATAACATTAAAAATCAGATAAGATTTAGATCTTTGAAGTGCTGGGAAAAGTGTGACGCACTTGAAAGACCTTGAAAAGTGTTTGAATTTCACTCTCAAAAGGTTGAGATGAATAATGTAAAAAAAACAACAACAAAAAAACAGACTACTTCTGCCACAATACCATGTGGTGTTACTACATTAAATCCATGGTGAATGCTGGTGATTTGTGGACTTCGCTCATGGCTCAATGTTTCTCCCGGTTTCCACGTCAGCGCTGTTTGATCTGATATCTCTGGTTTATAAAATTTCTGCACCGAACGCTTCCCACTAGATCTCGCAGTAGCAATGCTATTAATTCTGTGGTGAATTCAAACGCTTTCTCACTGGATCTCCCAGTGCTGTGTAGTAACTGTGTTGTGTGATTGAGATCGACCTGTGTATGAGCTTGGACCGTCAACTCAAACAAGTAGCGTGTTTCCGCTTTCGTTTCATTTGCCGTTTGATGTTTCTCATATGTAACAGAAATGTCAGCTCTTATCAGCTGGGCAACGTGGTGGTCACACCAGTGCGACCTCAGGGCTTGATGCTTACTTTTTTCCCCAAGAAGCACCTCTGCTCCTCGGTTAAAAAATTTAGGAGCGTATTTAGCTCAACTGACTATTTCTGCATTTATATACATAAAAAACACACTGTAAGAGATTTTAGTATCACTGAGATAATATATAGTTTTTGTTAATATTTGAAACTATTTAATTCTGCTTTCATTTTAATTTTAAGTTCAAAGTTTTAGTAATTCTGTTGTTTTGTCATTTTTTTTGTCTGTATAGTTTTTATTCTTGGTACATCAGGTTAATGAAACTAAATAGCAGGTTAATTATTTTATTAACCAGTCTTTTTTTTGGGTCGCAAATGAGAGTGAAATGGTCGAGAAGCACGTTTAGCACCGGACATGCAAGTGGGCGACTAGTCGGTTGCAAAATTTCTGTTTAAACAAATGAAATTAGTTGTTGCGCACATTACTAGTTGCAAAAAGTGTTTTTATTGTTAGTGGGGGAAAAAAAAATGGAAAAATCAAAATTTAAAACACAAAAATGTATAATATAATAAACCCGCTTCTAACACACTGAAGACTGTGTGTGACAATATCTCACCTTGCATCTCTTTGCTCTTAGGCGAACCACTATCAGGCATTGCAGAAGGGGACCTTATTGGGACCTGCATGTGGTGGGGACTGCTTCTGCCGCCTCCACTGCCCACGTGATGGTGCTGAGGGCTTCCTCGTGGAGGCGTAAAACTCTGCGTGGTGGGTGGTATCATCTGAGTCTGGGGTTGAGACTGAGTCTGGGCCTGCGGTTGGGACTGGTGTGAAGGATGCTGGTAATATGGCATTCCATTAGGCATCATGCCATAATGCTGCTGCTGCTGTTGTTGTTGCTGCGGCTGCTGGTGTTGAGGTGAAGCGTGGTGTGAATGATGTTGGAGATGATGTGCCGTTGCAGACTGGTGCTGCACGGCTGGAGGCTGCTGGTGATGCTGGGATGGTGGGATGGTGGGATGCCCCTGGTTGGGATAAGTCCCATACATGCTGTGAGAGTTAAATCCCATGGACATCGAAGAACCCCCCTGCTGCCCAGGATTACCCCTTCCCCAGTACTGCGGCCCAGCACCTGGGGACTGCCGGGACAGTCCAATACTGCCGTTGACTTGGTACGGTCCCTGCCCCTGGAAGTGGTGCTGAGGCTGCTGTGGTTGTATCCCTGCCTGGGAGCCTGGTTTCTGGTGCAACCCATGTGGAGGGACAGGCCCCATCGCTGGGTTGTACTGAGACTGGCCCCACAGATAGTCATATCCAACGCTGCCTGGGAGGTGATGGTTGCCCATATGAGGATAAGAGGAAGAGGGAGGGTGGGCGCTGGGCTGGCTGCTCCCACCTGCAGTAGTGATGCCATTCACATTCATTTCGCCATTCAGATCTGTGTGATGAACAGCATTATTAAAAAACAGAAAGAAACACTACTGTTTTAAAACCTTGGAATAAATATGACTTTTTTTATGTTTTTGAAATGCTCACTGCATTTATTTGATCAAAAATACAATAAAACAATACTATTGTGAAATGTTATTAAACAATTTAAAATAACTTTTCTATTGGAATACATGTATAAATATATTTATATATATTTATATTTATTCCTCTGATCAAAGCTGAATTTTCAGCATCATTACTCCAGTCTTCATTGTCACATGATCCTTCAGAAATCATTATAATATGATGATCTGATGCTCAAGAAACATTTCTGATTATCATTAGATGTTGAAAACAGCTGTGCTGCTTCATATTTTTGTGTAAACCATGATACACTACCATTCAGAAGTTTCGGGCCAGTAAAATTTTGACTAAAGAAAAATAAATTAATACTTTTATTCAGCAAGAATGCACTAAATTGATCAAAAGTGACAGTAAAGACATTTATAATGGTACTAAAGATTTCTCTCTCAAATAAATGCTGTTCTTTCAAATGTTCTATTCATCAAAAAAACTGAAAAATGTATAAGAGTTTACACAAAAATATTAAGCAGTAAAAAGCAGTTTAGATAGATACTCACTTTTCCCTTGCTGGGGGAAGCTCATGGAGGACCCGTTAGTATAGAGAGAATCTCCTGAGGAATGCTTCAGTCCTGAGTTAGCTGACACAGAAGAGTGAGGCCCGTAGTTAAAATGATTATTTGCTTCCATCTGTCCGAAGAAAAAAAAAGTAGTAATTAAGCCATTTGTCGGATGATTTCCCTACAAAGTGTAAACACTGTCTCTACTTTTGAATGCGTCTACTTCCCTACGCTCCTTTATGTTCAAATTCATGATGTTCATAAAAACACTAAATCAACAGTAAGTCTGTATGACTTACTACTGAGGGACACTTTACTATCCCATGATGCCACGGGAGAGGAGTTGTGAATGGCCGTAAAGCGATGCAACTGATGTCATGGGTCACATGGGTGTCAACATGACGAATGTAGTATGTCCGGATTACAATTATACTACACCGAACACATTTTTTAAAATAGTCGCAAATTTGTTCCTCATCAAATGCACAGTTAAAGTGCCTACTTAATATGCGATTCCGCATTCAGAAGGCCTTTATTAACCCCCCAGAACCGTGTGGATGCACTTTTTTTGGGCTTCAAATTTTGCCTGCCATTCACTGTCATTATAAAGCCTGGAAGAGCCAGGACATTTTTTAATACATCTCTGATTGTATCCGTCTGAAAGAAGTGTCATATACACCTAGGATGGCTTGAGGATGAGTAAATCATGGGGTAATTTCCATTTTTGGGTGAACTATCCCTTTAAATAAATGGTCATGGACAAATTCATTTAAATCTTCCAAATAACCAGACTCCCATTTCATTATTTTACTAGTACCACAATCACAATTTTAAACAATAGGCAGATCCTTGTCTTCTATAGTAAAAATTTTTTTTAAAAAAAAGAAGCTGTACTCAAACTCTCATTCAACCTTAGTAAAGAGCGTTTAATATTTACGAACCAGAGTGGCACAGTGCTAAAGACAGTGGCTGTGTTCCAATACCCAGTGATCTGCCTAACTATATGGCATTTTTCAGCATTGTAGGCGCGTTCATAACGTTCTAATCGAATTTCGGCATCTTTGAGGGCACACCGAACGCCGTACAGGTAGCCGGTGTACACGGTTGAGACACAGCCAATGAGCACTGCTGTGGCGGACATCACAAATTTTGCTCTTCACATCTCTACATAAAATGTCGCAGATAAAGCCGATGAGATGCCCGAGGAATCGCGTTAAATAACACACATCACAAACACAGATGCTGAACACCAGCCTCAAACTCAATAACACTTTGAACACAACAACAAGTTAGTCCTGGACATTAAAAAAAAAAAAAAAAAAAAAAAAAGCGAATTTATATGACCTGATATAGATTTATGCACACAGATCAAATCCAGCACTAATTATTGTATGCGTGTCCATTATTAACCGCACAGCTAACAGTAAACATCGAACTCAAAACGGTAGGATTTCATTCAGAAATGGCCGTTAAGCCGACATACGTCACTAAAAAGCAACACACACGGCAAAAGAGTGATAGTTAATTACATATTACAGGGAGAAATGTTAATAAAGAAAGGAGGGAGATGTGGGAATCGGTTAGCATGGAGGCTAAGCGCTGCTCATGGCCATGCGCTGCTTCTGGATCTCACATCACATACACACACACACACAAAATATATACATCCACATTTGATTAAACTTCTCCAACTCTAAAACACCACAACTCAGAATAAACCAGCTCATGTCTACTCTCACTTGATGTCTTCATTCTCTTTAAAATGTCATTTTAGTCTTGTATCTGCACATATTCAGCATAAAAAAGAAAAGATGCGGCCAAACAACCAACACAAAAACGAAAACAAAAAGGACTTTGCTTGAAGATAACAGATTAACCATGTACATAAGACATATAACCACAACGACGAAGGGAAGACCATTCAGTGATGCTCATAATGAAAATCTGGCGATATTCACACACTTATAAAACGATATTTCGATATGAAGTTTGATTAAAGTGTTCGGTTAATATCAGCGCTGATGATGATGACATGACAAAATGAGGCCTGCGTTCCGCATAACAACGATTCATCACGACCGTTTATGAGCTTTGAAACAATATTCGCCGATTAACATGCATGTTAATTCAATATTTTGGAGTATGAATGAAATTGGACACGAATTTAAATGTAACAGTGTTCATTCATCGACGAAAACGGTGTAAATGATAACAGCGCGTCTTATTTACATAACCACGGGTTTGTGCGTTATTTAAATAATTAAAGACGTTATACGTACAGATAAAACGGGCTGATTATATAAATATGAGGGTTTGTTTGTAGTCTCAGAGACGAGGGTGGCTAATGTTTTTAAAGCTTGCCTGTAAAAAAAGCGATATTAAAAAATAATCTCGTCTCAGAAGGTCATCTTCCGTTGATTAATTCACGTTTTTTTCTCGATATACGGTTAGAGAAAATGAGGCAGCATCACCCACACACAACACACTCTCAAAAGTTTCCCCCGTATAATGATAATAAAACTGCCCAACCTTGATATGTGCCGATCGCACAGGAGACAGAGAATCTGCCCCCCCCGGCAAAGGACCAATGTGGATGAAGAGGGTGTAAGCGATGTAAATAATAAACGGGTAAATCGCTAACCTTTGGGTTTCAGATTTGCAAACATGGCTGGTAATGTTTGAGCGCAGCCATGATCACATAGGAGAGAAAGAGAGCGAGCCGAAAGAGGAAGTGAATGACGGCTCGACGGCCGCGCGCCTCTGGGTCTTAGCGCCGACTCGGTGCTCTACGGACCAACCATAGACTTCTGAAACAAACCAGTTTGGACCACAATGGCCTTGTGAAAAATTAAGTGTACTTACTAGTTGTATTGAATGTGGGCGAGTAGTGTACTTCAAATCTTAACAGTATATTAAGAAAAAAACTACTTGCAGATAATACATTAATGGAATAAAAATGGACTGATTATATTTATTTTCTTAAGGACACTTTTAAAAAGTACACTGTAACAATGTAAAAGTAAAAGTTTTACTTTAAAGTACATTTTAAATCTTTATGTTTTAATATTTTTGTTGTGCTTCAAAGAAGTACACTTGTTTATGTTATTTGATATTACATTTTAAAAGTAGCCTATGTAATTATAAAGTAATTATGAAATTATTAGGTAAGTCCTACTTAAATGGGTAAAAAAAAGAACTAATTGCATTTAATATAAATGTAAACTATGATACATTTCCATAATTGCAATTAACATGCAATTAAATGACATTCAGTTTACATCCAGTATATATATATATATATATACAAAGAGAGAGAGAGCTGGGTAACTGATGTAACATGTAATCTGGATTACGTAATCAGATTCCAAAAATTAAGCACTTTTAATTAGATTATATTACATTTTACATTTGATTTTATTTAGACTATACAGTTCCTTTTTTATCGATTACATGATTAAATGTTATTCTAACAATGGCAGCAAATATTCATAATTCATTAATTCTCCCTACTTCTTTTTTTATCTTTTAAAATTTCCTTTCTAAAAATGCCTACGGCTTGTATACGTTCAGAAGGTCCAGGTTTGTGGAATTGCACACTCAGACCAGCCACTAGTCACTGAAAGCTGAGCAAAACACAACATTTGATCACTGGATTTACAGAAATCATTTCACATTTAACAAGTGTTTTCTCAACATTGTAACATTACAAATCTAATTAACTCCAGATTAACACATTCATTATTGTTTGAATTATCGCTCAGCTTCAGTGAGTTATTTAACCATGCATTAATGCCTTTTAAAAGGCTTTTGTCTTTCAAACACATTAAACTGTACACATTTACAGAATTTCATATTCACATGCAATGTAGGGATTCCCAAACTTTTTTGTCAGCTGAAATTTCTTTGACCTAATATATTTACTTGAAATACCCCCTGAGCTTTTAATTTGTAAGTTAGGACAATAATAAAATTAAGTCAATATAAATAATATTAATAATAAATAATAACATTAAGTTCACGGTTCTCTGATGTCGGTTAATGGTCACATGACATGCAGGCAAACAAATCAAATATATATTTTAATTTTTTTTAGTAGTGTTTTATTTTTATTGTTTTTATTTTAAAATTATTTATTTTAATTTAACATTTGTATGATTTAATTTAATTGCTTTTCTATTAAACTCACAAACCCCCTGCAGTTCCATCACATACCCCAGTCTGGGAAACCCTGACGTAATGTAATATTTAATGCACTTTATGTTGTTGATAACAAAGAATGGAATATATTTTCTTTTTTTGTATTTTTATATCAATATGTTACAAGATTATTCTACTCAAATCAATGTGATAAACGAGTTAGGTCAAAAGTAATCTAAAAGTAATCCAAAGGTACACTGTAAACCCGAATAGGCAAGCAGTTGCCTCAAATTTTTTAAGTTAAGAAATTTAAAGTTTAAGTAAGCAGAACTTGCAGATTTTTATTTTGTAATCATACATTTTAATTGCTCTGAACTTGAAATATTTGCGTAAACTAATTCATACATGTAACTTAAAATTATCATGTAATCTCAAATTTTTAGTAGTGGAAACTAGCTAATTTAGTAGAAACTAGCTGGTTTAACTAGCTAATTCAATAAATGCCACCTTGCTTGAGTGAGTTTTGAGTCAAAAGAAAAAGAAAGTTCTAAATACTCATACAAGTTAATTTGATTGAACTAATTTGTTTAATGTGAGTTGGCTCTACTCAAACCAATTAATTATTTTGAGCATTAGGGTTTACAGTGTAGTCAGATTATATTACCTTAAATATGTAATAGATTACGTTACAAACTACAATTTTTGTCATGTAATTAGTAATCAGTATCCAATTACAATTTGTAAGTAATCTACCCAGCTCTCTCTATATATACAGTATAGTTGTGCTTAAAATTATTCACATAGGCTAAATTTGTAAAAAAAAAAAAATTATAATTTTTTTGGACAAATAGGCATCCTCTGGCTGAAAATTACACAAAAAGGTGACAAAAGAAAGTAAGACATTGTGTTAGAGGTATGCATTCATGACCTCAAGGCTAAATTATTGTAATGCTCTACTGGGTGGTTGCCTTGCTCGCTTAATAAATAAACTGCAGCTGGTCCAAAACGCAGCAGCTCGAGTTCTTACTAGAACCAGGAAGTATGACCATATTAGCCCAGTTCTGTCAACACTGCACTGGCTCCCTATTAAACATCACATACATTTTAAAATCTTGTTAATTACTTACAAAGCACTAAATGGTTTAGCTCCCCAGTACTTGAGCAAGCTCTTAACGCATTATACTCCATCACGTCTATTGCGGTCTCAAAACTCTGGCCAGTTGATTTTACCTAGAATATCAAAATCAACTGCAGGCGGTCGATCCTTTTCCTATTTAGCACCTAAAATCTGGAACAGCCTTCCTAGCATTGTTCGGGAAGCAGACACACTCTCTCAGTTTAAATCTAGACTAAAAACACATCTCTTTACTATGGCATACACATAAAACATTTTTAATTTATATTTTATTCAAATCAATTATATGATTGTTAGGCTGCATTAACTAGGTCAGCCAGAACTGGGAACACTTCCCATAACACCTGATGTACTCGTTACATCATAAGAAGAATGGCATCTACGCTAATGTTAGTCTCTCTGTTTATCCCGAGGTTTACCACAGGAAGCCGGATTCGGGCCGTATCTAGACCAGATGGTGGACCTGTGCCCAGACATTACCAACGCATCCCAGAAGTGTCTGCAGAGACCGTGTCAATTAGATTCCCCCTTGAAATTGCCTACCGACACGGCATCCTCATAAACCCGTCCCTGGCGTGATGACTCCGATATTTTGAATATTCCTATTTAATAATTGTTTAATCGACATGTCATCCTCAATAAACCCGTCTCCGGCGTGATGCCTCCAATCTTTTGAATATTCCGATCTAATATGACTTCTGACCTTAAGGTTGCCAAAATAATACTCATACACTGTTTGTTAATTGGCCAGAGGAGAACTGGCACCCTGACTGAGCCTGGTTTCTCCCAAGGTTTATTTTTCTCCATTAGGCCACCTGATGGAGTTTTGGTTCCTTGCCACTGTCACCTTTGGCTTGGTTTGCTCAGTTGGGGACACTAAATTTTCAAATAAATATCCAAATAAATTTAATTACTAAACTAAATTAACTATGTCAACTACATTACTTGAATATATATGATAATTGAAATGAGCTAGATGACATCACCGTTTTCTCCAGAGCGGCTGTACAGCCGAATCAAATTCGGTTGCATTATTTTCCTGTTTAACACTGTGAAGCTGCTTTGAAACAATCTGCATTGTAAAAAGTGCTATATAAATAAAGTTGACTTGACTTGACTTGACAAATTCTCAACTGGATTCAGGTCTGACTCTGGCTTGGCCACTCCAAAATGTTATTGTTCTCTGCCAACCAATTTCTTCACCATGTTTGCTGTGTGTTTTGTTATCTTGTTGGAAGGTCCACTGCGTTCCCAGGGCAAGTTTTTCTGCAGACTGTCTGATGTTTTGCTTCAGAAGTCTTTTTTCATGATGCAATTTACATTTACAAGGTTGCCTGGCCCATTGGCTGAAAAATACTCCCAAAGCATTATGTTCCCACCACCATGGTTGACAGTGTTAATGGTGTTCATGGGGTTGAATGCGTCACCTTTTTTTCTCCAAATAAAAGCCACATCCCTATGTCCAAAGAACTAAATTTTTGTCTCGTCAGACTCAATCGTCACTTTTGGCTTATGACTTTTGGTGAAACTCCTTGAACTTAAATGCTTTGCACAGTGGCCACTGGTACTTAAAAAAAATTAGAAAAAAAAACTGGTGCCATGTGTTCCCCAGGTAAGTGACGCACACACACACGGCCATCCACATGATTCATCAGACCAGGCCATCTCCTTCCATTGCTCCGTGGTCCAGTTCTGATGCTCACGTGCCCACTGTTGTTGCTTTCAGCAGTGGACAGGGGTCAGCATGGGCACCCTGACTGGTCTGCGGATATGCAGCCCCACACACAACAAACTGCGATGCACTGTGTATTCTGACACCTTTCTATCAGAACCAGCATTAACTTCTTGAGCAATTTGAGCTACAGTAGCTCGTCTGTTTGATCGGACCACACGGGCCAGCCTTCGCTCCCCACGTGCATCAATGAGCCTTGGCTGCCCATGACCCTGTCACCGGTTCACCACAGTTCCTTCTTTGGACCACTTTTAATAGATACTGACCACTGCAGAACGGGAACACCCCACAAGAGCTGCAGTTTTGGAGATGCTCTGACCCAGTCGTCTAGCCATCACAATTTGGCCCTTGTCAAACTCGCTCAAATCCTTACGCTTGCCCATTTTTCCTGTTTCTAACACATCAACTTTGAGGACATGTTCACTTGCTGCCTAATATATCCCACCCACTAACAGGTGCCGTGATGAAGAGATAATCAGTGTTATTCACTTCACCTGTCAGTGTATATATGAAAGAAGATTCAGAGGGTTGCCCCTGATTCCCTAACAACATAGCATATGGGAAATAGACAAGACTATATAGGTCTCATTGGAGCAAGGGCTGTCACACATTGATATCAGTTTAGGTACATTTTATGTGTGGTACTCCAAAACAATCACTTACAACAGATTTAACAGTGGTAAAGACCAAAAAACGTAAAAGGGAAACACATTTGTCTGCATCTAGAGAGAGATCAGAGCCCGGTTGCAACCAAAAACAAACCTTTGTTGTAATTACAAATAAATTCTCACTATCCATTTCAATAAAACATACCATTTTTTTTAATAAGTGGGGCAGACGTCATGTGCAAAAGAGTGCAGCAAGTAGGGCTCGCACGGAAACCGGTCCGGCTTTAGGACCCAGAGCGATGATCAATCTGAAGTCACTGGAGAGGAATGGATGCGCAGCCAGAATGCGGCTGTAGGAAGTGATGGTCCGCTACGGAGAGTTAGAGGCCATTCCATTCATCCGACCGACATTCAAAATATATAATCACTGTATTTACCCACAATATCCGACTTTTAAATAAGTGGCCACATTTCTATTTAATTAACATTAGTAGAAAATAATGCAAAGACTACATCATCACAAGCTCATGTGAAATATCCGCATGTAGTCATAGGGCGAGCGCGTGCATCTTTATGAACTTATTATAGCACCCACCTACTTCGTGACCTCACGGCGTAATGTCATATAGTTGGCAGGTAAAAACAAATTTGAACCCCTTGCAGTTTTACTTGCTAATATATATTATCACTATTATGGCTTTGAACAATGTTACTTGAAACCAGGTTGCCTGACTGGCTCTAGTCTTTTTTATATATTTTTTTTTATAAAGTTCATTAAAAGGGCATCTAAACTAGTCGATATGCTTCTGGGCTTAAATATGTTCTTTTACACATTTTAACTGCACAAAATATTTAACATCATAATTCATTTTTTTTGTAATTCACCCAAAAATTAAACTTCTGCAATCATTTACTAACCACCCCATGTCATTCCAAACCTGACCATCTCCAAAAGATATTCTGAAAAACACCACTTTTTTGGGTGAATTATCCATTTAACAGTTTAGCAGACAAAATGAAAAGGTAAGCATTGAGCAGTTTATTAGAAATACGTAGACAAAATTGAAAGCTTTCTTTCTTTTGAAAACCAGCAATGTGCAGTCATGTCTAACACCCACATTTTTGATAGTGCAGACTTATTTGGTCTTTTTGTTTTAGACTTGATCTAAAACATACAATACCTTTCTGTTTCCCAGTAAAGACATCATACTGCAGTCACAATATTAAGACATTAACAGTCAAATACCAAATACAGTGCCAATATAGACTTTGGGAATCTGGATAATTTCGGAGGGAGTCAGCAGAAAATATCAACCACCAACAAATCTGGTACCACCTCAAGTGACTAATGATTGAAGTATGTTAGGGAGGTGGGTCTTAGGTCTAATAACTGCTACTTCCTTCTACAGTTCTTACGCTTTAAATCACAAGGTCATAAACTATATTTTACAAGACACAAACTCCCTTCACCTCTGCAAAGTTTGTCACTTTTCATTTTAATTTCAATGCCTTACAATAAAAAAAGAAACTTTCCATCACATCTATTGCTTATCAGTTGAAAAAATATGAATACAGTGCAGTTTTTCCAAACAGTTTAAGTATACATCATGTTTTAGTACAGATTAAAAGAAAACAAAAAAAGCCGGTACTGCTCATAAGGAGAGGGACGACGAAGCTCTGTACAACAATATGCATATTAACTCCCAACAGAGGGTTGTCGATCTTCTGGAGTGCAGCCACTGAGTGGACAGAGGTGATGCTTATGAATCCACTGATCTCAATGAATTCAGCTTTGCTCTTTCAGATCATGTACCATTTAGATGACTGCTCTTTTCATTTGCATGTCATCCCCCTCCTCCTCTGTCTGTCCACAATGTGCCAGCTGCTTATTCCAGATCTGGCATTTCTGGGAAAAAAAAAAAAAAAAGACGAACATGTTTAAGGAAAAGAACAAAATACTTCATTTTCCGCGTTCCGCTCCGTCTCGCGCACAGTTTTCAAAGTACACTCAACCGTAGATGAGCGCAGATGGACGAGTTCGAAACATGCAGTACAATTGCTTTTCTACAGGTGCTGGTCATATAATTAGAATATCATCAAAAAGTTGATTTATTTCACTAATTCCATTCAAAAAGTGAAACTTGTATATTATATTCATTCATTACACGCAGACTGATATATTTAAAATGTTTATTTCTTTTAATTTTGATGATTATAACTGACAACTAAGGAAAATCCCAAATTCGGTATCTCAGAAAATTAGAATATTACTTAAGACCAATACAAAGAAAGGAAATTTAGAAATCTTGGACAACTGAAAAGTATGAACATGAAAAGTATGAGCATGTACAGCACTCAATACTTAGTGGGGGCTCCTTTTGCCTGAATTACTGCAGCAATGCGGCGTGGCATGGAGTCGATCAGTCTGTGGCACTGCTCAGGTGTTATGAGAGCCCAGGTTGCTCTGATAGTGGCCTTCAGCTCTTCTGCATTGTTGGGTCTGGCATATTGCATCTTCCCCGTTAAGGTCAGGCGAGTTTGCTGGCCAATTAAGAACAGGGATACCATGGTCCTTAAACCAGGTGTTGGTTGCTTTGGCACTGTGTGCAGGTGCCAAGTCCTGTTGGAAAATGAAATCTGCATCTCCATAAAGTTGGTCAGCAGCAGGAAGCATGAAGTGCTCTAAAACCTCCTGGTATACGGCTGCGTTGACCTTGGACCTCAGAAAACACAATGGACCAACACCAGCAGATGACATGGCACCCCAAACCATCACTGACTGTGGAAACTTTACACTGGACCTCAAGCAACATGGATTGTGTGCCTCTCCTCTCTTCCTCCAGACTCTGGGACCCTGATTTCCAAAGGAAATGCAAAATTTACTTTCATCAGAGAACATAACTTTGGACCACTCAGCAGCAGTCCAGTCCTTTTTGTCTTTAGCCCAGGGGAGACGCTTCTGACGCTGTCTGTTGTTCAAGAGTGGCTTGACACAAGGAATGCGACAGCTGAAACCCATGTCTTGCATACGTCTGTCCGTAGTGGTTCTTGAAGCACTGACTCCAGCTGCAGTCCACTCTTTGTGAATCTCCCCCACATTTTTGAATGGGTTTTGTTTCACAATCCTCTCCAGGGTGTGGTTATCCCTATTGCTTGTACACTTTTCTACCACATCTTTTCCTTCCCTTCGCCTCTCTATTAATGTGCTTGGACACATTGGACCTTTTGTGTCTTGCCCTCCTTGTGCAAGGTGTCAATGGTCATCTTTTGGACAAAATTCTCTTTTCCTTAGTTGTCAGTTATAATAATCAAAATTAAAAGAAATAAACATTTGAAATATATCAGTCTGTGTGTAATGAATGAATATAATATACAAGTTTCACTTTTTGAATGGAATTAGTGAAATAAATCAACTTTTTGATGATATTCTAATTATATGACCAGCACCTGTATATAATCTACATGACAGGACAAAAGCGTCACTTACAGCACATTCGCTCGGAGGGACGGAAGAAAAGTGAAGATCCACCTTTGCATGTAAAGTTTAGAACAAGAATCAAAACAAAAACGATGGTGTTGTTTTGTCTCGCTCTTTCTGCACTCTTCTTCAACTAGTGCACAATACATCACAATTGCATATTGTCACCTAGAGGGTTTTCAATCTTTTAGATGCCACGGAGCCCCAAATATGATCATCCCTGTGTGAGGGACCCCCATCCTAAAACTTATAAGGCATCTGTCTTTTATAAACAATTTATACATTTAAAAAAAAAAATTATAAATCTAAAATTAGTTTGTTATAATATTATATATTTTGTTCTACTTAATGTAGTAACGTATTGTTATATGTATTATTTCTTGCATTTAATTTTAATTAAAAATTGTTTTATTTATATTAATTTTATTTATTTTAATTAATTAATTATTTAGATCTAATCTATTGCTTTACTTTAATAAAAAAACATTTTTACAGTTTTTTTTTCTAGACTTTTCCACAGACCCGTCACTCTCTTGCGGCCCCAGTTTGAAACCCCCTGACCTAGTGTGACTCTTCTGTCTCAACATTCACCTTGCGCATGCACTTTTGTATGCGCACGGTCTGCATGGACACAAAAATTGGACGCTGGATGGAACGCGGGCGGCCGAAGTATATTTTGGGATTTACTTTCATGTTGTTCCAACTTGTATGTTTCTTTCTTCTGTTCTCACGTGTCAAGCAAGTACGGTTGAGCTTCTGTTTTCCAAATTGGATGTGCATTGATCAGTGATTACATGTGAATAAATTAAATCTATTCATCATATAAAGCAACCGTGTTTCTTTATAAAGACTTGGATTAACCAACTCGATTCATTTGAATTTGTCTTTATGTGCATTTTGAAGCTTATAAGTGTTGATTAGATTGAGATGACTTTTTAAATGGGTGGATAAAAACGATGAGAAAGTTAAATGTAAATATTGACTTTCCTTCAAAACAGTAATGATCTGAAAGTACAAGCTAGAAAAACAGGAAAACTTACTTTCATCATCACTATCAGCTGATTCCTGAAAAGAAAACAAAGTGTTAAAAGAATGTTGAGAACTTTGTGTTCCGTTCCACTCTGTTGTGCTCCACCCCCCTTAAGAAATGCATCTAACTGGATGTGACCCACCCTAAATGAGCCTAATTATACTGGGCTTCCTTGAGGCGGACTAGATGAATCATCATTTAGACAACCCCAACTAGTCAATTACAAATAAGTGGTTTGGAATAGTTCACACAAAAATGAAAATGATCCCATAATTAACTCACCCTCAAGCCATCCTAGGTGTATATGACTTTGTTCTTTCAGCCGAACACAATCAGAGAGAGATATAGATATATAGAGATATATATATATATATATAAAAATCCTGGCTCTTCCCAGCTTTGTAAATGCATTGTAATGGCAAGTTTTTGAAGCTCCAAAAAGCACATCCATCCATCATAAAAGTAATCCACACGGCTCCAAGGGGTTAATAAATGCCGTCTGAAGCAAAGCGATGGGTTTTTATAAATTAAAAAAAACAAAAATCATATTTAAAACTTTATAAACTATAATCTTTCAGCAACAGCAGTACGCTCTTTCACGAGAGTCGAGTTATGATGGAAGGGTGACCTCTGACCTGATGTATGCTGTAGTTCACCTTCTCTTTCTCATTTTAGACTTATAATTCATGACCAGCATTTTGTTTTGCTGTATCCTCTGCGCTTCCGCATTTGTTAATTCTAACCTAAGCTTGCGCTACACCCTTCCGCTGAAACCCGACTCTCTTGTGAACGCGTGTACAGCCATTGTCGGAAGCCAGTGATTATAGTTCATAAAGTTTAAAATAAGAATATTTTTCTTAGAAAAACGCATCGCTTTGCTTCAGAAGGCATTTATTAACCCACTGGAGTCGTATGGATTACTTTTATGATGGATGGATACGCTTTTTGGAGCTTCAAAAACATGGGCGCTATTCAATACCATTATAAAGCTGGGAAGAGCCAGGATATTAGTGTTAACACCTAGCATGGCTTGAGGGCGAGTAAATTTTTGGGTGAACTATTCCTTTAAAGGGTTAGTTATTCGCATTGCACCGTTCCAAATCTGTATGACTTTCTTCAGTGGAACACAAAAAGATATTCTGTTTTTGTTTATATTATAAAAGTCAATGAGATACACAACAACCATGGACTCATGGTATGGACAAAAAAAAATATTTTTTCTAAATTTCTTTGTGTCAGAAGAACAAAAGTCACAGGTTTGGGATGGCATGCGGGTGAGTGAATAATTTGGGTAAATATCCCATTTACTAAACTTTATTACACAAGCAGCAGAAACTATTAAATCTTACATCATCTGCTCCATCTAGATCAGGTAAATCATCCTCGCCTCCCATGTTGCCCATCATCTAAAACCAACAAATCATGTCAGTACAACACATTAATTACAGGCATATTCCTCACACAATTCCAATAATAGGGAATACTGCTGGGAAGGTGAATGGCTGTTTTTGAACTAACCTCTGAAAAGCGATCATAGTTGGCCAAATCTTCATCTGAATCATCCTCCCAGTCTTTCCAGTTGTTGAAGTCAACACTAAGCCAGTTGAGCTGTAGACAAAACAAGACAACAATTAAGTTTTATCTTAACCAAGTCAACAATCTAAGTATGGATGCACTGAAATTAAAGACTGATAGTGTAACTAATAATTATTTACTGATACACAATAATAATCGTTAACTAGATTTAAAAATTGACTAGATTGACTGCCAAACAACTTTGTCTACAATTTCATTTTAAGACCTGGGGCCAGTTGCATAAACTTAGCCACTATGTTAAGACTGTGTCTTAAGAACTAATTTGATCAACTTGCAGTTAACAAGGGGGTGATCAATCTTACTTTTTAAATTCCAATTAGACCAGTCTACCTTTTTAAGTAACTGCCTTTTAAAAAATTAGGACCGGTCTTGAAACAAATTAGATGACTAACTTTTAAGACTAGTCTAAGCAGTTTATGCAACTGGCCACAGAAAATAGTTTAAGCAAAGCAAACACTGTGCTCTTTTGTTACAAACCAGAGCTCAAGTACATCCTTCCCACATCTGTGCCTTTAAACCAGATGTGCTATTATTCTGTATATTTTTTCAGGTTTGGGGCAAACAAAATACAAGTACATGACTAACATTTTTAAAGTGCCCCTATTATGCTTTTTCGAATATTACCTTTCATGTAGTGCGTGTAGCTGTTAGTGAACGTAAAAGGTCTGTAAAGTTATAAAGATCAAAGTGAACAACAAATAAAGTTATGGTCTCCTAAAAGAAAGAATTGATTCTGAACTGCCGAAACGAGTTGTCAACAATCCCAATCTCACTTCCTGTTACAAACCTACATAACGGGAAACATTTGCATAATGCCAGCTTGTGGTCTACATTGGCTGCCCGCGAACAACGTTGCTTTTACCCTCAAACACTGTAGTTGTAGCTGACGCCTGGAAGAGTTTGGTTTTTGTTGTCGACATGTTGAGAAGATACTGTTTTCAGTACTGCAAATCCACTTTGCACTTCCAGATGAGGAGGACTCAAAACAACGCTATCATAACTTTTCATATCACTGGCTGCGTCTGAAAGCTGAAAAAAGCTGCCTTCGGAAGATGCATTCCATGGTAGGAAGGCACCAAGGCATGCCTGAATCCAATGTTAGCTTCACTTCCTGTCTCCTGAGAGACCTTCATCTGATCGATTTTTGAATGCAGCATTTGCTGCCTTTGATATCCCACAATCCTGTGCTTTCTGTGACACTTGAGCTAAAAACTGTCTGAAAAGGTTGCTGGTCAGTTTGTGTGTAAATGTAAATCTTTTCCACTTTTGATGTTATTTCTAACATGAAATGAATATTCGCTTGGTTATCACAAAAGCTCTCTTCATTTAGTTGTAGATCATTCAAATGTTACACTGCCTCAGATGTCTGTCCAAAATCAGTTTTGTGAGGTACCTTTGTGCGCAAACACTGAATGCAATGTCATTTCCTGATAGGGCAGCGAGGCAACAAGTCAGCTGCCTAAGCTGACGTCACCACAAACGTGCACGCAGCACGATAGAAAACGCAGTCAATATATAGTTTTTTTTTAAAATTCATTTGGTGTTATGCGCAGCAGAGTAAATGACACTTGGGTTTACTGTATGTGTGTTACATGAAGGCAGCTTTCTGCTGCTTGCAAACAGAATCTTTAGAGGAGATAGCCATTCATTCGCCGCCCCTGATTGCACTCGTCTAAAGCACATGCACAGGTTAGTTGTCATCCTGAACAAGTGCACACGCGAGTACCTGTTGCTTCCACATTCACGTGAATCGGCCCCAGTTCGAGTGCAAACAAACTCAGACCACCTCCTTCACGTAGTCTCGGGTTCTGAACCCCGGTGTGCACCCGGGTCCGCATGAAAGCTTTCACATTAGCAATTTTTCATGCAAACCATGCCCCGTTTTGGACGAAATTGCCAGTGTAAAAGCACCCTGAATCTTCTAACCATTTTCAGACACTACGAGAAGAGGTGATGTGCAATGTATATTATGAGAAAATGTAAGTGTTTTTTTTTTGTTTTTTTTACCTTGCATGCATACACCGATCAGGAATAACATTATGACCACTGACAGGTGAAGTGATTAACACTGATTATCTTCATCATGGCACCTGTTAGTGGGTGGGATATATTAGGCAGCAAGTGAACATTTTGTCCTTAAAGCTAAAGTGTTAGAAACAGAAAAAATGGGCAAGTGCAAGGATTTGAGCGAGTTTGACAAGGGCCAAATTGTGATGGCTAGACGACTGGGTCAGAGCATCTCCAAAACTACAGCTCTTGTGGGGTGTTCCCGGTCTGCAGTGGTCAGTATCTATCAAGAGTGGTCCAAGGAAGGAACAGTGGTGAACCGGCGACAGGGTCATGAGGCCAAGACTCATTGATGCACATGGGGACTTGAAGGCTGGCTCGTGTGGTCCGATCAAACAAATGAGCTGCTGTAGCTCAAATTGCTAAAGAAGTTAATGCTGGTTCTGATAGAAAGGTGTCAGAATACACAGTGCCTCGCAGTTTGTTGCGCATGGGGCTGCATAGCCGCAGACCAGTCTACCGCCGAAAGCGCCAACAGTGGGCACGTGAGCATCAGAACTGGACCACGGAGCAATGGAAGAAGGTGGCCTGGTCTGATGAATCACGTTTTCTTTTACATCACATGGATGGCCGGGTGCATGTGTGTCGCTTACCTGGGAAACATATGGCACCAGGATGCACTATGGGAAGAAGGCAAGCTGGAGGAGGCAGTGTGATGCTTTGAGCAATGTTCTGCTGAGAAACCTTGGGTCCTGCCATCCATGTGGATGTTACTTTGACACATACCACCTACCTAAGCATTGTTGCAGACCATGTACACCCTTTCATGGAAACGGTATTCCCTGGTGGCTGTGGTCTCTTTCCGCAGGACAATGCACCCTGCCACAAAGCAAAAATGGCTCAGGAATGGTTTGAGGAGCACAACAACAAGATTGAGGTGTTGACTTGGCCTCCAAATTCCCCAGATCTCAATCCAATCGAGCATCTGTGGGATGTGTTGAACAAACAAGTCTGAACCATGGAGGCCACACCTTGCAACTTACGGGACTTAAAGGATCTGCTGCTAACATCTTTGTGCAAGATACCACAGCACACCTTCAGGGGTCTAGTGGAATCCATGCCTCGACAGGTTAGGGCTGTTTTGGCAGCAAAAGAGGGACCAACACAATAGGCCATAATGTTATGCCTGATCAATGTATATACACCTATTGCAGGATACCTCCAAAACAAAATTAGGAATCTTTAAAATAACATAATATGGGCACTTTTAAATAAACACTTAACTTAACTTTGAATTGGAATTCAAATTGTCAAGATATATCTTATAAGTTTTTTAATAAAAACCATTTGCAGCAACAATAAACTTGCCTTTGCCTTGTCTTTTGTTAACCTGGGCCAGGATTTCCCCGCCTCTGCTTTCCGTAAACAGCACAAGATTGACCGGTCTGTACGCTTATGTTTGGACCCCTAAGAATAGAAAGTAAAGCATAAAACAAAACGTGCTCATCTTGAATTGTACATCTCACTATAGCAAATCATGATATCTCAACTGCGTGCTTAACTCACATCTTGTTCGATGGATTCAAAAAGGTCAATTTCATTTGAGTGCTTCATATTATCCGTCCCACTGAGACAGCTGAAGAAGAGCACATAAGATAACATTAGCTAAAACACAAAACATTCAAACTACAGTCTAGAATCTAAGGCAATGACAATAAGAAACTTTTGGTGTTTTACACAGATGTTGAAATTATAACATACCTGAAACCAAATTTGGACTTTTCAAAAATTACTTTCACATCCTTGCTGTCCTCCACCAAAAACTCAATGAAGACACAGTCCCGTCTGTCGTACCACTTAGCAGTTGCTGGATGCCTGATGAGGAAATTTAAATTAAGGATTGAATAGATAGAATAATTTAGTGATAAACATTTTATGGAAAAATTATTTTAGGATCATTCAAAATAATGGATAGAATATGTCGGCCAGGCCGATCGATCAGCTGATATCTGGTCATTCTATGGTTATATGCATTGGCCATATATATGCATATATTTAAAAAAATAGTAAATATTGCAGGAATGCACCAAAAGGATTTTTTTGGCCGATACCATTTTTAACAAAAAACTATTGTCCAATTCTGATATGTCACTTTCTCTTGTTTGAACTTTTGTCATTAAAATAGATTAGTGTTTTGATCATGTTTTATATTAGCAAAGTTCAAAAACGCATGCATTAAGATATATATGCTTGTTTATGGCTGCATCATCAAATAATTTCTATTGAACATCGTTTGGATTTTTAATTTAAATCAATAGTGAGCGATTTTTTTGTCTTTTGCGGTCACTTTAAGAGATGCACGGAGCCAATATACTGGTACACAAGCGTTTTATTTCTCAGCGGTTTACATTCATTTAAGACATAACCGATTAGGTTTACAAGGATACTTGCCAAGACGGGCATTTTCATATAATTTGGTGTGAATGAGAAGTGAAAGAGGACTTTCACAAAACTTGTCACAAAGCGAGTAGAATTGAGTTCTCTTTTGCGTCTTCTTGCACTTGAATATTCTAATATGCAAGGTTTAAAAACATGCAAAGGATAAACTTTCGCTAAGACGCAGCACTGGCCTGCTTGGGACAGTGACAGTTCTGTTGTCCCGATCGTGGTTCAAGCTGGCCCCGGGCAGTCCATACTCCGTATTGTCAAGCCCTGCTGTATTTTGTACAGATTTCATTTTGTTTTAGCAAGTATTTAATCGCTTTGCCAAGAGAAAAACATTGGATTATGCAACAGACACTATACAACTCAGTGACTTCATTAATGAACAAAACCATGGGTTTGTTATATCTGCCTTTTTCATGCTGTAACCGTTATGCTAATGTCTTAAATTGATTAAAAAAATCAGCCAATAAAAATCATCAGCCAGAACATCGGTGCATCTCTAAAAATAAGTAAATTGTGCAAAATAAACTGTTGCAGTTTCTTTAATTTGCTACAATTAACCTTTTATAAACAATATACACAACGGAGTGTTGTTTGGGTTATGTTTTTTTAAAAAGAAATTAATACATTTGTTCATCAAGGATACATGGTTGATCAAAAATTAAAGTAAATACTTTTATAATGTTGCAAAATATTTCTATTTCAAATAAATGCTGTTCTTTTTAACTTTCTAGTCATCAAAGAATCCACAAAAATATGAAGCAGCACAACTTTTAACATTGATAATAATAAAAATGTAATTGATCATTAGATCAGCATATTAGAATGATTTCTGAAGGATCATGTGACACTGAAGACTGGAGTAATGATGCTGAAAATTCAGCTTTGATCACAGGAATAAATTACATTTTTAAATGTATTACAATTTTAAATTGTAATAATATTTCACAATATTACTGTTTTTATTGATCAAATAAAAAGCAGCCTTGGTGAGCTGAAGAGACTTTTTTCACAAACATTACAAACTTTTGTACGATAGTGCATAATGAGTGACCAGTATGTTTTTTTTTTTTACTGACTGATTCCAATAATAGTGTCCAATTGCCTAATGTTTTTAAATTATTTCTACTTTTTGATGCAACTACTAAATAATTATTAGACAAGAAATGGATTATAAATATTTTATTAATATTGTTTGCACTAATCTGTTTCCGCTGCAAAATTCTTGACAAAATATAATTACAAATATATAATTTTAAAAAAAAGATACCGTTCACCTTGCCCACTAGATATCGGTATTAGCATCATCCAATGAAACTCCATCAATTGACCACTAATTTAAATATTAGGTGTCAAAACACCATTCCCCACAAATACTAGTCGCAGATGAGGTACAGAAAACTTGATTCTTTCAACAAAAAAATAGATCTGCAAAGAGCAGGTGGCATGGACATCTGTGAGACGCCACTTCAATCTGCCGCCTGTTACTGCTTTTCTAAAGGATGGTGTATCAAAATCCCCCTGTGGTTCTGAGTGACCCATGCCTGTACTCTGAAGATGAAACAAGTAAACACTAAACAGCGGTGGAATAAATGAGTTCAATTCCATCCTCATACTGTACATGCCCATACAACCAAATGAATTAAATAACTGATGTGAAATACCATACAAACTTTTTTTATTTTATTTTTTTTATAAATATAATATGCTCAAATCGGAGTCCCAGCAATGTGAGGAAATACTCTGGCCATTGGGATCAAATTAAGCATGTTCATTTAAATGAACTTAGCTTTAGATATAATAGCTGTCTTCACTGAACGAGTGTTATGAGTGTGTGCATTCATTCATTCCAGCTCTCTGGCCCTGTAGCACGTGCAGGCGGCGCGCGCGCTCATTATCGCGACTCATTCAACCATACAAGAAACAGATAAACTCCCTCACATCAGTAACTCTTTCAGCGAGTTCGTCCATACTAAAATACAATTTTACACATATGTGTATATTTATGAACGGACTTGGGTGGGAAAACGGCGCAACATGCTAACATTTGTGACCCTATTCAGGCTAACTGTAACGTGCCAACTTACGTTATATTATTTGCGTTATATTATTACACCTTTCAACAGAGTTCTGAACCCAATGCTTTTAGATATAGCGTTTAATAAACCTGCAGGGGGTTTCATTGAGTTACTAGATAGTTTAACGACTACGAGAGGAGTGAATGAGTCGTGCGGAAGTAGCTAATGCTGGCTAGCGATAAGCTTCACAGTCTACACAGTTATTCAGTACCGGTTTTTTAGTAACGAGCTGTATTTCACGAAAACCAAAACAGATATATTCAACAGAGAGCACACACTTACATGACTTTGGCGGCTGTGTGTATGTGTGTGTGTGTGTGTGTGATGGTCAGCGTTTGCTCAGAGGTTTTCTGGTATGTTCTCCCGAGGTTCTGTTCTGGTGGTGTCACAGGAGTACGGGTGGGCGGGGCCTCAAACCACGCCCCTAGAAAAAATCGTTGGAGTTTTCTAGAGCTTCCGTTTTAAACACAAATAATGCAACATCGTCATAAAAAATTATTATTAAATTATCAAAGTACTTGTCAGCTATAAATTATGTAGTATTGCGCTTGATGAAATTATCTGATAAAAGTGTCTAAATAATATTACGCCACATAAGAAACAAATGTTTTAATATACTATTTAAAAAATCAAAATGATGACATAAAAGTCGAAACTATGACATACTAACTAATAATTATGACACTTTTGACTTTCTATGTCATAATTATGACATAAAAAGTCGAAATTATGAAATAAAGTCATAATAATGACAAATTGATAAAGTTGAAATCATTAAATAAAACGTCAAAATGGTGACATACTAGATTATGAGATTAGAAAACAGAAATTATGAGAGGAAAAAAACGAAATTATGATTTATGTCATAATTTCTAATAAAATAAAATAATATCGAATCGAATCGAATAAAATATTTTTAAAGTAAATATTAGTATTTGTAATTAATAAAAAGTGAAGTCAAAATTATGTTTAAAATAAAATTAAGCAAAATAAAAAAACGCTTTTAAAAAAAAGCTTCTGCTTTTATTTTGAAAGGACCCGTTGATTCGTCATTTCCTTCTTAGCGTCGGTTGCTTCGCATTACTGGTAGGGCGAATGACAGATGATTTTAAACGCTGTTGTTATTTTCCATCTCCGCTTATAAAGAAGTCGTGCGTTGTTGTTATTTTTTTCTCGCTTTTATTCATCTGTTATGTGTGTGATTGGTCTCATTTAATCGCCCATTGGATTATAAGAGACTGCTGACATCGTCCTAAATCTTTCCTTCGGTTCAGTCTGAAGAAATTCCTGCACAGAAATCTTATCGACACACATGATGGACCTTTTTTATGATTGCATGGCCCATGTCTTCATCTGAAGCGCCATGTAGGCAAATTGTAGTGTGTAATAACGCTTGCTAGGTAACACACCAGCCAGGTAAAGTCTGTTGGCCGTGAAGCTCGACTGATCTGCTGAAGTGAGAGGTTAGATCAGGGCAATGCACGGAGGAGCAGTGATTTAGGAGATGCGTGAGTATGAGGAGAGTTTGCATCGGCTGGAGGGGGAGTCGGATCATTTCCCCCCTCCGCCACCACGGCACCCGGTCCGCCGGGAGCGGATGAACATCCAGAAGAGTAGCGTCTGCTCCAGGGCTTACTTCGTGGTGGTGATGGCCTTCTTCCACATCTACATAATTAATATCATAGCTTTGCTTCTTTATGTGCACTATAACACGGGGTCTGGGGAGCAGGATGTGCCCCTTGAGAAGAGTGCTAGTGTCCCAGGACCCATGCCTACTGAACACCAATCCCCATCACCAAACCTGAGCCCAGAGCTCTCCTTCCATCTGCCTCGCCTGGAGGGCATTCGGGTACATGCTCTCATTATTGATTATTCATTATATGTTTCTATCCTGTTCTGCCTTAACATTTCAAAAGGTGATTTTTTTTGAAAATGTTTAAATGTCATTAAAATGTCACGTTCTGAGATAACATTCTCATACTTGTCTGTTTCAAATTAATGTATTGTGGAATATATACAATTTAGCCCTAAGCTGTGTAAATTAATGTCAAATACAATCTACGCCACTACCAGGGGATTGCTATACTAACAGAAAACATGAAACATTAAAATGTTGTGCATGTTTAAAATAATAATGATGCATTCCTAATCACCACCCTCATTTAATTTCAATGTAGATGTAAAACATTTATATTTAAACAGTAATACATTAAGACTGGAGGGGGCAAAGAAAAAACTCAGAAAAATTTCTCCCTTAAAGGCAAAATCTTTTTAAATTATCCATTAAAATATCCAAAAACCACTAGAACAATGTTATATATTTTGTTGTACTTACATTATCTTAAATGTTTCCAAGAATGTTTAAATCCAGAGAAATAAGCAATTTAAACCAGGACACGGGTCATGTCCGTCCGTCGCCTATCAATGACATCATACCCGCATTACCCTCGGAATCGGTGTGAGCAAGTGTCTCATAGTAGCATTATGACATAACTTTCAACACACTCAAATGTATCTATGACAAAACATTATGTGCGTTACCCCACATACACATGAGCAGAAGAAGCGGAAATGGTCACCTGCGGCATAATAAAAGCTCTGAGAAATCATGGTGTCATCAAGCTACGCCTTTGTTTTGAATAAGCAACTATTGCTTATATTGTGGCTTTAAATTTCTAATTTTAAGCATTTTCATTATATGCATCCCACTGGGGGCGGCGTAATTTTAGTGTTTATTGATGTTTTTAATTTGCTTTCATTTTTATATTTTCATTTTTTATTTTGTTTTAGGTTTTACTAGTTTTATTATGTGTGCAGAGCAGGCAAAGAAGAGGAGAAGGAGAGGTGTATCCCAATTGCAGTCAAATGTAGTTTATTAAACAAAACAAAGAAGATAATCCAAAACCAGAAACATGGGATAAATAACAGGAGCAAAATAACGCAACAGCATAGACAAGAACTGAAACTGAGTGCTTAAATATACAGAGCTAACAAGGAAACTAGATGGGACACATGTGAAAGGAATCAATAACGAGCAAAACCAAATCAGTAACCAAGGCTGTGTTGGAAATCGCCCCCTATACCCTCATTCACTATTCCCTACTTTACTCCACTAATGTAGTTCACTTGAAGGAGTGGATGAAAACGAGTGAGTGAATTCGGACACTGGGTGCCGGAAGAGCTGCCGCTTTTGCATAATTTGTGCTTGCTGTTTAATAATCATTTGAAACGTAGCAAACTGACAGCTCCAGTAGTAATGAAAAGATTTATCTTGAATTCTGTTATGGACACTGTAAAAACCAAATCAAACTATTTAATAATCAATTAAAAGGGAATTTATACCTGCTGTATCCACATTGGACCAGTGGTTTGGAAAATGGATGGATGGATGATTCAGCTGTAGGCGCCATCTTCTGGTCAGATGTGGGATTTAATTCAGCGTGACTCACAGTGCATTATGGGTATTCTCTAGCCGTTGAGTATACATCAGTCGTACTCTTGTTATTGTGGTGCATTGTGTGATTGAGTGAGTGTTTCGGACACCACTACAAATGGCTGTCACCTCAAATAGTGCCCTATATAAGGGTATGGGGGGCGATTTCGGACATAGACAATGACAACAAACAAGAAGCGGGAACATAGGGAACGAAGGGCACAAGACCAAAAACACAAAGTACATAAAACAGAACCTTAACCTGACAGTGTCACTTTTATTAGTTTCAATTTTAGTAATTTTAGTACTACAATATAAACTTATTTTATTTTAGTTAGTTGCCGAGGCTGGTTTTCTTTTTTTACGTTTTTGAAAAAAAATCGAATATTTTATTTTATTTCAGCATTATTTTAATTATTTCAAGACAATTTATAGCTATGCAGAATTTAAATAATCACATGTTTATAAATTATTTATCTTGATATGTTTAAAAATGCCTTTAATATTCGGTTATGCCAGCTATCCAAGTCATTATTCCCTCATTTGGTAGTGAAGACAGTGAATGATTTATGTATGTGTAATCCAATGTTAATGAGACTTGCATCTTATATCTTTTCTACTCAGGTTGGGCATGTGCAAAGAGTTTCTCTTGTTCCTGACCGGACCCATAACATGCACACCCTCAGCTTGAAACCACTGCTGTTCGGTGAGCTTCATCGGTAGAGATTTATTTTTATATATTAAAGGGATAGTTCATCCAAAAATGAAAATGTTGTCATCATTTACTCACCCTCAAGTTGTTCCAAACCTGTATACATTTCTTTCTTCTGCTGAACAAAAAAAAGATGATATTTTGAAGAATGTTGGTAACCAAACAGTTGATGGACCCCATTGACTTGCATAGTATGGAAAAAATATATAATGGAAGTCAATGGTGCCGTCAACTGTTTTGTTACCAACATTCTTTAAAATATCTTCTTTTGTGTTCAGCAGAAGAAAGAAACTCGTACAAGTTTGGAACAACTTGATGGTGAGTAAATGATGACAGAATTTTCATTTTTGGGTAACTATCCCTTTAAATCTTGAAGTTGAGTTTGACTCATTAATTATGGATGTGAAAGTAGCTTTGAGATTTATGACAGAAAATGGACACGTGGACTCTACTTTCAAAAAAACATTTTAAATCGTTTAATATCTTTTAAAAATATAGTACAATGATCTTCTATTATTTACAACATTATGAACATAGGGAGATACGTTTTTAAAAACCCTCTTTGTCCCGCCATCTTAAAAAATCTACCCCCTACACCGATGGCTTTTCCACTTGCGTGCTGCTTGGTTAAGGTGCCGCTGGCGTTTTCCCCAGCTGAAAGCTTTAGTGACTAGCAGTCTTTTGCCTGTCACAGTGCCTGTCAACAGAAAGGTTCCCCCATCGGGATGGTTGCGGGTCAGGTTGCCCACACAGGTGGCGTCTTGCTCCAGCCACAGTGTCAGACGACTCCTCATTTCCCCTCCCAGCAGCGGACCGTGCTTTAGGACCTCCAGCCGAGAACCCAGGGAGAACATGGTCAGGACAGAACTACTGGAGTTCAGTTTGGATAGACGCACTTTAACCACTAGCAGAGAGAAGGAAATTAATGAGTAATTAGTTTCAGCATTAATCATTTTTGGCAAACAAGCGCAAACAAGCGTTTCTTACCAAAGTCACTTTTACAGAAGAGGTCGAGCAGTTCTTTGGATGATGTGGCCTCCTCTAACTCACAATCTGTGCAGCTCGCACGCGGCACCACTGAAACAGACCACAAAACCAGTTTGATGGAGAAAACCCAGCATTGTTTTTGTCTACATGGCTCTTCAAAAGTATGAGTATGGTAGAAAAAAAGATCTTTATTTACCTCGGCCTTCATTGCTGGTGCCGTTTTGCATATGCTCAACTGAGGAAATGCACATTAGGTGATCTTTGGGAAACTGGTCACATTGTAGTATTCTGGGCCAGGGGTAACCGTAGCAGTTCATGATGGGGGCACAGCTGTCCCGTACCGACACACACAAACTCCTACATGGTGAAATGATCCTGAAAAGTGACGAGAGACACATTCACTGATTGTTCGGAGCTTTGTGATGATTTGATGTGGAAAAGTAGCTGATGATGTCTGGTTTCTGAACCCACACTTTGAAGTATTTTCATTGGTCCATCGCAGAGCCATGTTTAAGATTTGGAGCACAGAAAGTAATGGAAAAAAGCATTAAAAATAGCAACAATTGCTATTGTTTCTATTGCAATAAAGCAAACCTTTTATATATATATTTGACCCTGGTCCACAAAACCAGTCATAAGTTGCACAGGTATTTTTGTGGCAATAGCCAACAATACAATACATTGTATGGGTCAAAATTATCGATTTTTCTTTTATGCCAAAAATCATTAGGATATTAGGATGTTCCATGAAGATATTGACCGTTTGTTAATTTCCTACCGTAAATATATCAAATAATAATAATTTTTAGTAATATGCGTTGCCAAGGACTTTATTGATTTTCTCAATATTTAAATTTTTTGCACCCTCAGATTCCAAATTTTCATATAGTTGTATCTCGGCCAAATATTGTCCTATCCTTACATAAATAAAAAGATTATTTATTTGGCTTTCAAAATTTTGTATAATTGTGTATAAATCACAATTTCAAAAAATGTACCCTTATGACTGGTTTTGTAGTCCAGGGTCACATATATATATATATATATAAATAAATAAAATTCAGTTGATTTAATCAAACATAAATTAATGTAATCTAATAAACACATTCTTGCTTAAGCAAGAGTATTGTCTTGCTATATTGTAATTTCTTTTGTGGCACAAATTTCATTGCAGGTGATTTTCACTTAGCTTAACATTAGTACTCATTTGCATGATAATGACACCATTTAACAAATTTAAATGCCATGTAACATTGACCACGAGCCACAACTGAAATTATATTCACAATATATTTTTTAAATATCATCTAGTTTTAACTGTCAGTCTATTTAGAAGTAAGTCTTACCTCTCGAGGCACACAGGAGCGAAGAGTGAGCACAGGAAGATGCGGGCGTGCGGGTGGCACTCTCGGGCGAGTAGCGGCAGCCAGCTGGTGCTCTGCTGCACCGCTTCAGCTGGAGATTCGTGTCCCAGCAAGTTGGGTATCCGCATGCTGTTGTAGCCCAGACCCTGGCACAGGGCCATGTTGGTTGGGATGGGCACACAACGAGAGGATCCCTGGAGTTCCCAGTGTCCGTTGGGCATGGCATTGATGCCTAGGCCAAGCAGAAGCAGCAGTAGAGCAGACGCTGTCAGCATCATAGTCCAGAGTGGGTCAGAGAGTTGGAGGGTCAGTGTAAGGTAGTGTCTGAGTAAATCAGTAATAGGTGTATTTATACACCACTGCCTGAGGCCCATTTGGGAGAGGGCGGGACTTTGCAGGACATGAAATTGGATTGGTTAGGGAGGGTGTGTATGTGTGACTGTGTGTGACTTGCCGGTTCTTCTGTTTCCCTGCTGGAGATGATGAACAGTGAGCTCTACTGTACCACACACTTCCTTTTTGCTCTCTTTTTTCTTGAAGAGTGAGACTTTAATAATATAACACAACAGATTACCAACGAGTTAGAGGAGGTGTTTACATGCTTATGGATGGATGGATGGATGGATGGATGGATGGGTAGGTAGGATGATAGATGGATGGATAAATGGATAGAGAGATAGATAGATAGATATTAATTTTCGTGTTTACTGTATGAGAAGTTGTCAGACAGTAAAAGTGTAAAGTTTAAACCCCTGAGGAAGGGTTGGCTGTGACAGAGGTGTGTGAAAGGAAGTGTGTAAGTGTGAGAGGGCTGGAGTCGCGTCTATGCTTGTGTGATGCTGAGGAGTTTTTCTTCCCCTGCTGGGAGCACTACACAATGTCTACCCCAAAAATGGCCCTCACTTCCTGTCCACTCCATTCCTAGGACCCATTCTTTCCCCTCATCCAGTCTAATGAGTTAGAGCGACTGCATCTCTCGCAGACAAACCATGCGGAAGAGCTTTATGAAGAGCGCACGTCTCTGTGCGTGTATATGTTTATGCGTTATCTGCATTTGAATGGCACAACACAATAACAGTGATAGATAACACTGAAACCTATATACAGCGATCTAAATCACTGAGCACTCTCACTCATCCCAGAGAAACAATGCCCCCCCCAGAACACATTAATGGCACAGTCTTTAACACTCTCAATGGGTCAGGCAATACCATGAGTCCTAAAGAGGGGGATGGGCGCAAATCATTAGATTTGATAACTTAATGGCCACTGTTCACTATATTAGCTATTTAAAAATGTGAACACTACCCAGATTAAACAAATCTTAATATATACTGTACCAGTCAGACATTTCATTCAAGACTGAAATAACACAAATGAAAGTATTGTTTATTTATTCCATTTTAATTTGATTTACTTTTTTATTCATTAAAATATTTATTTCCAAACAATATATACAATTTATAAATAATTAATTTAATTACTTAAAATCTTATTAAAATCCCTGTTTTGTAAATACATTCATATTCAGGCACTTACATTTCTCTCATTTAAGCATAAACCTTTTGGATCAAATGTTTTTTAAGATAATGAATTTAGTCTAAACTTCTGAGACTGTTTGCATAGACTAGTTTTTTTCCCTTTAAGACTGGTGATAATTTAAGTACATAAAAAGGTAGATTAGTGTGATTTGAATCTAAAAAGTAAGACTTAGTTGGTTAGTTTGTAGTTGGTCTTAAAATAGATAGACCCAGTCAGACTGACTGGTTCTTCTTTGCTACCAACATCTGTTCAAGCCATCCTCACATTATCCTGAAAATAATGGTTCTCACCAAAAGAGAATTGATGATATTAACACCCGTTTGCAGTGAAGTGCGGCGTTGGGCAGGTCTGTTGATTAGCCCTGTATAGTGTGACTGTGATCCTTTAATCCTTTAGTCTAATCTCATAATGTTCTCCCCCTCATTGACGTTCTCTCTGTCTGCCTCTCGGTGTAACTCTCACAGACACTTACTGCTACAATAGATCAAACAGGGATGCTCTGAAATCATGCCAGCTTTTAAGACGCTGTTAACACATTGTTAAGAGGTGTGCTGGGATCTTCTGCTGATAAGCAACACCCTAGCAACCACATAGCAACGGTCTGGCATTCACCTTACCACCCTAGCATCACTGAGGCAAGTTTGCCACCATTAAATAGCAACTATACTATTTTTAAAATTATACCTATAACTATGCTATACTAACTTTAATCCAACAAAAATGCAGAGGTTTTTATTTGCAAAATAAAAGTCTGCTATATAAATACCAGCATAAATAGTATGTATGGTATGTTAAAATTCTATACTGTTTTGTTTAAACAAATTGAAAGTAAAACATTGAACTAAAATCAATCATTTTAAATGCTACACGTTAATTTAGAAATCGCAATTATAATGTACAGTATGAAATGGATATTGTGAGATTTACTGAAGATTACATTTAAGAGTGTGATTTACATTATTTGTAGCCTGGATGCCAGCCGAACTTAGCCCCGCCCACAACATTTGAGGAAATTCGGTCTGGACTTGATCCGTTGTGGAGCAGCTATGCTTGAACCAGAGCTGTTCGGCTTTATACGATGATAGATAGATGATCAACAGTAACGTAATCATCCACGTCACCAAAGAGCACTTGGGTTGAATCCGTTCTAATCCTAAACTGAGAACTTGTTCGTATGCATTCACCTTTACTATTTCTCTCAAAAATGATGATTGTGTTGGTAAATACTCCGTGTATCCTTAAATTATTTTTACAACACCGGCAAAGATCGTTTACACTCATCTTCTTCTTCTACTTCTTCCAGCGCGCGTGCAGTTGAGTTCTGTTGACAACTATGCGTCGCTCAACATACGTCACTTACTCCGTTGCTCTGATTGGTTGTAAGTCTATCCAATTGAGTGCAGAGGCATTTTCTTTCCTGGTTCGTTTGAAACACGCCCATAATCACTGTGATGCAAAGCTGAATTTTCAGCATCATTCATGATCACATGATCCTTCAGAAATCATTCTAATAAGAGGATTTGATGCTCAAGAAACATTTCTGATTATTATTATTATTATTATCAGTGTTGAAAAAAGTTGTGCTGCTTAACATTTTTGTGGAAACCGTGATATATTATTTCAGGATTATCGATTTTTAACAGCATTCATTTGAAATAGAAATCATTTATAACATTGTAAATGTCTTTACTGTCACTTGATCAATTAAATGCATTTATGTCATAAAGCATAAAAAAAATAAATATATATATATATATATATATATATATATATATATATATATATATACACACACACACACACTGTCTGGCCAAAAAAGTCGCTGTTTGATTTAAATAGGCAAATGCTTAATTAATGCTATGATTGGATCTTTATTGCAGTGATTATTATGTTTCTAGCATGTTATATGTTTGGCAACAGTTCTTCTAACCCTAATTGATGGAGTGTGTAGCTTTTCATTTCTTAAACAACCATGTATGAAGACACATCATGGCCATATTCCAGGATGACAATGTCAAGATTCATCAGCTCAAACTGTGAAAGAATGAAGAATAATTTTGAAGCATCTCTGTGAGTTCAGACCTTAAATCCATTGAAAGTCTTTGGGATGTGCTAGAGGAGACTTTATAGAGTGCTGGACTCTTGCATTGTCAGTACAAGATCTTGACCAAACATTGATGCTCCTCTTGATGGAAATAAATGTTGTGATGTTATCAATTAGGGTTAGAAGAACTGTGTCCAAACATATAACATGCTAAAAACATAATAATCAAAGCAAATATTTGCCTATTTAAATCCAAACACATACACGCATAACTCCTGGTAGTGCATGAACTGACGTCTGCATGTTGATGTGTGTTCCAGAGATCCCAGGGTTCCTGAGTGTGGAGGAGAGCAGTGTGGTGATGCAGCTGGCCCAGCTGAAGGGCTTGACCCACAGCTCTCTCCTTATGGCCCCTGACAGCCAGGAGGAACAGCTCACTCAAGATGAGCTCTTCAGCCTGCTCGATCTCAACCAGGACGGTCTTCTGCAGAGGGAGGAGGTCAGGCACACTTACTGCTGGTGTTGAACCTTAAATGTATCAGTTCAATAGCTTAAAGGGGAGGGGATTCTGTCATTTACTCACCCGATGTCTTCTCTGTGAAACAAATAGTTGTGGTGGAGGGGAATATTTTCACTGAATAATGACTTTCGGTAAAAGTGCTTCTTTGATAGCTTAATATCTAATTTGTTGTTCCACGGAAGAATCTCGTGCAGGTTGGAATGACATGAGGGTGAGTAAATGATGACAGAATTCTATTTTTGGGTGAACTCTCCTGTTCGAGGATAAGAGTAAATATGGAGAGAACTGGGAGATGGAAACTAAGAGGGTAATGAAATGAATTTTCCCAGAGTTAAAAGCATCTTTTCTGCCACAGATTTTGAGTCTGTCCCATTCGACTGATGGATCTTGGCTGAGCTCATACAATTTACGGAAAATCCACATGGGGCTTGAGACCAACCCTTCTGGTAAGTGAAGTGTGTGTGTGTGTGTGTGTGTGTGTGTGTGTGTGAGTGGTGGGTCTGATACAATGATGCAACATGCAGTGTTTTCTAGCAGCTTCCGGATGGATCCTATTAGAGTCTCATTAATATGAGGGTTACACACACACACATCCGCCTCACATACGGACTCGCTGAGGTAGTGTCCCCTCTTCCGGTCCCCCTGCCCTATTGTCTGGAGAGCATCCCGCTGTGGTTCGGTTCCGGAGGGGAAAGAGTAAAGACTCACTGACCCGCAAGTAAAGGCGAAAAAAATAGACAAATACTATCCTCTTTATTCTCGCCTTGTTCATTGTCACGCTGCCGTCAACTGTTATATTTTTTTTGCTGTTTGCTGAGACGAGCATCTGTATTACTCATACTTAAAGTTGAGGATTTAAATACACCCCTAGCCCTCAATATGAAACCCCAGCATGTAACTTGTCCTGCACAATTAGTGAATTTGTTACAGACATGAATGATAACTGAAATCATGTGGCTTGTTGACGAATCCCAATGAGTTACAATGAAGTAATGATCCAAGCCATATAAAGAAACTAGAATATCATAGAGACTTGGACCTGAAGGAAACCCTAGCAACCACGTAACAATGCATTCAAACATTTCAGAACAACCATATAGCAACATCCTTGCAACCACATAACAATAAACTAGCATTGCACCACTCATTTTCTTTTAAAATTAAATCTAAATTCTAGTTAATGTTGTTTTTTATCATGACATCTGATGTCATGATAAAATGGTCAAAATAGAAGCCTAATGTGCAGATTCAGAATGTGTTTTTATTGCTGCATGACTGAGATTCGTGTCTGGTGTGTGTTTGCAGGAGTTTTGTCTCTGCAGGAGTTTAAGCGTGTCAGTGGTGGAGTGTTGCAGTACAGCGGAGCTGGCCAAGGCCTCGACGGACACGCCGAGGTCAGGCAGAGAAGCACACACACACGGCTTTATCTCGGAGAGGGCACACACCACCTGCTGAAGAGCATCAGAAACAGGTGATGCATTCTGATGGGTGCAGTAGTGGTTAAAGCTCAGGGCTGGGAATCAAAAGGATCCTGGTTCCATCCGTCACAATTGTGCACTTGAAGATACTTCACCCTGAAATGAAAAGTCTGATATTGTTTGGTCTGTGTACTAGGGATGGAACGATTACCGGTTTCACGATAAAACATGATTAAATTTACTGATGGTTAGTAATATCGTTTCAAATTTAATTATCATTAAAACCGTGTTTGATTATCACGATTTTGAAAACTCGCTGTAAATTCTGTCCAGCCAGCATCTGGCGCAGGCGCAACGCGCAACTTAGTTTTTTTGATTGAGAAGAAATGGCAGAAGGCAGTGACAGTGCCGGGAGATTTTTCAGCCTTCTAAAAGGACCAAATCTGAGGTGTGGTCATATTTTGGCTTTTACAAAAGTCCTGAGGGAAACTTAATCGAGTATAGTCACCCTGTCTGCAGAACATGAAAAAGAAAGTCACTGCTATAAGGGAAAACGCTTAAAACCTGCAAACGCAAGGCAAGTGGACTTTGACTTCAATACCAAAACTACGTCTGGGAAATAATAATGTGAAGCTTCCACGAACACAGCAAGTGGCCGGGGACATATTGAATTGAGATTAATGTTTTAAATTTTACTGTTTATAAATCCATTTTGTACAGCGTACAAAACAGTCGTCCAGACAAGATGATCACAACAAGTTATAATTATAGTAGTATTAATAGTAAAGTCCTCTGATTTCATTTTCAATACAATCAAAAACCGAGACACAAGATGCAAATTGCATTTTAATGAAATGAAAGAGCGCGTCCGTTGTTATACGTGGATGTAAGTTACGCTGTTATAATGCGTTGCTATTGACGACGGCCATTATAAGGAAGGAAAGCCACAGAATAGAATCTTGCTTAAAAAATTGCATAGAGCTGCTCATTTTATTTGGAATGGAAGCCCAAAAAAGTGCATCCATCCATTATAAAAGTAAATCCACACGGCTCCGGGGGGATAATAAAGGCCTTCTGAAGTGAATCACTGGGTTTGTGTAAGAAAAATATCCATATTTAAAACTTTATAAAGTAAAATATCTAGCTTCCGGCGGACCGCCTTCCGTATTCAACTTACGCAGAAAGTGTATCACCTCTCGCAGTTCAAAACTCTTACACTACATCTGACGTCATCGTCATGCCAGTTACGCTTTTCCGTAAGTTAATTACAGAAGGCGGAGCCGTGTGGAGTACGTTTATGAGGGATGTTTAAATTTATTTAATTTTTTTTGGACTTAAAATTTTTTATCTTTTTTTGTTTTGTTTTGTTTGTTCTTAAACAGAAAAACAAAGAACAAACTTTTTGTTTCTCTTTATTTCTCAGATGACCAGAAGGTACATTGACCTTCTCTTTACTCGCCCGCATATCATTCCAATCCTTTGCTTGTTTTACTCCAATTGTTTTGGACTTCTCATTGACTTTCATTGTATGGAAAAAAAAAAGTTGAAATGTGTTTTGTTTGGTTTTGGACACCTCCTCATTGACTTTCATTGTATGGACAAACAGTTGAAACTTTTTTTTCTCTTTTTTTTGGGACTTTCATTGTACTTTCATTGTATGGACAAAAAACATTTGAAATGTATTGAGGTTTTTTTTGGACACCTCCTTGTTGACTTTAATTGATTGGACACTATTGAAACGTGTTTTGTTTGGTTTGGTTTTGGACACCTACTCGTTGACTTTCATTTGTTTGAATAAATGTGAGTAAATGATGACAGAATTTAAATTTTTGGGTAAACTATCCTGATTGTTCTGGTATTGTTCTGGTACATTGCTTTTAGTAAAATGGTGCATTCAAGTCATGTCGGAAAGATCGTATTTACGAGTTGAACACACATGAACGCCACCAAAGTGGGAAGCTCTGGATTTTCTTTAAACCCCAATGTTTACAAGTTGGGGGCATGTCAGTAAGAAACATGGTGGAATACCATTTTAATTAAGAGAAGGTACACCGCCATCTTACTCCGACAAAAGTGACTTGAACGCACCTGATGTCGTAAACACAACTTCCAAACTCGTAAATACGAACTTCCCAGGAGGACATGAGTCTGCTAAAAAATCTGCTAAATGGCTTCTTACTTGTGCACTAAAACACAAAGTAGAGCTAGTTTAAGACATGCACATAAAAGACAAACTATTTTCTTTTTCTCCAGAGTGACCCGTTTAACGCGACTGCCGTCCTTATTGGTCGATCTCAGCGAGCCAATGGAAGTTGTCCGTTATGAGCAGGGCGGGTACAGCCACGCCCACCACGACAGCAGCCCCCCCAACCCTGACAGCAGCTGCGCCCACACACATCTGGCAGCAAATAACTCCGCCTCCAACCAAGTTGCATGCAGGTACATTTTAAGACGTTCTAATTTGATTGACTCGTAAAAATGTTGCAGCATAATAAAGGTGTTTCTATTTCCCAGGTATCTTACTGTCCTGCTGTATCTGAACTCGGCGGATGGAGGTGGAGAGACCAGCTTCCCTGTGGCTGACAACAGGACGTACGAGGAGGAGGTGAGCCATGTCTTGTTTCTATGGCAACAGGGGGAGGTGAGCTCTGTTGCCATATCAACCAGCCGGCAACAGGAAGAAGGTCTTGAATTGTGATGGCTATCTTAGGCACTTGACGTTATTGCACTGTTTGAGGCTTCACTTGTGTGTGTGTGTTTCAGGTGTTAGGTGATCTTTCTCAGCAGTACTGTGATAAAGGAAATCTGAAGGTCAAACCTGTAGCTGGAACTGCTCTACTGTGGTACAACCACCTCTCAGATGGCAATGGTGATTTTCATAATTATTCCAATCTTTTCACTGGTAGTGTATGCATAATGAATATTAATTAACTCCACGTTGTTCTTCTCCATTAATTTCCATCAGGCTGGGTTGGAGAGTTGGACGAATTCTCTCTCCACGGCGACTGTTCAGTCACTCAGGGCTTCAAATGGACAGGAAGTGTGTGGGTGAACATCGACCCTGACCAGCAGCGTCAGGAGCGTTACCAGCGTCTGGTCTCGTGGCATCCAGAGGAGCAAAGCGAAAGGCCAGATCATGGAGACCTTCACCAAGACCTCTGAACCAGACCTCCTTCTACGCTGATCTAGAATCAGTTTCCGCTAGACCAGTCCTCATGTGAAGCCTGGTTTAGGAAAACAAAAGTTGGTCCAGTAAGAGATATTCCCGCTGCTGCAAGCTTGACCTTTATATAGCTGTCACCCCGTGCTCCGGTGACATATCATTTAATATTCATGAGTTCAACAGGGAAAATAATAGCTAAACATTCACTGATGTAATTTGCTGGTGTCGCACAAGTTATACATTATTTATGAAAGAGTTTATTTATTCAATGTTGCATATTTATTGAAATTATATTTATTTGTCATGTCACCATTTATCAAATGATTTAGTCTTATTATTATTTATTAATATTTATAAATGTGTGGTGTGTACATGTATATAAATATAGTCACATAATGTGTGTCTATTTATCTCAGGTTTGGTTAAGCACAGGTTGTCTTTTTCCATTTTAATGCACTTTTCAAACAAAGAAATTGTCAGATATGTAAGTTAAACTAAGAAATAAATAAATTAAGTAGAACGGTATGGGTGATGTGTTAATTGGTCAACTTTTTGTAAGAATTAAAGGGTTAGTTCTCCCAAAAATGAAATTCTGTTATTAATTACCCTCATGTCGTTCCAAACCCGTAAGACCTTCGTTCATCTTCAGAACACAAATGAAGATATTTTTGATGAAATCCGAGAGCTTTCTGGCCTCCCAGAAATGTTATTACCACTTTGAAGGCCCAGAAAAGTAGTAAAGACATCGTTAAAATATTAAATATTAAAATAATTAATATGTTTGTGTAACTACAGTGATTCAACCTTAATTTTATGAAGTGATGAGAATACTTATTATTTGCAACAAAAAAAACTAAAATAACGACTTCCATATTAGTCTCTGACGCTGTTCACGTTCCAGGTTCTACGTCAGAACATCAGCTCAGTATTGGCTAGCTCCTGCGTCGGCGTCACACGCATGTGTCGTGGTGCTCACGTGAACCGCGTCAGAGACTCACAAGGAAGAGAAGAAATTGTTGAATAAAGTTGTTCTGTTTTTTTGCACTTCATAACATTAAGGTTGAACCACTGGAGTCACATTGACTATTTTAATGTCTTTACTACCTTTCTGTGCCTTTAAAGTGGTAATAATGGATTTCATCAAAAATATCTTCATTCGTGTTCTGAAGATGAACGAAGGTCTCACGGATTTGGAACGACATGAGGGTGAGGAATTTTTTTTGGAGCATTTTTGGGTGAACTAACCCTTTAAACCTCAATACTCAAAAACACAGATTTCACTGATACGCAAGTGTGCGTTTTCCCCACAAGAGGGCATTATCTTCACTTCAACTAATAAGGTCTCTGCTTACACATGCACAGCAGCTATAATGCCCTTGCAGCTCTCATAAGACAGCAGTGTAGGGAACAGCACATTCCACTGAAGGTTGCAACATTTCGATTGGATATGTCCAACACCATCAGATAAGGATGCTAGGGCAACTGACAGACACTTCAAGCGCAGGAAGAACGGGACTTCTTGGATTGGTCCACAAGCAGTTTCTGCCCTGCACCCGTAATGAGACTAATCACTAAGGTTAAAGCCAACCGCCATAAAAATTCTTTAGGAATTGTTGGATGCAAGAGCAGTAGCTGAAACAAAGGGAGGCCACAATGATCCATCCTATCTATTCATAACTATGTTTGGATTGGGAAACCTTAAAACTGATGTAAACTACACACATCCATTTCATAATTATTCAGAGAAATAAGTATTCTCAGCGAGAGCTATTTGTAGTGTCACATCTCACAAATTCAACTGTTAATGTTCAAATGAATGCATGCATGGCAGTTCAATCTTTTCCCATCTGGTTTGGACTCTGTTCAGGGCCCCCTGAAAAAACATTGATGTGGGCCCCCAATGCCCTCCACTCATATCATATACAATATATAATGGTAGGCCTATAAGATATGGGCATGTAGGCCCACATCTGGTGCCATGCACCTAACTAAACAGACACATAAATACATGCAAATTAACTTATTTACTTATTTTATATACAAAGTAGATAAAATATTATATAAAAATGCAAATAACTTTGTTTACAGTCATCAAGCAATTATGCAAGACAAACAAATAAAATAACAACAAAAGACAAGAAATTGATAAAATGATCAAATAAACTTTTTTTTAAAGATAACATATAACAGGCCTATAAAATGTATTTCCAGTCAGTCTGGTGTCTAACAGCTGAGATAAATATTGAGAAATTAAAATGAATGCAGTCAAATGTAAAATAAAACCACTTAAATTACTCACTGTCTTAATTATTTGATGAAGATAACGTGCTATTTTAAAGCTAATAAATGTATCCATCAATAGTAACAGTATTGTTAAAAATATCACATCAGCAGCCGGCAAGTCTGTAATGCTTTTGACACGCATGTTTTTCTGCATGTTATACAAACCAACAAACTACATAATAGCGCAGAAAAGACGGGGACTTTGAGCGCGTAATCATTCGGGCGGTGCGCGCCGCGCCGGTATACAGAGATGTGACAGTACCGGAGTTTGGAATACTTCTTTAACTAAATTGCATGTATTTGTGGTTTTCATTGAACTATCAGGCATACAAATATATATATTATAATGATTCATAAGAGTAGGGGAATATATAGTACAACAACTACTGAATTTAGTGGGCCCCCTGGGCAGTGGGGGCCCTAATAATTGTCACCACCTTTCACCCCACTAGCGACGGCCCTGACTCTGTTTGTTTGGAATATTGCCAAATGGAAAGTGAGAAATGCATCAGTAAAACATTAAAGACATCTGCCACCCTGTGTGTGTCCCCTCTGGTGCCAGCAAGCAGCCAATCACTGCACTGGAATTGAGAAGCGCCAAATTGCAATCTGCTGCTCATTGGAAAGGGATAAATGTACCCTTTCAATAGACACCTTCTCTGGATCATCCAGTGAGACATTAACAGATACACCCATGTTCTCAATCTCCTGTCTGGTGAGACACGAAGATACAGGCCCATTACAGAAAGGCAGTAACAAGAGACATTCAGGTTCTAAATCTCCTATCTAGAGAGACTGTCAGATATGACCACGTTCTGAGCCTCCAGTCTGTGAGGAAAGAGGCATTAACAAAGACTATGTTCAGAGTCTTTGTCTAGCGAGACAGTAACAGTAACATGTCTCCATGCCAGAGAGACAAAAGTGGATTGACCAAATTCTGAGTGTCTGGCCCAGAAAGGCAGAAGACACACAGAGACATTTGCAGAGACATTAAGCTCTGGAGAGCAAACCTTCACTTCAAGGTTCCTTCGTCTGCGTGTTCCAGATTGTTAAGGACCTTCTGCACCTACTTCAGGGCCTCATCTGCATGTTCCAGATTTTAGGACCTTTTCTGGTGCTCCACAGATCTTTGTGTTCAAGGCTGTTGAAACTGATTCCGGCACTTCTTCTCCATTGCATTGCTACCCAGCACCAGTGGAAGACGTGCCATCGGACTGCTCCCTCAACCCTGTGGAACGTAAATGTTATTTAACCAAACCTCTTTCCAGAGACCTTGGCATTGTTGTATATTATCAGTATATGATTTTTTTATTTTACATTAGAAGTAATATAACTGATGCTAGTTAATAACAAACAGGCCTGGCTCTAGCTTTGAGATGTCAAGTCAACAGTCAGTAAGAACAAATTACAAGCAATAGCACAAATAAATAGAATCAGGGCAGGACTGAGGGGTCTGGGGGCCCCTGGGCTTGAGTTTATGTTTGGGCTCTGCCTACGCTACAAATGACCTCAACTACATCATTATATTGTAGAAAAAAATACACAAAAATTTAAATATCCTTTGAGGTTCCTAGAACAATTAATATGCAACATGCCTAGCCTAGTCAAAGTTTAGAGGTATATTATAATACAAAAAATTACAGGATGTGTCTCTCAGTCAAGAGAATCCATGAAATAACACTGAGCAACAAAGTCAGAGGTTTTTAAATGTATTGTCATATCTGTGTCCTCTTATGTCAGATTCTTACATTAAATCAATCAATTCAATCAGAATAGGAAGACACTGTATGTCTATTACCAATCAAATAAAGTCAGTATCAACAAAATCCATCAATGTATTTACACTTAATACAACTCAGATGCGGCATGAATGGATTTACACTGCAGTTGCATAATCAGTGTGTAATGCTGTCAGGGTTCTGTCACTTCGGTCTAGCTTACTCTTGGTTTGTGACAGAGCCCTGACACCCCTGTATTGTTTGTCTTGTCTTGTGTGAGCACGTAGCTTTAAGCATGCTCGAGCTGCGTGCCCTTCTGTCCTTTTGAGTTTTGTGTGCGGGTGGTGTTCGGATCCCAGCACTTCAGTCTAGTTTCGGTTTTGGTTTTGTGTTGGGATTCGGACATTCATGCTCCGTGTGTTTGTTTTCTGTTGTGAGCACACAGAATGAGCATTCGCTTGTCGTGTGAGCGTGCGCTCTTCTGTCCGTGTGTGTTGTGTTCTGTGTAGCACACGGTTCATGTTTTCATCGGCCGCGTGCTTTCACGTTATGTCTTGTGTTGTGTAGCACGCTGCTGGTGTTTTTCACTGGCTGCGTGCTTTCATGTTGTCATGTTTTGTGTGAACATGCAGCTTATGAGTTCTCATTGGCTGCATGTTCATGTCACGTTTGGTGTGAGCACGTGGCTTGTCAAGTGTTTCTTTGTGCCATGTGCTCATGTCTATTGTCTAACCCCGCCTACCTTGTTTCCTGATTATTGGTTCCTTTGCCCTACCTGTCTTCCCTCGTTACCCTCTTTTGTTTGCTCCCTATTTATTCTCCTTGTGTTTGCAGTCTTGTGCTGGATTGTTGTCAACTGTTACGTGTCAAATGTGCCTCATGTGTCCAAGTCCAAGTCCTCGCTCCTTTCCCTTACCTCAACCATGACAGAACGATCCAGCCACAAGAGGACTCAGCGGAGAATGGCCACCTACCTCTTCCCGTCTCCTGCCTATTTGAGCTCTGTTAAGAAACGGATGCTTCATGTTGTCTAGCAACTCTCCCTTCGTCAGGGGAGGATTGATGTCAGAGACTTTGCCCATGACTTCCTTGCTGTGGTGGACGATCTGGACTACCAAGATAATGCTGACTTGAAAGAGGTTTTTAACATTTGCCTCACAAAGCCACTCAGCATTTGGGAGATGGGAAGGCTGGGACACCTGCCATTTTGGGAATTTGTGTACCATTTACATCAGCGTGGGAAGGCGGAGTCCCTTTGCAGCACAAGTTCCCACCACACTGACTCTTCCATCCTTCCACCTGCAGTCAGTGGAAGCCCCAGTCCACTGACCTATAAACCGAGGTGGAAGAACCGGTCCGCCTCATCTGCCACCTACCCAGAGGTGGCAGCGCACCCTGCAGCTCTGCCCATGTCATCTATTACTGCTGCAGTTTTTCCAGAGGCGGTCGTGGATGCTGCAGCGCTCCCTGTGATTGAAGCTGCAGTGCCCCCAGTAGCAGTCGAAGAAACTGCATTGGCCTGGTGCTGGTCAAAGAGGCTGCAGCACCCCCAGTGGCGGCTGAAGAAGCAGTTATCTCCATGCCATCACCCTGGCAACGTAGGCGGAGAAAGAGAAGAAGGACTTCTTCTATCAAGTCTGTTGGTACCTGAATTCCCTGTCATGTCTGAAGAGGTTGCCCTTTGTCTGTCACTGCCCTTGTGTGTGTCTGGGCCACTCGCACAGCATCAGCTCCCAGCCCGGAGGCTGCCTTGGAGCCCGCTAACTGCCCAGAGACCATTCCTGAGCCACTCGTTTCCCCTTTAAGTCCTTCCATGGCCCAGAGGGTGATCCTCACCTTTTATGTCATGCTTTTCCTGCGTGCCTGGGAAGCACACACCTCTCAGCCGGCTGTCTCTTGTCCTGTCTGCATTCCCGAGACTGTCCCAGAGCCCGCTGCCTGTCCGGAGACTGTCCCAGAGCCCGCTGCCTGTCCGGAGACTGTCCCAGAGCCCGCTGCCTGTCCGGAGACTGTCCCAGAGCCCGCTGCCTGTCCGGAGACTGTCCCAGAGCCCGCTGCCTGCCCGGAGACTGTCTCAGAGCCCGCTGCCTGCCCGGAGACTGTCCCAGAGCCCGCTGCCTGCCCGGAGACTGTCCCAGAGCCCACTGTCTGCTCGGAGGTCATTCCTGAGCCCGCTCTTAAGCCCTGGAACTGTTCCACCATGACCCTTGTTCCCTACCTGAAGGCTGGCCAGACCCATGCCCACTACACTGGCAGCCTAACTCCCATTGGGACTATCACCTTCATTTTGTTCCCATTTTTCACCCTGATTCCTGTCCTGTCAGAGTCTGATCTGCCTGTCCTGCCGACCTCATTCAAGTCTCATGCTCTGCTGGTCCCACTCAAGCTTCCTGCTCTGCTGGTCCCACTCAAGCCTCTTGCCCAGCCAGCCCCAGTCAAGCATCCAGACCCTCCTGAGCCCGTCCCTCCGGTCTCGCCCTGGTTGTCTGCCGGGGTTCCTGATTGGCCGGAGCCACCCTGGTCTGTCCCTCCTGTCCTGCCCTGGCCCTCTGCCAGGACTCTAGTTCTGCTGGAGCCACCCTGGTGCGTCCCTCCGGCTCCGCCCTGGCCTTTTTCTGGGACTTCAGACCTGCCTGAGCCTCCCTGGCTTAACCCTCCCTGGTTCTTTCTTGAGACATTCTGGGCTGTCCTGCTGGCTCTGACTTGGCTCCCCTCCCTCCCCTCTGTCTATGTGTTTTGATTTTTCTGTCTTGTGTTTTGGTCATGTGTTGTGTAGCACGCTGCTGGTGTTTTTCACTGGCTGCGTGCTTTCGTGTTGTCATGTTTTGTGTGAACATGCAGCTTATGAGTGTTCGCTCCTTTCCCTTACCTAAACCCTGACAAATGCATTACTAACTAATTACTGTAATTTCAAAGTAAAGTCAGGAATTACTCTTAATTTCTCTGTAATTTACAGTTACTTCTGATGTGATTCAAATACTGTATAGACTACTACAATTCTATATAAAACAATAGTGGATTTAACATCAATTTTACATGTTATGTTAAACTGTAATGTAACCATCTCCCTTTAAATATTTGTCAATTCAAGAATAATTTATGCAATTTTATAATTGAAAGAATTAAAAGAGCAGTTTCATGTCTATATTTGTTCATCTGGTCGAGATTGATATGGGATTTAGAAAGTAATAAGTAATGGAATAGTTTTTAGAGAACAATTGGTAAGGTAATCTAATTACACTGTTGATGTAATTAGTAGCTAGTAATAAATTAAATAATAGGCTACTTAAATTAAATGGGCTAGGCTACTTCTTAAATATGAAACTAAAACCGCCTGTAGGTTAGCTACTGTATTAATGAGTGAGTTGAATTCAACTGATTCGTTCAAAGTGCTAATTTAACAATTGCTGTGTTTATGAATGGGTATCTTAAATAATTTACTCATCTGTACTCATTGTTCAAATACGTTGATTCTTTGGGGAATAAAACACCGTGTCTGTGCTCTGTTTTCATTGATGGAGCAAAAACAGAATGTGTCTATGGAAATTACTACTTTTTTTCTGTTGTCACAGTGCAGATGTTCGGAAAGACAGCACTGTTGCTTGTGTGATAACTCATATATCATAGATTTATGTTAAATACAAAGAAAAGGAACTCATTAAATAGTTTTTTCCCCCACAAATTTTGATGACATTTCTGCCCCAATATAGTGTGATGGCAGAGAGATGGCAGAGAGCGCTCAGAGCCATTCAGATCGCATCGTTTAGTGGAAAAATAACAGAAATACTCATTCTCTGTAAAGAAATGACGCGTGAACATGAGACACGGCTCTCAAATGATTAAAAATCTTTGAATGCTTAAACTGAAAAAAGACACTTAAATCAGGCTTTCTAGTTTATAAATAACAAGCAGATTTTTTAATGGCAAGCAACCGAAAAACATGATCTCTTTCAAAATCTGAAGATGAAATATTAAAATCGGTTATTTGGCATGGGGCCAAGCTTCTGATTGGGTGGGCCATGTCGGTAACCAAACAGGAACCGCACTGGGGTGCCTCCGGGCTCAGTGCTTGGACCACTTCTCTTCTCCATCTATATGTCATCACTAGGATCTGTCATTCAGAAACATGGATTTTCCTATCACTGCTACACTGATGAAACACAACTCTACCTCTCATTCCAACCAGATGATCCAACTGCTCGGATCTCGGCCTGCCTGACAGACATTTCTTGCCGGATGAAGGTCCGCCACCTTCAACTAAACCTTACGAAGACAGAACTGCTTGTGGTCTTGGCCAATGCAATACTTCATCAAAACTTCTCCATTCAGCTAGGTTAGTCAACCATAACTCCATCATGTACAGACTATTGTAACACTCTCATGGCAGTGCTCTGCACCCCTATACCTAAACTCATTACTTCAGACCTACGTGCCATTCAGAAGCTTGTGTTCTGCAAGTGAATGGCTCCTTGTAGTGCCATCCCAAAGAGGCACGATATCACTTTCACTGACATTTACCTTGACTGTTCTAAGCTGGTGGAATGGCCTGACTAACTCAACCCGAGCTGCTGAATCTTTAGCCATTTTCAAGAAACTGCTGAAGACGCATCTTTTCGATGCATTGAACCATTAATACTAACACTTAAGGTGATCATACACGAGGGAACCTTTTGAACAATGTTGCTGGGCAATGTTGCCGTCAATGGGCAACCAGGTGAGACACAGGGTCCACGACCGATCTAAAGCATCCAGATAGAAATTTGTTGCCCATTCTCAATGGGAAAGTGCCCAAGCAACATCGCTTGGCAACATTGCTCAAAGTTGCCCCATGTATCATCACCTTTACCATCACCTACTCTATATTCATAAAAAAAAAAAAAAAAACTTGCTATGTGTACTGTGCTGGACAACTAGTCACCACAATTGCATATATTGCCCTATTGTTGGTTTGATTGCATCTATAGCTCTCCTCATTTTTAAGTTACTTGGATAAAAGCATCTGCTAAATTATTAAATGAAAATGTAAACAGTTAATGGACCCCATTGACTTGCATAGTATTTTTTTTCCCTATACTTTAGAAGCCAACATGGTCCAACCGGGTCCATTTAAATAAATGTTTGGTTACCCATATTCAGAAAATATCTTCTTTTGTGTTCAGCAGAAGAAAGAAACTCATACAGGTTTAGAACAACTTAAGGGTGAGTAAATGATTTTCATTTTTGGATGAACTATCCCTTTGGCATGACCAAAATTCACAATATTATTTGGTGCCCATATAGGCCAAATCCTTACATTTGGTGCCCATTTTAAGCATAAATCACAACAGTAGTTAGGGTTAGTTGTAATATGTTGACAAGAAATATTATTTACATAAATAAATAATAAACGTAGGCCTGTCTTTTGAGTTTTGAACTTTAATGGTGCAGGTCTGGAAGTGATATTTTAGATGGTTCGAAACTCGGTACAATTATAGAAAAGTACTTATGTATCCTCAGGGGATTCTAACAGCAATTTGATAGTTATTTCATTTTAGAAACCTTATAATTCCTGTTTGTATTTTAAGTGAGCTATATTCTCTGAAAGTTATGACACATGCCATATTTAAAAAATAAATATTTTTATTGTTTTCGAATATGGCGTGTGTGTGTGTGTGCACTGGTTTGACCTAGGCTGCAAAGTCCTTATATTGTGGTGTGTTTTCAGGTTTCAGGCCACACTTTCTACATTATGAGGACATGCCGATGTCCTTTTAATTCTAAACGCAAAATAAACATATCAAATAATTTTATTAAAAATGTAAACATGCAAAAAGTTTTCTGTGGGGAAGAGGTATAGGATGTAGCGGGATAGAGAATACAGTTTGTAGAGTATAAAAACCATTATGCCTTTGGAATGTCCCTGTAATCCAACATGTGTGTTAGTTTTATTTCTCCTGTGCTGTTGCAGCTGAGGGAACGTGAGAGAACTGCATGTAAGCTCTTATTGCAAAAGATCCTTTAATACCCCCTGGATCTTGAGGCTTAATACAGAGTCTATGGAATTTTGGGGCTTTCAGTGACTCACTAGAAAACAAATAGTTTCTCACAGCTGTTGGCTGTGCTTGTATGTATTATACACTATATATTATGATATTGTCTGCCCAGTGAGTAGCATTGGCGAAATAACTTTTATATCCACTTCAGTATAATGCAAACTATAGGCTTAAGTATGATGCTTACTTCTAACGTCTCTATAGAGAAGTTTGAAATGGAAGCATCGTACTTAAAGGGTTAGTTCACTTTAAAATGAAAATTATCCCATGATTTACTTACCCTCAAGCCATCCTAAAAACTTAATGGACCCCGTCACTGCCATTATAAAGCTTGGAAGCGTCGGGATATTTATTGATATAACTCCGATTGTGTTCATCAGAAAGAAGAAAGTCATATACACCTATGGCTGTAAATCATGTTGTAATTTTCATTTGAAAGTAAACTACTCCTTTAAATGACTTTTAGGCCCTCCCTTCATAAATAAATCTCCATTGTGTGTGGATCCATTTATATGGACCCTCTCAAAATGGACAGTCAAATTTTACAAATAGATTTATTCCAAAATTGAAAAGCAGCTGCTCAACCAACTTCACAGTACAGGAGGTTCAACTCTGGGTTTTTACTCTAGATTTTTACTCTAGAAAAAGTGCCCTCACTCTACAAACATACAATTAACTGTATTTCTTCAAAAACAGCCAAACATTTCAGCCAAATTTGAAGGCTTTGTCGAACAAATAGATATATTGAAATAAAAAAGCTGTATAGCAAGCTGAAAGCCCAATGGCAATCAGTTCAACAGAAGGTTTCCAGGAGACATCGGTTCAAGGCAAGTTCCTTTCATACCAAACTGCATAGCTCTCCTAACAGCGTGTAGATGCATAGTTTGTATCAGTATGCATCTCTTTTTTTTATTGAGAACATTATATAAACAAAGGAAGCAGTCACAATGAAGAACAAATAAAAAAGAAAAGAAAACAAGAAGAAAACAAAAACAAAAGAGGTACAACAGGTACACGATGGTTATATGACTAACCAGAATAGATCACATATCAAAGGAAAAGATAAAAAAAAAACCTTACATATTTCAGTTGTTTTTAAAGCCTTCTTGTGCTAACTCTAATGTTGTACAAAACTTAAAAAAGTGGTTGAAAAAACTTTAAGTATATTTTGTGTTTGTGGAAATGCTATTTTTTCTAATGAACAATTCCAAACAAAACATTTTCTCAAAGTAAAGGAAAATCCTTGTCAATGTTCTATCAGTACGCGTCTCTAGTCAGGTACGCGTTTGTGTGTGACTTCATCGGACATCAGCCAATCACAGACGAGCGCACGTTCGTCAGCCAATCACAGCGCCGCGCCGAGCGTGATAGCCGGTACGCTGCGAGCAGAGCGCTGATGCTCAGAGCAGTGTAATATCCAACGAGACGGGCGCCGACATCACACCTGCTTTCGAGTTATATTACTTCACCAAACCGGGAGATTCCTTAAGACTTACTATCATTCTCGTTTAACCGACATCCATGCGATTCTTCAGGCTGACCTTCAAGTGCTTTGTCGACTGCTTTTGAGACCCTCTTATTCCTCGTCTGCCTGCGACGCACGTCAATTATTACAATTTGGAGCTCAATCTTATAAACCTTCTGCTGAAGATCAATTGTATATAAATAGTCAGACAGCAACCCTACGGAAAAGTACTGAACAACGCGAATTAAAAGTAAACAAATAAACAAAAACGTTAAGGAACCGTTATTTGTAAATTCTCGGGCGCGCGACGCTCCTGCTGGCCAGCGCGCGGCATGTCGCCAGAAGAGCATTTCTCCGGTAAGAATTACTTTATATGTTTATTCGTTTGTTTACATGTCTGTTTGTTAATAAGAATACATTTAATAACATTTAAGGGATTTGACGTTAAATGTAATCTATAAAATGATATCGAAAGGAATCAGAATGGTGTTTGGTGTAATGTATCTTTCCATTAGATGGACTCTCCGTGTGTCTGAACAAGATCCGGATCTGGTCTCTTCATGTATTTACCTGTATCAAGTGTCTTTCTTTCACTTTCTTCCTTACACATGCTCTCTCTCACACACACAGTCCTTCAATCCGTTCCAATCTGGATTCAACTGCATCTCTGACATGCATAAAACTGCCACTGATGTCATAGGAACACAGCAATCAATCAAACCCTCAATGCTGTATGGGTGCATTTGCATTATATATACATGTATATACAGCTCAAATTCTGCTGTCATTAAAGCAAAAGAGGGTCAAACATTCACAAATTCATGTTCATCTCTCTCTCTCAGATGATGGAGGCACGTGCGAGGATGAATCTCAGGAAGAAGCAGAAGTCGCCCGCCCTTTGGTGTCAGAGACTGAGGGGTCCAATACGGAGGTGTCTGAGGCTGAGCCCAGTGTTCGTGTGGGTTTGGTGGATACAGGCGACCCCACGATAGAACTGGGGCATTCAGATCGACAAACATGGAGCAGACAAATGGACTTTATCATGTCTTGTGTTGGATTTGCAGTTGGTCTTGGAAACGTCTGGAGATTCCCTTACCTCTGTTATAAGAACGGAGGAGGTGAGATACTCACACATATAATCATGTCTAAAAGTCTTGAGACCACATTTGACATTTTCATCGCTACACTCCATTTTTAATGAACAGTCAGTGACCCTGAGTAAAAAAAAAACATCAAAAACCTGCTGTTGTTCTATCATGCACACTAATAGACTAAAAGATCTGAAATGTAATGAAGTATCTGCCGGTAGAGATAAGTTAGAAGGTCAAAGCGCTGAGAAAAATAAACGACAGACAGGAAGAAAGAGGAAGGACAATGGCTGTCTAATGTTCATGGCCTGAGTTTATCAAAGGTTGAAGAAGTGACACTCTGTTCTTTGTTCTCTTCTCCCTCTCTTGTAACATTAACCATCTGCGCAGTTCTTCTGACGTATGAAGGTGGTGATGTACGCTGCTTTGAGTTATCAGCTTTTTTTTGTTTCCCATTCACTTTCTGTTTTTCGTGCCAGCTGAAGCATGTTGTAGCAACTCATAATGTAATAACTGCACATAATGTAAAAACTGCACATAATTTAATAAGTATTACATTATTATTATAATAAAATGTTCATAATGTAAATTTTTTCTCAAAATGTCTTGAGCACATAATGTAATAACAATTTTTACATTATGAGAAAATTATTACATTATAAACTCACCAAAAACATGTCATATTTTCATTATTGGAGTCTTAAACTACCTGCGAAATGCAAAATTTAAATATTCATGCAATTATTATTATTATATGATTATTTATCATAAAGCATTGGTATTCCTTTACAGTACATTTTGACAAATCTAAATCCAGAACTTTTGCACCTTTAAACTAGTATCAGTAATCTGGTGGATTTTGTAGGCAGGTTAAGACTGGATTTAGATTTTTAAAATGTACTTTAAAGGAATAACAATGCTTTTGTTTAATAATAATAATAATAATAATAGCATGAATATTTATATCTGTTGCATTTTGCATGTAGTTAAAGATTGGCTTTAGATTTTTAAAAATGTACTGTAAGGGAATACTAATATTTGTTATGTTTTAAAAGCTATTACAATAATGAAAATATGAAATTTTTTGGTGAGTTTATAATGTAATACATTTCTCATAATGTAAAAATTGTTATTACATTATGAGCTCAAGATTTTATTACATTTGGAGAAAAGTATTACATTATGAACATTTTATTATAATAATAATGTAATACTTATTGCATTATGTGCCGTTTTTACATTATGTGAAGTTATTTCATTATGAGTGGCACATGTCAATAAGTCAGTGTCGTAAGATTCAGACGCCATCTCAAGAGCAGTGTCAGTTGTGTCTATGGAGTTGATACTAAACCTCTGCATTCTTTATCTGTCTGTAAACTACATGATTTGCAAGGGAGACATACTCTAACTTACTTATTACTTGTTACCCTTGTGAAAAAGAAGTGCGCTTAATTGTATTTAAAGGTGAACTTGTAGTGTACATCAAAACTTACACACACACGCATATATATATATATATATATATACACTCACCTAAAGGATTATTAGGAACACCTGTTCAATTTCTCATTAATGCAATTATCTAATCAACCAATCACATGGCAGTTGCTTCAATGCATTTAGGGGTGTGGTCCTGGTCAAGACAATCTCCTGAACTCCAAACTGAATGTCAGAATGGGAAAGAAAGGTGATTTAAGCAATTTTGAGCGTGACATGGTTGTTGGTGCCAGACGGGCCGGTCTGAGTATTTCACAATCTGCTCAGTTACTGGGATTTTCACGCACAACCATTTCTAGAGTTTACAAAGAATGGTGTGAAAAGGGAAAAACATCCAGTATGCGGCAGTCCTGTGGGCGAAAATGCCTTGTTGATGCTAGAGGTCAGAGGAGAATGGGCCGACTGATTCAAGCTGATAGAAGAGCAACTTTGACTGAAATAACCACTCGTTACAACCGAGGTATGCAGCAAAGCATTTGTGAAGCCACAACACGCACAACCTTGAGGCACTTGAGTGTTACCACTGTGCAGGCTGGTGGTGGTGGTGTAATGGTGTGGGGGATGTTTTCTTGGCACACTTTAGGCCCCTTAGTGCCAATTGGGCATCGTTTAAATGCCACGGCCTACCTGAGCATTGTTTCTGACCATGTCCATCCCTTTATGACCACCATGTACCCATCCTCTGATGGCTACTTCCAGCAGGATAATGCACCATGTCACAAAGCTCGAATCATTTCAAATTGGTTTCTTGAACATGACAATGAGTTCACTGTACTAAAATGGCCCCCACAGTCACCAGATCTCAACCCAATAGAGCATCTTTGGGATGTGGTGGAACGGGAGCTTCGTGCCCTGGATGTGCATCCCACAAATCTCCATCAACTGCAAGATGCTATCCTATCAATATGGGCCAACATTTCTAAAGAATGCTTTCAGCTATGGACTGTAGTTACACATTTCTTACTATAGTAATAACAGGAAAGTAATTAATTACAACTAACCCTAAACCAAACCCTAACATTAACCCCTATAGTACGTACTTTCCCCGCCAGCCACTACCAGCGTTTTTGATAATTTTCACAAAATTTTCATGGCCCCAAGAATATTTTGTTGTATGAATATCTGAACATGCATATATCAAAAGAAAGAACAGACCTTCTGCTTTAAAAAAAAAAAAAGAAAAATCTGTTTTATTCTAGCTTAATGCATTCTTTTTTAAAAATGTTATTACCACTTGAAGCAACATTTTGAGCAAAAAGCTGAGAAAATCAAGTTTTTGTCAAAGACTACATCCAGATCGGATTCAGAACGATGATCAAATCACAGATGGAGCAGATCAAGTCCATCAACAACCCAAAGCTTCAGTCCTATAGCTCGTCGACATTTCATTCAGTAATATTAGGCAGTTTTGATTTATATGCTGTTTAATGTTGGTGATCACGTTATTTTACATATGCATGATTACATACGATATCACTTGTTTCTGCATCTTCTGTGTTTTGATCAGGAGATTCTGTACTCTTTCAAAAGATGTGTCATAGCGCCCCCTACCGTATAACAATGAAAACACGGAAACCCTGAAAAAAATCAGTGTTTGGCAGGGAAGCGTTTTCTCACAAATAACGGAAAATTCCATGTTTGGTGGGGAAAGAGTTGATTAGTACGTATTTGTGTAATCACACTGTCACCTTAAATAAAGTGTCACCACATGCTTAGGGTGTGTTCACACTTGGCAGGTTTGGTTTGATTAAAACGAACCCTGGTAAGATTGCTCTTTTAATGTGGTTTATTTTAATAAATGTGAACGCTGCCCATCTGAACCCTGGTGTGCACCAAACAAGTGGTCTGCTTCTAAATCTGGTGCGGTTCAACAGAAATATGAACACAACACAGACCAAAGACATCTAAGTGAACCAAAAAGAGGATGTGATGTACATAATGCTCAAGCATACCTGTTTTTTCGTTTATTTTGAAGTGTATTATTTCTCTAATAAGTACTCTTTTTAAAAGTATGCTAAAGTGTATTTCTGTCACAAGGGTAGTCATGCCCTTACCGTATCATTTAGATTTTTAAAAAATCCTGTTTGCCTATTGAATATTAGGTCATTTCATGTGCGTTGCAGGTGTGTTTCTGATCCCCTACATTCTGATGGTGTTCTTTGGGGGTATTCCAGTGTTCTTCCTGGAGATCGCACTGGGTCAGTTCATGAAACAGGGTGGGGTCGCCACATGGAACATCGCGCCTCTTTTTAAAGGTGGAGTATTATTACAAGCCAGACGTATTTATACACACCCTAACCTTTACAACAGCCACAAACAGATCCATACCTAGTCCTGCCAGCAATTGTCTTTAATTCTTAATGGCAAAACTGAATATCGATCTGTCTGGCTTTTAATGTTGTCCAACGTGAGACATAGCATGTATTGGAGCAGGGGCAGTATCTTTCTTTCCTCTAGGGCTTGGTCTGGCATCAATGGTGATCGTGTTCTTCTGCAACACCTACTACATCATGGTTCTGGTATGGGGCCTGTACTTTCTGGCCCACTCCTTCACTTCCCCTCTGCCGTGGGCCACGTGTGGACACGAGTGGAACACGGTCAACTGTACCACCAACTTCAGCCGGGTGTGTTTCAATCAGTCACTGTCCCCTTCCCCTCTTAACGTCTCCTCCCTCAACCACAGTGCCAGCTGCCTGGAGCCCACGGGTTTGCGATCATCTGTTATGGAATTCTGGGAGTAAGTGTCTTTTAAATGTTTTCAAATCTGATTTAACCCTGGCACAGATTTGATGAGACATTTGTGAAAGTGTTGTGCCATCAGATGACAGCCCAGACAGCAACATAGTGGATTCAACGCGTACCAGATGTGGGCCGAATCTGGGCAGACACTATATTGCTGTCTGGGCTGTTAAAGCTATTAAAGAGATAGTTCACCCAAAAATCTTGCCATCATTTACTCACCCTCAAAATTGTTCCAAACCTGTATAAGTTTCTTTCTTCTGCTGAGCACAAAAGAAGGTATTTTGAAGAATGACGGTAACCAAACAGTTGATGGGCTCCATTGACTTCCATAGTATGGAAAAAAAAATACAATGGAAGTTAATGGGGTCCATCAACTAATTGGTTACTGACATTCTTCAAAATATCATCTTTTGTGCTCAGCAGAAGAAAGAAACTCATACAGGCTTGGAACAACTTGAGGGCGAGTAAATGATGACGGCAAAATCTGAATACTGATACTGATTCCAGCTGTAGTAATAAAACAGATACAGTTAAAGTTATGATGCAAAACACCTGGGGCCGGTTGTACCAGCTGTGTGTAAGTTACAACTTAGCCTAGTTTTGACGTAAATGGGCACTAAGTTACAATTTACGCGCTACTAAATATTTTTGCGTTGCACCATTAAACTTAAGCCTAACTCTATGTATAAACTAAATATTTACGGAAGGCTCCGATCAGGAATAACATTTGGAATAATATAGCAGACTGACTGAACTGCATCAATAAGCTCTTGTTTTACACGACAGACTTTTTTTAGACATATGATGATCCTGACATTTACATTTGCTTACATTTAAGAGAGAAAACATTATGTGAAAAGATTACTTTGTTAGCAGCTCTTCAACATGAACCCGTCCTAAACAGCGCACCGATGTGTGCATCTGTCCCAACGGTCTGTGTTGTGCATGTCAAATAAAATCAGTCATAATCAATAAATGTCATTTCTTATAATTTTTTTTTGTATCAATATTTATTTATTGATCCTAATTAATTTAGTTTCAAATACAGTTTCTAAATGTTATTTACATATAAAAACATTTATTATGTTATTCATGATTAAGTATCGTATTATATGGAAACTTATTTTTACCGTTAGGTATTGAGGCAAAAGTAGTTAGAATGAAGTATAAACTGAAATTCAAGGCATTTCAACACAACTTCTGCTCACGTATTTGATGGCTATTATTGGATCATGGAGGGTAAACGTCATATTATGCAACTACGCATTACTTTACAGAGAGCTTACGACCTACTAGCTACTTTGTGCGTTAAGAATAAATGGTGCAACCGAAAAAAGTACACAGTTACAAACTAGCTAGTAGTTACTAAGCCTCTAGTGTGGACTTTACGTTACAATTTAAGAAAGAACTTACGAACGACTGGTGCAACTCTACCCTGTTCACCTACTGTGTATGTCACTGCACTTCATTTCCATAATTATAGAAATAATAATTTTTAATATGTATTTTTATTGTGTATTAATTAACCATTTGCAAATGCAACAAGGCCTTGCTACATTGTCAGTGGCTGTGCGCTCTTTAGCTGTGATTACATTTACAATATAACATGGTCTCTCAAACCTTTTTACTTAATTTTTGGAATAGCCAGGTTAAAGTAGTTTGACAAAATGTTTCTTTCTTGATCAGGCGTAAGGTACTACGTCTATCTGGTGGTTTGGATGAAGTGGGTGACATCAGCGGTTACTTGGTCTTGTGCCTATTTGCTACGTGGGTCATCGTCTACTTCTGCATCTGGAAGGGTGTTAAGTCTGCTGGAAAGGTACAAAAATATGTTTGTGAAAGATGATGGCTATAAACATAGAAAACAAAAACACGGAAATCAAGAACAAGGATCTGATAAGGAGTGCTAATATGTCTAAAGAAAAAAATTGTGTGTGTGTGTGATAAAAAAATATGGACGTAGTGTCTGTGACGTCACCCATAGGATTCTGAAGAGAAGTTTTGAAGCGTAAAGTAGGGTCGAGCTGGCCGTTGCCATCTTAGCAGCGTGTCACCGTGCGTCACTCCTGGATAACAGAAAATGGGCAAAGAGGCGGGACGTGGGTGGAGCTGAGGTAACACGATGACTAACAGACAGCAGATAAATGGCTATCCACCTGTCACTCAAAGTGGCCACGCCCTTAATTATGCAGAACTTTAATGCTTTATATAATGTAAACGAATGAGCTATAAAAAATGCACCTCCCTCACAGTTGTCATGAAGGGCAAAATTAGATATATAGACCAAAACCACAATTTGTATCAGGCTGTAAACATGTTTTTTTCTGCTGTAAAGTTGGGCATTTTAACATGGGGCTCAATGAGATTCTGCTCCCTTCTGGAGCCTGTCTCTAGCGGCCAGTCGATGAATTGCAGTTTAAGTCACTTCCGTATTGGCTTCAAGAGAAACTGGGGGAGGTTGCCGCTTGGTATACACACAGTGTATACCATTCAAAAGCTTGGGGTCAGTAAGACTTTATTTTATATTTTTGAAAGAAATTAATACTTTTATTCTGCAAGAAGGCATTAAATTGATCAAAAGTTACAGTAAAGACATTTATAATGTTACAAAAGATTTAGATTTTAAATAAATGCTGTTTCTATTCATCAAAGAATCCTGAAAAAATGTATCACTGTTTCCACAGAAATATGAAGCAGCACAACTCTTTTCAACATTGATAATAATAATCAGATCAGCATATTATAATGATTTCTGAAGGATTATGTGACACCGAAGACTGGAGTAATGATGCTGAAAATTCAGCTTTGATCAAAGGAATAAATACATTTTAACAATATATTACAATAGAAAACAGTTATTTTACATTGTAATAATATTTCACAGTTTCACTGTTTTTACTGTATTTTTGATCAGATAAATGCAGCCTTGTGAGCAGAAAACATTAAAAAAGTTATGAATGGTACTATATATAAATATATACAAGTTAATATTTGACTATTGTTGCATCATTTCCCTTGTTGATTGTTTTGTACTGATGGCTAATGACTGTTCTTATTGGAAGTTTGTAGCTAAACTACAAGTACTCAAATCAATATTTCATGTATCTATTTGGTAACTAGATAATAAGTGGGATAATGTACAGTCAGATGGTCATTATCTGCTTCGCGTCAAGGTCCTGATTGGTTTATTCTGTGGTAATGATTGGCTGACTGTACATTATCCCTTACTGTACACACAAACACACACATTAGTCAAACCATTATGAATGTTTGTTGCGAACATGAGAGAATAGACCAGAGCACTGTCCGTGTGTAAGCTGATTATTAGCTCTCCCAGCGGATGTGTGCGTGCAGTGTTTTTCTTCCTGTGCTTGACTGTCAGAGAAAAGGTTTCGTACTGTGATAATAAACATAAATCTGTGATGATTCAGAAATACCTCCTTTCAGAAGGTACAGTGGTTTTACCGTTAGGTGGAAAAATAAGAGCGCAGTACAGTAATGTGTCTGTATGTGTGTGCAGGTTGTATATTTCACAGCTGTGTTCCCATATCTGGTCCTGGTGGTCTTGTTTGTTCATGGCGTCTCACTGCCAGGAGCTCTTAATGGCATTATTTACTACCTGAAACCAGACTGGAGCAAACTCTCCGAGGCACAGGTGAGAGGCTGTCTACACGCACTTTGTTTTTATATGTGTGTGCGTGATTCTGTGGCAAATGTTGCAAATATCCAGACAATTCCACATTTCATAAATAAAATTAGAAAATGTAATATTTGATCAAAACAGTATAGAGATGGGGATTTTAAAGACTTGTTTTGGCCCATATAAATAGTGAATCAAGATCATTGTCTGTCAATCAGTGATATTTTAGTGTCAGTTTTTATCAATATTTTAAAAAAAATTTTATTTTTATCTTTTCCGATTTCATTTTAATTGTAGTCTAAGTTTTAGCAATTTTGTTTATGTTTTTGATATTTTTATTAGTTTTTTAATATGTGTTATATAGTTTTTATAAATTTTTACTTCTGTTTTAGTTTTAGTTATATTACTACATCAAGTTAAAGTTAAATCTTGCCTGGGCAACTAGCTGTTTTTGTTGGTAACACTTTAGTTTAGGGTCCAATTCACACCATTAACTAGTTGCTTATTATCATGCATATTACTAGGATATTGGCTGCTTATTAGTACTTATAAAGCATATTAATGCCTTATTCTGCATGATCATATTCTACATCCCTTAATACTACCCAATACCTAAACTTAACAACTACCTTACTAACTATTAATAAAATGTTTTTTTTTAATGGTTTTGGTTTTATTTTAGTTAACTATAATAACCCTGCTGTCAATATCATATTACAATTTCAGCAATTAAAGAACAATGTCAGCTTTAATTGCTGAATTTGAAAACTAAAAATGTATATTTCTTACTGGTCACATAAAATGTGCTTTTGCATTCTAGAGTAGCAAACAGTTACTATTTTGAAACAGAATTAAGCTCTGAAAGTAATAGAAGAATAAATGTAAAATGCTGTTAAATGCTGCCATTAAAATGAACTCAAATCTCAAAGTTATTTTTAGATATTTCTTTCAGCTGGTTAACAATGATTCAGCTGTAAGCAAAGATTCACCCGTGTACTGAATGTTTAAAGCAATAACTAGAGCCATATGACATAATTATATAATTCTTGTTGTCGTGATGATTATGATGGCAGGTATGGATTGACGCTGCCACACAGATCTTCTTTTCTTATGCTATCGGTCTGGGGGCCCTGACGGCCCTTGGGAGCTACAACCGATTCAACAACAACTGCTACCAGTAAGCAAAATATCACACACACACGTCTTTGTGGGGACTTTCCATAGACATAATGATTTTTATACTGTACAAACTGTACATTCTACCCCCTTACACTAACCCTACCCATCACAGAAACATGAGCAAAACACTACATTAAGTAAAAACATGTTTTGGCCTATTTATACGCCTTTTTAACTAGTGAGGACCAGTAAAATGTCCTCACTAGTCAGCCCGTCATAATATTTCACTATATAAGTGAGGATATTTGGCCCTCACAAGTATAGCCAAACCTGTACACACACACACACACACACATACAAGGATTATTTCATAATGCTATATTTAAAATTGATGATCATTATACTGTATAAGAGTAGATTCATGTGTATTTCGATTGGTCTGCATAGTGTATTGATGGACATTAACAGTGTAAATAAATATGAGCCTAATATGTTTTTGTAAATATGATTTTTAACTAGATTATGCTATTTATTTGAATTCTGCTAATATATAATATAGTATAATATAATATATAACATATTATATTATTAGAAAAAATGAAAAATTCCACAGTGAAGCAATTCAATTGATTTTGCTATAAATGATTTTGACAAGATTGCTCAATTTATCCTTCCTAAATGTAATCCTTCCTAATATTATATATATATATATATATATATATATATATATATATATATATATATATATATATATATATATATATATATACACTCACCTAAAGAATTATTAGGAACACCTGTTCAATTTCTCATTAATGCAATTATCTAATCAACCAATCACATGGCAGTTGCTTCAATGCATTTAGGGGTGTGGTCCTGGTCAAGACAATCTCCTGAACTCCAAACTGAATGTCAGAATGGGAAAGAAAGGAGATTTGAGCAATTTTGAGCGTGGCATGGTTGTTGGTGCCAGACGGGCCGGTCTGAGTATTTCACAATCTGCTCAGTTACTGGGATTTTCACGCACAACCATTTCTAGAGTTTACAAAGAATGGTGTGAAAAGGGAAAAACATCCAGTATGCGGCAGTCCTGTGGGCGAAAATGCCTTGTTGATGCTAGAGGTCAGAGGAGAATGGGCCGACTGATTCAAGCTGATAGAAGAGCAACTTTGACTGAAATAACCACTCGTTACAACCGAGGTATGCAGCAAAGCATTTGTGAAGCCACAACACGCACAACCTTGAGGCGGATGGGCTACAACAGCAGAAGACCCCACCGGGTACCACTCATCTCCACTACAAATAGGAAAAAGAGGCTACAATTTGCACGAGCTCACCAAAATTGGACAGTTGAAGACTGGAAAAATGTTGCCTGGTCTGATGAGTCTCGATTTCTGTTGAGACATTCAGATGGTAGAGTCAGAATTTGGCGTAAACAGAATGAGAACATGGATCCATCATGCCTTGTTACCACCGTGCAGGCTGGTGGTGGTGGTGTAATGGTGTGGGGGATGTTTTCTTGGCACACTTTAGACCCCTTAGTGCCAATTGGGCATCGTTTAAATGCCACGGCCTACCTGAGCATTGTTTCTGACCATGTCCATCCCTTTATGACCACCATGTACCCATCCTCTGATGGCTACTTCCAGCAGGATAATGCACCATGTCACAAAGCTCGAATCATTTCAAATTGGTTTCTTGAACATGACAATGAGTTCACTGTACTAAAATGGCCCCCACAGTCACCAGATCTCAACCCAATAGAGCATCTTTGGGATGTGGTGGAACGGGAGCTTCGTGCCCTGGATGTGCATCCCACAAATCTCCATCAACTGCAAGATGCTATCCTATCAATATGGGCCAACATTTCTAAAGAATGCTTTCAGCACCTTGTTGAATCAATGCCACGTAGAATTAAGGCAGTTCTGAAGGCGAAAGGGGGTCAAACACAGTATTAGTATGGTGTTCCTAATAATCCTTTAGGTGAGTATATATATATATATATACACACAGGGAGTGCAGAATTATTAGGCAAGTTGTATTTTTGAGGATTAATTTTATTATTGAACAACAACCATGTTCTCAATGAACACAAAAAACTCATTAATATCAAAGCTGAATATTTTTGTATCAATATTTTAAGTAGTTTTTAGTTTTAGCTATTTTAGGGGGATATCTGTGTGTGCAGGTGACTATTACTGTGCATAATTATTAGGCAACTTAACAAAAAACTAATTTATACCCATTTCAATTATTTATTTTTACCAGTGAAACCAATATAACATCTCAACATTCACAAATATACATTTCTGACATTCAAAAACCAAACAAAAACAAATCAGTGACCAATATAGCCACCTTTCTTTGCAAGGACACTCAAAAGCCTGCCATCCATGGATTCTGTCAGTGTTTTGATCTGTTCACCATCAACATTGCGTGCAGCAGCAACCACAGCCTCCCAGACACTGTTCAGAGAGGTGTACTGTTTTCCCTCCTTGTAAATCGCACATTTGATGATGGACCACAGGTTCTCAATGGGGTTCAGATCAGGTGAACAAGGAGGCCATATCATTAGATTTTCTTCTTTTATACCCTTTCTTGCCAGCCACGCTGTGGAGTACTTGGACGCGTGTGATGGAGCATTGTCCTACATGAAAATCATGTTTTTCTTGAAGGATGCAGACTTCTTCCTGTACCACTGCCTGAAGAAGGTGTCTTCCAGAAACTGGCAGTAGGACTGGGAGTTGAGCTTGACTCCATCCTCAACCCGAAAAGGCCCCACAAGCTCATCTTTGATGATACCAGCCCAAACCAGTACTCCACCTCCACCTTGCTGGCGTCTGAGTCGGACTGGAGCTCTCTGCCCTTTACCAATCCAGCCACGGGCCCATCCATCTGGCCCATCAAGACTCACTCTCATTTCATCAGTCCATAAAACCTTAGAAAAATCAGTCTTGAGATATTTCTTGGCCCAGTCTTGACGTTTCAGCTTGTGTGTCTTGTTCAGTGGTGGTCGACTTTCTGCCTTTCTTACCTTGGCCATGTCTCTGAGTATTGCACACCTTGTGCTTTTGGGCACTCCAGTGATGTTGCAGCTCTGAAATATGGCCAAACTGGTGGCAAGTGGCATCTTGGCAGCTGCACGCTTGACTTTTCTCAGTTCACGGGCAGTTATTTTGCGCCTTGGTTTTTCCACACGCTTCTTGCGACCCTGTTGACTATTTTGAATGAAACGCTTGATTGTTCGATGATCACGCTTCAGAAGCTTGGCTATTTTAAGACTGCTGCATCCCTCTGCAATATATCTCACTATTTTTGACTTTTCTGAGCCTGTCAAGTCCTTCTTTTGACCCATTTTGCCAAAGGAAAGGAAGTTGCCTAATAATTATGCACACCTGATATAGGGTGTTGATGTCATTAGACCACACCCCTTCTCATTACAGAGATGCACATCACCTAATATGCTTAATTGGTAGTAGGCTTTCCAGCCTATACAGCTTGGAGTAAGACAACATGCATAACGAGGATGATGTGGTCAAAATACTCATTTGCCTAATAATTCTGCACTCCCTGTATATATATATATATATATATAATAGTAATGAATTAAAAATTCCACAGTGAAGCAATTAAATTGAGTATAATTTTTTCTCTGTAAATGATATAATCAAGATATAATAAAGCTCTAGACTTTTGGTCCCCACTACATGTGTAGTTTTGTGTTGTACAGAGGAAGGTTTATTGTTCTTTTGTCTGTATATAAACACAGTAATGACACAAAGGCCTCCCTGAGTGTTTTTTTCTTTATGGCTTCATAATCCCGCAGCATCCCTGTGGGACAGTAGTGCGTGTATGTTTGCATGCATGTGATCAGATCAGAGGTTGCATGAGTTCAGAATCCAGCCAGTTTAACCCTGTGCGTTGTGCATTTTGCTACATGTTAATCCCATGGTGATTTATCTCTCTCTCACTGTAGGGATGCATTTATTCTGGCTCTTATAAACAGTGGCACAAGCTTCTTTGCAGGATTTGTTGTTTTCTCAGTTCTGGGATTCATGGCGGCCGAACAAGGCGTTGACATCAGTAATGTGGCAGAAAGTGGTGAGATATGCTTTTGTCCTCATCACACTCTCTGGTCCTCCATTCTCCTAGATTACATGAACCATACTATTACAATAGGCTTTTGAACTTTGTACAATTGTAACCTTTAATATACTTTGGAGTACCATGCAAATACCATTATACGTCAACATATGGATTCTTTTTCCTTCAGGTCCTGGTTTAGCATTTATTGCCTATCCAAAAGCAGTGTCGCTCATGCCTTTAGCGCCACTGTGGGCGGTACTGTTCTTTCTCATGCTTCTGGTGTTGGGATTGGACAGTCAGGTGAGGCCTCGTCCACTCATTTATGACACAAATCCTGCTATACATTTTAGTAGGCTAGCGATCAAGCTGATTAAATTACAATTCATTTCATACAGAATGTTCTGAAAAACTTTCAGAAAAACTAACAACAAATTTCACAAAAACGTAATTGTCTGAACCGTATCTGGAGCTTCTTCTATGACTCTTGAAGGGATAGTTCACCCAAAAATTTTAATTCTTTCATCATTTACTCACTTTCATGTCATTCCAAACCTGTATGAGTTTCTTTCTTCTGTTGAACACAAAAGAAAATATTTTGAATAATGTTGATAACCAGACAGTTGACCATAGTATTTTTTTTCCTACTATGGACGTCAATGGCTACCGTCAACTGTGTGATTCTTTAAAATATCTTCTTTTGTGTTCAACAGAACAAATAAACTCATACAGGTTTGGAACAACATGAGAGTGAGTAAATGTGAGTAAATTCCCTTTAAGTGGCACATTCTTGTGCTAAAAAAATGAGGTGGTGCTTATAGGAATCAAACGGAACATTTCATTTTTTATTTGTTTTTAGTTTGAAGTTCAGCATAGCAGCTTTACCCTTGTGAAAAATAAGTACACTTTAGCTTACTTTTAAAATGATTACTTATTATTACATAATATATGTAAAAGAATATACTTAAGTGTGAACTAAATGTACTGTTTTCAGACACTGCATGTTAATTGCATGTTAAAAGTACACTACAATTGCATACTAGCAACCAACACTACTGTGCAGCAACTCGCCAACCTCCAGCCATTTAATCTCTTTCAGTGTGATGCATGTGTATGTAAAGCAACCATTAATGAATAGCACAGGAATGCAAGAACACATCCTGTGTGAACGGCCCCTTAATGTTCACGCAAAGCCTTAGATTAGCCTCAGAGCTCTTAGACTAGCAACAATGTTTGACAAGGTTAGACACATTCAGCTGTCCTTGTTGCCCACATATTTCTTGGTTATCCATCAGCTTCCTTTTACAATAGATAGATTTTTCTGTTTTCCCTCTTTTTCAGTTTGTTGGTGTTGAAGGCTTTATTACTGGAATAATGGACATGCTGCCCCCAAAGTCATTCATAGGCTCTCTGCGTCGTGAAATTGTTGTCGCAATATGCTGCTTTGCCTGTTTTACTATCGATCTTTCCATGGTAACCGAGGTATGTCTGAGGCCCATAGTGAAGTATATGATAAATCATTAAAGTTCATATCACCACATTATGTTTCCTGCATGTATTTTTGGTAACTCTCTCTCTCTGTACAGGGAGGGATGTATGTGTTTCAGCTGTTTGACTATTACTCTGCGAGTGGGATTACTCTGCTTTGGCAAGCCTTCTGGGAGTGTGTGGTGGTGGCCTGGGTGTATGGTAAAAATTTGTAGTCATGTCCACACAGTAATTGTGAATTTTGCAGAGTAGGATGTATTTCTGGATCAGCATATTTTGTTGGTCCTGCAACAACATTGCTAACAAACATAATCCTAACAAATATTCAACCCTGCTGAAAAGACCATGCTGGTTTATGATGGTCTGGCTTAGGGGTGCCCAATCCTGCTCCTTGAGGGCCACTGTCCTGCAAAGTTTAGCTCCAACCCAAATTAAATACTCCTGAACCAGCTAATCAAGGTCTTACTAGGCATACTAGAAACTTCCAAACGTGTTTGTTGAGCCAAGTTGGAGTAAAACTCTGCAGGACAGTGGCCCTCCAGGACCAATTTGGAAATTAATTTTTTAGAACAGTAGAACCAGCAAAACATAGTTTATGATGCTGGATGACAAAGGAAGTCTTGCCTTGGTTAAACTAGCCAGAAAGCATTGTTGGACCACAGCAGAGACGCTTCAAATCTGATTGGTTTATACCAGGGTTTCCCCAAACAGGGTTTGTGAGTGGATGAAAGGCAAAAAATGTACTTAAATCAAATTTAACAAAGAAATAAACAAAAGTAGCCATGGAATTAATTAAAATAAAACTGAAATAGCTCTGTTCACAGTAAATGCTGCTTCTCACAAACTCTATCTCTTCAAGCGCTGTGAGTTTAACATGCATTTGGGAACACAATGTGCACTAGATTTGCTTTATTTATTACCCTCACATTCACATAAATAAAATTTTTTGTGGGCAGAAGTTTACAGCAAGTTTTCACCAATATTCCACCAAATAGCAGAAGTTGTCCACACACTGGAGAAACATACAATTAGACCAAAGTAAGGGTCTATCAAAATATGTCTTTAATTTAACATTTGCCAAGTGAAAAAAACAATAAAAGCTTGAGGGTTTGTAGCTTGCAATGTGTTAGTTTGCTCTTGTAAAGAGAGAACCTAAGTGTGAACAGCCTTAAAAGTAACTATTTCCATTAGCAGTACAATCTTTGTTTATTTTATTTTTTGTCTACATGTTTCAGCAGTAGCAATATGTAATGAAATGTCATATTACAGTTCAAATCGCAATGACAAAATAATCACAATATTTTTTTTGGCCAAGTTGTGCAGCTCTCTCTCTCTCTCAAAAAAAAAAAAAACCTTTTCAATAAAAAATATTTTAAAAAATCAAACATAATAAAATACTACAAATCTAAAATATTTTAGTGGTTTACGTGCATGTCATGTGACCATTAACCGACATCAGAGAACCATGAACCAGTATTATTTTAGTATCACTGAAATACTATTATAGTTTTTTTAATATATTTTCAAAAATTGTATTGTTATATTTTCTGGTTTTAGTTCTATAATAACCCTGCCGTGAACATGCAAATGTGTCGTTAAATTATTGAAATATTCAAAATTAAAATCTCGGGTACTTTAAGTAAATATTTTACATCTCAAAAGGGTTCGGTTGAAAAACGTTTTGGGAACCCCTGGTTCAGAGGAATGTTATCCAATGCCAACAGGGATATTGATTTAGGAATATGTCATACTTTGGAAAATCATGGTGAGCATGCAGATGCACACTGTTTACACCTGGTATTAAGATGCGTTTTGGTCGATCGGATCACAAGTAGACGAGGGAGACACATTCCCGTTTACACCAGGTGTTTTAATCTTTCTCTTTGGTCCACTTTCAACCACTTCTGTCCTGATTTCTTTGAGGGGAGGGTCTGTGGGCGGGTAAATGTATGGACTTTTTCAGATCTTTCAATTTAATGGAGGAAATAAGCTCGCTGAGACGATGGAAAAAAATACGGAGAGCTGCAGCTTTAGTTTCTGCTCTGAAGATCACGCTGAACGCGTTGAGTGTGTGTTAGAAATCAGGAATGGTGAGAGAACATTGTGCTTGGTACGTTTACGTCTTCAAACCAAACTTGGGTCTCCAGCTGACGAAGTTTAAATCCCGTCTGGCTAGTGCGCTTCCCATAATGTTTAGGCATTAGGTCAGTAGGTGGAAAGTAGGTCGTCTTTTGCGGCTATTGGAACACATTCGACCACATGAGCGTTTACACTATGAAAGCAATTCGGTCGAGTGCATTTTGACTACCTCTGAAAGTGGTCGAAAGTGGACAAGCTCAAAATGTTTTAGACCCTGCTTACACCTGTATTTAGCGTTGTCTCTTAATAGGTGTAAACAGGGCCTAGAGTCCTTGTGTTAACCCAGCAACACCTCACTCTCATTCTCTCTCCCTAAAGGTGCTGATCGATTCATGGACGACGTGGCCTGCATGATCGGCTATCGTCCTCTGCCATATATGAAGTGGTGCTGGTCCTATGTCACGCCGGTAGTGTGTATGGTGGGTTTTTACATGCAATAATGCTTCAACGCTGGGTTTCACATTCTTCAGAGGGTATTAAAGGGGGTTGTGTCTGTGTTTCGCAGGGTGTTTTCTTGTTTCATGTGGTCAACTACAAGCGATTAGTGTATAATGCTGTGTATGTGTACCCGTGGTGGGGTGAGGTGCTGGGCTGGTTTCTCGCTCTCTCATCCATGCTTTGCATTCCTCTCACCGTCCTCTACAAACTGCTGCACTGCAAAGGCTCTCTCATGGAGGTAGGACTGTGATGTGTGTTTATGTATGTGTGTGTGTTGCTACTTTGCTTGCCATGCAAAAAAGCTACTCTGTAGCATGTCAAGCTAAAAGCTACTCATGATTTGAAGTAGTTTAGCTAACCCTTTAAAAATAGTGTTGGGAAGCTACTTTGAAACTGAACCTTTTCAAGCTAAAAGCTTATTAACTTTTCCTGCCATTGACATAATTTTCCAGCAATCCATGTTTTCACTGTTATATGGTAGGGGGCGCTATTACACATCTTCTGAAAGAGTACAGAATCTCCGGCTCAAAACTGGCTAATGCCTGCTACAGACTGCGATTTCAGCAATCCTATAAGATCATTACAAATAACACTGTATGGCATGGACCTAATAAGCTTGTGTACAACATATGTAGACTGTACGATGAAGACAACTATTGAATCACAGACTACAACGCAAGTTAGTATAGAAGAATAAAACTTCATCAGGGTGTGCTAGTGGTAAACAGAGCAAGATGAATCACACGTTGGCATTTGTGGTTTTTACCATTACGCTTCATGTTGTGCAAAAAAAACATCTTCCTGCCCCGTCACAAACACAACTTTGCCTGGCATTAAATTGTGGATCACTTTCTGTACATTTGTGGATGGCTTCCTCTGCATTTGTGGATCAGAGACTTATTTTTGGATTTTGAAACATTTAGAGCTTCAAGATGCACACAAATCCACAAATAGGTGGACTCCACCTCCCAACTAACTAAGACAATCAGATAACAGCCACATTGTGCTGGCCAATCATAGCACATTCTTGCTACAACCAACCATGTTTTGCTTTACACTCAGGGCAGGAACAGATTCATTTTGCAACCCTTTTGCAACTGTATTCTATGGCCACTTTGTCAAATTGAGTTGAAGTGGTTAAAACACCTAGTTTCCAAAAGATTGTTGGAGTTTAAAGGGATAGTTCACCCAAAACTGAAAATTATGTCATTGTTTTACTCACCCTCAAGTTGTTCCAAACCTGTTTATTCTGCTGAACACAAAAGAAGATATTTTGAAGAATATGGGTGACCAAACAGTTGATGGACCCCATTGACTTCTACAAACTCACCAATAGTTGTATAGATCTCTTTATTTGTATATTGTGATATAAAGCATGTGTGATTCTCTGTTTTTCAGCGTTGGCAGCATTTGACCACACCTATCTGGGGGCGACATCATCTTGAGTTCCTTCCACCTGAGAATGAAGCCAGACTTCTACAAAAGGCAGAAGAGAATAAAAACACACTGTTATATGAAAGTGTCATTTAATATCCTGGCCAGCACTGACAAATGATCAGATACATACAGCACTGCCCTACACCTACACTGCAGAACCACACACACACACACAGCAGTGATCACCCTGTTTTGAGTGCATTGTTGTCAAATCCATTCTACACACCCATATGCCATAAACACAGTTATCCACTAAAGCACTAAACCCACACCAGAGCCTGTGCACATCAACTGTCATGCAGTAATAATGCAGATTTTTTTCCAAGCGCTCTTCTTTCACTGTAATTATATTTCAAACGAAGGCCTCAGGCGCACAAGATAATCACGAGTGTTTGTGTATGACAGTCTATTATCTGCCTAGTGTGCTGATGTTATTATGTCCAGTATTATGTGTTTGTGTTTGTTATGTTGCATTGGGATCTTACGGCAGTGTTATGGAGAAAAGAATGGTATAATTAATTAAAAAAAAATCAATTTGATATTGTGTACATTTACTTGATCAAAAATACAGTAAAAACAGTAATATTGTGAAATATTATTACAATTTATAAGAACTGTTTTCTATGTGAATATATTTTAAAATGTATTTTTTTCCTATGATAAAAGCTGAATTTTCAGCATCATTCATGATCACATGATCCTTCAGAAATCATTCTAATATGATGATTTCATGCTCATGTAACATTTCTTATTATTACTATCAATGTTGAAAACAGTTGTGCTGCCTCATATTTTTAGGCAAACCGTGATATTTTTTTTCAGGATTCATTGAGCAATAGAAAGTAAAAAAAAACAGCATTTATTTGAAATATAAATCTTTTGTAACATTATGAATGTAACTTTTGGTTAATTTAATGGGTTAATATACACTCACCTAAAGGATTATTAGGAACACCATACTAATACTGTGTTTGACCCCCTTTCGCCTTCAGAACTGCCTTAATTCTACGTGGCATTGATTCAACAAGGTGCTGAAAGCATTCTTTAGAAATGTTGGCCCATATTGATAGGATAGCATCTTGCAGTTGATGGAGATTTGTGGGAAGCTCCCGTTCCACCACATCCCAAAGATGCTCTATTGGGTTGAGATCTGGTGACTGTGGGGGCCATTTTAGTACAGTGAACTCATTGTCATGTTCAAGAAACCAATTTGAAATGATTCGAGCTTTGTGACATGGTGCATTATCCTGCTGGAAGTAGCCATCAGAGGATGGGTACATGGTGGTCATAAAGGGATGGACATGGTCAGAAACAATGCTCAGGTAGGCCGTGGCATTTAAACGATGCCCAATTGGCACTAAGGGGCCTAAAGTGTGCCAAGAAAACATCCCCCACACCATTACACCACCACCACCAGCCTGCACAGTGGTAACAAGGCATGATGGATCCATGTTCTCATTCTGTTTACGCCAAATTCTGACTCTACCATCTGAATGTCTCAACAGAAATCGAGACTCATCAGACCAGGCAACATTTTTCCAGTCTTCAACTGTCCAATTTTGGTGAGCTTGTGCAAATTGTAGCCTCTTTTTCCTATTTGTAGTGGAGATGAGTGGTACCCGGTGGGGTCTTCTGCTGTTGTAGCCCTTCCGCCTCAAGGTTGTGCGTGTTGTGGCTTCACAAATGCTTTGCTGCATACCTCGGTTGTAACGAGTGGTTATTTCAGTCAAAGTTGCTCTTCTATCAGCTTGAATCAGTCGGCCCATTCTCCTCTGACCTCTAGCATCAACAAGGCATTTTCGCCCACAGGACTGCCGCATACTGGATGTTTTTCCCTTTTCACACCATTCTTTGTAAACTCTAGAAATGGTTGTGCGTAAAAATCCCAGTAACTGAGCAGATTGTGAAATACTCAGACCGGCCCGTCTGGCACCAACAACCATGCCACGCTCAAAATTGCTTAAATCACCTTTCTTTCCCATTCTGACATTCAGTTTGGAGTTCAGGAGATTGTCTTGACCAGGACCACACCCCTAAATGCATTGAAGCAACTGCCATGTGATTGGTTGATTAGATAATTGCATTAATGAGAAATTGAACAGGTGTTCCTAATAATCCTTTAGGTGAGTGTATATATATTTTATATATTTTTAAAAAAAATTCTCGTAATGACTCTAAATTTTTATCTGGTACTTTGGTGTAAAATAAAAAAAAGGGTGCGTCTCAATCAGCTCCCTAGTCCAGTAGTCAGCCCATTGACGCTGATGTCCTGATAAGTGCCCTGACTACTGAACTAGGGAGCTGACTGAGACGCACGCAAAGTCATTTCACTCGGCGGCCATCTTTGAAACGCCTCTCGGGCATGCAAGTGCAGCTCCTATCTCTTTGAATGGGGAAACATCAAATACTCCAACACAGTTTGCCAAGCTTACGATTAAATTTCACATTTGAAATCACCAATGAAATCTGACAACAACTGTCTCATAAAGTTTGTTTCTAAACGACAAAAAAAATGCATTTTTCAGCCTGGACAAAGCTTTGCCTTAGGACGCGTCTCGCTCAGAACGCTTCTAACGGAAGCTTCAGTGACGCGATGATTTTACTAATCAACGATTGGCTCTTTCATTTAGAAGGCGGGGCTTATTCCACCATATTGGGCACTTTCTCTCATTAATAAGTAATCGGAGTACACGTCTTTCTATATAAAAAGTCTTTGGTGTTAAGTCTACTTATGTAAATGTTCATACAGTAATAATAAAAAATGAGTGTCACTGTGTAATATGCGATTTTAATTAGCGGTAATCAGGGTCTTCCTTATTAATTTATAATTATTTATACTAGTCTTGTGTTCTCAATTTATCAAGTCTCAGTTTTCACTTACCAAGCCAGTTCACACACACATTTCTGGAAATGGTAGACATATGCTTTGTGATATATCAATACCCATATTGTTACATCATCACAGGGCAACAGTGATATAATTCTCAGGGAATCAGGGTCCTTCAACCTATGCAGCAGCTGCTGGTCAGAACCTGGTAATGCAGGGCATTTCCTGTAACAGAGCAACGGTTCATGTGACTGTGACAGGAGGAGATTAATGATATGATTGAGAAAACATTCTGGTGCAAACTCAGAGCTGGACAGATCTCTCTGACACAGGCAGTGCAGCACAGCATCATGGATAGATGGCCGAAGTTGCTGTCTGATGACATTTATTTTCGTTTCACTGTGTGCACAGAATTTGTTCACAATATATTTTCCCCAATTTTTGTAATTAGCTTGATACGGTTTACTGAACTGGAGCCTAATAACAATGTCTCAGCATGTCATAACAAATCAGAGTGATATTGTCTCAAGGTCAGTGTCATTGAAGCTCCTTCACTGTTATCTGTAGGCCTACTCCTTCCTGCAGCTGCACGCTCATTTTCTCACTCTTTTTTGTTTCTTCCTTTTTCTGTTGTTTCCATCCATCCAAATTTTGGGATATTGCATAAAAATGCTGGATGGAAACGCCAAGATGTTCATAAATTCTAAAAATGTGCATTTAAAAAAAAACTGTATGCGCTCAATTGAGGCGGATAATTCTTTATTCGATAAGAAGGCATACGCATAAACTACAATGGAAACATATTTATCAAAATCAATGGCCAAAAAAAAGAAATATGTAAATTTGTCTTAGATCATGTGATCAGGAAAATCTCACAGCGTCTCAAATGTTGGTTTGGTCATACTGAAATGCCTGAGCCAAAGTCTGTTATCAAAAAGGTTTAATGAAATCCCAGAACTCTGACATGATTGCGTTCCCAAACACCAGGCATCCGCCTCTGTAGACAAGATGACATGACCAAAAAAAATACCGGAAAAAAATATACGAAAAAAGAGCCACAGTGGCTTCCCTGATTGCAGGAACTTTTTTAGTAGGCTGATATTTTTGCCAATTTTTCAGGAAGTGACGGTTCCCTTTCAATATCAGTCTCTCAATATTGAGTCATTGATGATACTATGGGAAACACCCTTCTCCTAGAAATACTGAAGCCTGATTGGAATAACAGCATTGCACTGCAATGGCTAATGGCGTTTAAGTGTGCAAACTAGGAGTGGGAACGCCTCCTATATAATGCAGCACTGAACAACATTTCCTCAGAATTTCCTTCTCCTTCAAATTTCAAGACCCAAGCCTCTCGCTGTGGATTCGTCGCCAAAATTGGATACACTTCGCTGATCCTCTAGAGCAGGGATAGGCAACATCAGTCCTGGAGGGCCGCTGTCATGCAGAGTTTAGCTCCAACCCTGAAAAAAAACCTTAGTAATCCTGAAGACATTAGCCGTGTTTCCACTGTCGGGCCAAAGGTGGGTGTGCTAGTACGTGTCAGGGCCAGACGCATTTCCACTGTCACTTCCGGGGTTTGATCGGGCCTCGTCGGGGCTTCCTTAGGGCCAACGGCCAGAGTTTTTTGGCCTGCCAAATAGCTTGGTCCAAAGCAGGTTTACGAACAAAGGCGGAGTTGATCTGAGTCTGGAGACGGCAGCGCCTTGAGGGATTATCCGGATGGCGTAATTGATGTAGGCTAGAAGTGCTAGTAAAAGAGAAAAAGTGTGATGCGGTGTATCTCTGAATCCATGGTGAGTGTACTTGAGGGAGAGTGAGTGAGAAAACGAGACAAACAGTATTGTAAGGGGCGGCTCGAATGACCAGTTGCAGGAATGACCTGGCGGTTAAATTTCTACGAGGCACGGGACAGCTGAACCCTCCTTGCCCGTCCACGATCCCTACTTGGGATTTTGGTTTGGTATTGAAAGCCCTGACGAGTTTGCCATTTGAGCCACTCTTGCGGCTTCACTAAAAGTGCACTCTAATCAAGATGGCACTTTTGCTTGCCTTCGTATCAGTTAAACGAGTGGGCGATATATAGTCAGCGATTTCTGCATAGATTTCGGCCCTGATGATTTATGAGTTTTCCTCAGACCAGTCTACGTTCCTGCTCTCAACTCTATTCAGAGCCCAGGGAAACGACTTGCTGACGACACAGCTTAAAGCTCATTGGTTTAAACAACTGTGATGTATTGATATCTTTTAAAATATTTAATTTTAAAACTCTAGCTGTCTGGTCCACTACGAGAAGACATTTTCTTATAATTTTCTCCATATAATCTTGTATGATGAACCATCCTCATTACACTGTGATCTTTAGCATTTAACTGAACTGAAACAGGACAAAAGTCCGTTCAGCCAGGCCATCTCGCTCCACCAGACCAGTGTGTGTGTGTATGTGTTCGTTATTTGCTCAAGAAAGAAAGCAGTAAACTCAGTGAATTCAGGACTGCAGTTTCATGAAATGTGTGGGTTGGAATTTCATGAGGTCTGGAATGGGATTAGGGCTGTAGATGTTTTTTGATGAGGGTTTAACAAGCCAGTCAGCAGAGTCGCCAAGAAACCTTTCTGACCTTAGCATGAGGTCATGTTGTGTTGTATTGTACTGTTTTGAAAAATAAACTAGCAGATTTAGAGTTACACAGCTTAACTCGGCTGAATGCAAAACAATGTCAGATGATTTCAAACCTGCTGTATAATTTGTACTAAAGGTCTAATACAGTATTATCAGAGTTCACTGTGTTCCTGTTGTATCCAGGGCTCAGAAATAGGCAAATGTAGCACTGTCAATGTCAAAACCACATCAGTATATAAACTAATCCCTGCAATAATCTGTAGCTATATGTATTGTAAATGTACAGAGAGTTTACATAAATGTATTTATATTTAGAAAGAATCATAAAATAACCATATTAAGCATATCAAACACACTGCAATTCATTAAAAGTGGATTACACGCTGAGATGCTAGCAATCTGTTGTTTTTTTTGTTTAATGTACAAAAACTAAGATTGCTAGTATCTCGGAGTGTAATCCCATTTTTTATATACACAATGAATGAATTTGAAGTACTGATTTTTTTAATCCCCTTGAAAGATTTATAATATTTAGCCAATAGGTGGCCTGACCGGTCTTGCGACTGATTTAGCATGAGTCGTTTTCATCTAGTGATCTGAGAATCAACTGAACGCCACACGCTAGCGACATCTGCTGGTCAAAACGGTGTAAATGCAACTCGACCACAACCCAAGCGTGTATTAAAAGCCAAGTGAATTAAAGTTGTTAATCTAATATTTTACATGTAATTTACTAATTATTAAATATAAATATTTTTTTATTTGTATTGGTTTATTTGAATAGGGACATACACAGATAAATACACAGTCCCAGACTAAAATGCATGTTTGAGCTTTTTTAACTGAAAAAAACTTGCACTGACAAATCTTAAAATATGTCAGTGCCATTGTTTTGATTCAAGATGCACATCAGTAATGTTTTTTTTCTAAGGCACGTTTATAAAAAGCTACATATGTCCTAACCGAACTAAGGCCTAATCCTGGCTTAATCTAACACAGATGGATCTCTACCTGTCGCGATAATATAAAATTCTCCTGATATTAGAGTAACAATTACAGAAGAATAAAATAAAGCGTATTTTGTGACCTTTTTGAGCTTGTAAGGATTCAGTTTGAGCAGATGTTTCATACCATCATCACTGTCCTCGTCAGAGCTCATTTCCCAGTTCATTCAGTATCTGCCTCATATTCACCATCTCAAACATATTCGCAAAATCATTTTCAACATCTTCAAAATCAACATTTCGATCACTCACAGCTTCTTCAGATCCACCATCAGTGACAGTGACAGTAATATTTGATTGTGCTCAGTTCTTGCTCTGCAGTAAATCTCTGAGCCATTCTTTTGTTTTCTGAGCCATTCTTTTGTTTTCTGCCTGCGGTAACTATGAGTGAAACGTCACTTCATTGTGTGTCAGACATTGCCACCTTGGGAAATAAAGGTGAACTGCACTTATTCAGTCATCAAAGATTCAATTATTGTTGTGCAGAAAAAATATTTTCCTCTATTTCTTCAGTATGTTCACAAAATAGTTGACTAAATCTCACAAATGAGATATTCAGAGATTACAAAATTTAAAATAGCATAGCCATTCATCAAAAATGCTGAGGTGAGATTTTACCCCCCATGTTACCTAATAAATAATGTGATTAAATTGCAGAAGCCTGATCAATAAACATAATGACAAGTGATAGAAATTTTGAAGAGACTTTATTTAATTATCTGTCTCTCGCAGTTCAAAATGCTTACGCTACATCTGACAACATTGCACACCAGTTACGCTTGTTTTGAACTGCGAGACGCACTACACTTTTCCGTAAGTTAAATACGGAAGTCGATCAGCCCGAAGCTAGATAATTTACTTTATAAAGTTTTAAATATGGATATTTTTCTTACACAAATGCATCGATTCGCTTCAGAAGGCCTTTATTAACCCCCCGGAGCCGTGTGGAGCAGTTATGTGATAAACAGATGCACTTTTATGAGCTTCAAAAATGATGCAACAATTCACTGCCATTATAAAGCTTGGATTAGCCAGGACTTTTTAAATATAACTCAGATTGTATTCGTCTGAAAGAAGAATGTCATATACACCTAGGATGACTTGAGGGTGAGTAAATCATGGGCTAATTTTCATTTTTGGGTGAACTAACCCTTTAAAGGTGCTGTATGTAAGAATAACAGCTAGTGGTTGAAATGGGTACTGCAGTCCAAATTCAAAATATTGTTTGCCTTGCAACCGCCCCCGCCCCCACCCCATCCTCCTCAGACTCGACACTCACGCAGATTGCCAGTTTGAGGACACGCAACAGGAACGAACACAATTGACATTGGAAGATGAGGAGACTTACACACTGTATGCTGATGAGTTGATTTGATTTATCCGCTTTTTAATGTGCTTTTTTTTTTTTTTTTTTTGGATGAATGCCAAGGCTTTTTAGGTCGGGTAGAATCTGCGACCCAGTTTGTTTGCTGGCTTCCATGGCTGCAATATGCTGTGATTTCCACCAACTGGCAACCTGTGGTGTCGATAAACCACCGTTCATCTAACGTTTTTTAATATTATTACTTGTTTCAGAATGTTCAGAGAACACTCAAAATTAACATTCCCATAATGTTTTCTAAATTATAAAATGGAAAAACCTTTCCTTAAGGTTTGCAGAAACCAGGAAATGTTTTTTTTTGTAAAGGAGACCTATTTATTTTTCACCTTTTTAACAAGATGTAAAATAAGTCTGATGTTCCCAGAGTGTGGAATGCAACAAGGATGTTTCTGAATGGTTAATTGAGGAATTTATGTAGTCATCGATTAGCATGTTCCGTCATGATAAAATCGCTGTACAACATGTGGGAACTGTTGTAAGATGCCTAGAGCCAGAGAATATATGCTGCATGAAGATAGAACAGTTATAGTTTAGTTTCATCTTACTTTTATGACATGCTATTGCATTTGTGTTATGTACTGTACTGCAATAAATGTGAAAAGACGGATGCGACAGCTTGAGCAGACTCCTAAATGTATGAATGAGCATCCTGGACTGGAGGTTGTTTGTTTAAATGTGTATTCTCTTCAGAACGCATGTAACATTTGGCGCAGTCATTGTACAACTCCAGCTGGCAGGTCGTCACCGGCTGTGGGTGGGGCTTCTCCCTACAATGACGTCATTATTCATAGTTTTCACGTGACGTCACACGCTTATAGGAACGCCCACCTGGAGGGCAAAACAAGGCTTTCCTCCATTGCCCGCCAGTCATTTTTACCAGGTTTGTTGTCAGTATTAATGCACAGACAGTGATAATAAAATACCAAATTCAATATACACCTTATTGATGTTGCATACTTTGTACAGGAAAGCAGATGAACACAGAATATTAATGCAACACAAGGTTTTTTCGTTAAGCATATATTTTTCCTATCGAAACCCATTTTAAAGAAAACGTGTACGTTCATATTCTTGGCTCATCTGCTCGCCTCTATATATTATGCATCATCAAAAAGGTGTAAACTGAATGTGATCTTTTAATATCACTGTTAGTACATTATGGCACTTTAAGGGTGGGTTGCACAAATAAGGATTCTTTAGCCTGTCGTCAGTTCACCCTCCATCTGCTGCTTGATCAGCTCTTCTAATGGTTTTACTGCGTAATTAATCTGTGTTTAAAATGAAGTGGTGCAACAACTCGATTTAAAATAAAACCCATATTAACAAATCCTAGATTAGCATTAAACTTTGCTTAATTGAATACTTACTGGTGCAACTCACCCTATAGTGTTTTTACGTTAAGCGTTTTAAAAACGTCCCGCTGTTTTTAGTGATTAAAATACTGCAGCAGGTGCTGTATATGGATCATAAGTGCCCAAAACATGCATCTTGTTCACATATTTTTGTTTTAAGATGGAAATTCGACAGGCTTGTGCTGCAGTTCTATGGCAGTTTTGCCCTCCAAGGCTCCGTGAAAGTCACGTGACTGAAAACTATGAATAGGGGGTAATCAGAATCAGCTCATTTGAAGAGACTGCTTTTGATTTATGGGAATTATAAAAAATATATAAGTGAGTGGATTTTTACCATTATAGGCTAGTTGTTCTCACACACTGCGGACACACATCTGTGTTCAAACATCTTATAAAAGTAAATTTTGCATAATAGGTCCCCTTTAAAACATGTCATTAACAGGACTTTTTGCACGATAAGAACATTCAGAAATAGCGTTTTCACAACGTAATGGGAACGTTACTAGACCAGTCTTAGAGCTTATTTTTGTTAGCTGTGGATGTACAGGTATGACTTTTACAAACAATTCAACAGATCCTCAGATGGGAAAAGCTATAGAAGAATGGAAAGACGGTCTCAGTGAAGGTGGTTGTGAACGTGTATAGATGTGTGTTAGTTACAGGGTCAGAGAATGACACCGTTCCTCTGTCATAGTCCAGCTGAACTCACCCGCTCAAGCTTCTGTTTGACAGGAAAACCAGACTCTTCAAACAGCCTTTGCTGCACACTCCACACACCAGTGTCAAAGAAATCACATCCCTTCCTTTGGTTCGATGCCGTAGTTACTCCCAGAGCCCAGGACGAACTCTCTTTAACCTCCACGTCCCAGCAGTGTGTTCCCGAGTTAAACCCCTCTGAACCCAAAACACAGGAATGCTTGTCGAATCTCTCTGGATTATCAGGAAGCGTTTGACTCTCCAAACTGCATGTCAGACTGGTCAGATCATCAGACAAGAGGAGATCTGGATGAGCTGTATTTGGATCCAGAATCACAGGAGCGGATGAGACACAATCAACAGGTACTTTTATTCTGATATTCATATGATCAAGAGGGATATGAACTGTACACAGTTTAAGATTATGAACACACTGAAATTATGAACACTCTGAAACACTATGACATTTTCTTCCATCCACCCAACAGATGGGACAGCATGATTTTGGGTGCTTTAAGGATTAGCCAATTAAGAAAATGATTAACCGTGCAATAGAGAACCATTGTGTATGCTCTAAACTGGTGTTTCCCAACCTTTTAATTTGTGCAACCCCTAATCAACCACAAAAATGTTCATGAAAGAGCTGGAATGTGTTCAAATAATATGACCTAATTCTGAAAATAGAAAGATCATAGTTAAACTCCCCCTTAAATCTTGCATATGAAATTATATCAAAGTATTATATCAAATGTATAAATATGCATACACTAGCCTAAATCAATGATAATACTGTATGTGCCGTCCCAATCACCCAAATGTTACCAAAAAAGGTGTTTCAGATCAGTTTACATAAAAGGGTATGTCACGCATCCTTTCATTATAATATAAACATCTTTCCTGTTTAAATGGGTAGGTAACATCTTAAGTATTACAGAAATGCATCATGTGTTGGGCTGATGTTTTTAAAAATGTCCCCATTCTTAATTCATCACTATACCTTGGGCTTGACTTGAGCGCTTGAAAACAAAGTCCACTAGATACGCATCTGTCCGCACAACTTTGAAATGCTCACGCACAGTGGAACACGGAAGATGAAGTATACCTGGCCTTGAGAAATGTTATATTTGCATCCCATGATAAAAACAATAAATATAACTGAACTGTAGAGATCTGCTATATAAATGTAACTGTAGTGATATTGTGTGCCAAAGTAGTTTTTCTCTTGTTTACGGCTTACAGTAGTTTGGTGTAGCAGGTCATCTGGTTATTCCACACGTAATGCTTCAATCTTTAATATTCACCCATCTGTCATTTACACTGCATGTGCAACAGCACAGATAAACGTCCAATGGGGGAAAATGGCTTAAAATGATTAAAAATAAAACAAACTTTAAAAAGACAGCTAACAATCAAGACATATTTCTTATTTCAATTTGTTCCCTTGGTCTTGGAAAACCTGGATACTGTATATGAGGGAATTTTAAAAAGCGTGATTTCCAGACATTGAAAAGTCATGGAAATTGCTATAATGAACATTAATTGAAAAAAAAAAAAAATAGATTAATTAAATAAATAAAATAAAACATTGTAGTTATGCCAAGCTATAAACTATTTTATCAGGCAGAAATAGCTATTTGTGAATTAAAGAAAAAAAAAACCTTATTAATCTCAGTTCTTTAAATATCTGCAATTATGAAATGTCATTATTTCAACAATCATTAATGATATAGTTGATTTTAATATATATTGCCACTCCTTGTTTCTGAGAACAGTACCGTTCAAAAGTTTGTGTTCAGTAAGATTTTTTAAACTGATCAAAAGTGACAGTAAAGACATTTATAATGTTACAAAATATTTCTATTTCAAATAAATGCTGTTCTTTTGAACTCTCCATTCAGGATTCTATTCAAAGAGCTTTGGTGAGCATAAGACCCAAGCTCTAGCTTGAACTCTAGCGTATCTTAACCTACACAGGGGGCCTTTGAATATTGTCTTGGCCACTAAGGGCCTTGGAGTCAAAATGTTTGAGAATCACTTTTCTTAAGACTCACTGTTTTGGACAATGCCTTGCGCCTTCTTCCAGACTCTGAACGGCAGGTTGCCCAAGTAATGCGCCACATGAATCAAAGCTCCAGAAGCCATCTGTGGATCCGGCTGGGAGCTCTGGACTCTGGAAGAACATTCAGGAGTCAGAACTGCAGTGACTTTGGATCAGAGAGACCAGAAACACCAGCAGATCACTCACCTCTCCATTGTGACTGGAAAGTTCTGCAGAATAAACAGACAATTTATTACCTCCTCGATTCAGTTACCTATCATTTGAGATCAATCAATGAATCAATTATCTGAAATGAGACCTTTAGAAACAAGACTTCGCTGGCATTCATCATCTCCTCCATGTCTTTGATAGTGTGTGAAAGAGCTGAGATGTGCCTGTTCATCTCCTCAAGCTTCTCCTTCATCATCTGATTCTTCCGCTCCTCTTCCTCCCTCAGTGCGGTGATTGCATTTTCTTCTTCATCTCTGAGAAACTGATGAAGCTTCTCAAACTCCATTTTAATCTGACACGCTGTGCGCTCAGCTTGAGACTGAAATGTAATAACGTTCACTTAATAATAATAAATAATACATTTGATTTGTAATGCGCTTTTCTTAAATATTATATGTTATGCAATACCAATTTAAAAAACAACTAAGTTAATAATAGACTGCCTTAAATAAATAAGTCTTAATCAACTTCATAAAACATTCCAGAGATCAATCATGTGAATGAACACACATGAACACATCACATCATTTATATCCCCTGTGAAAAGGAAGCGCACTTAATTGTACTGAATGTGCAATTGTAGTGTACTTCAAATTTTTACCTGCAGACACTATATCAATGAAATAAAAGGAAACTTAAGTGTACTTAAAGAGAGTACACTTTCATTGTTTCTTAACACACTTGAAACCACACTTTAAAAAAGTGCACTTTGTTAGTCAAATTAAAAGTTTACTTTAAAGTAAATGTAAGAGCCATATTTCAGAATTTATATTTTCACATGTTTATTATGTAAATTTGGCATAATATTTAATTAGTATATTTAATTAGTAATTTACTGTTGAATATATTTCTTAGGTTTATATGTGTTCTTACTGCACGTTCAGTGATGTCATTTTTGTAGTGCACTGCATGCAATAAATTCAGAAGCACTGTGGGAGAACACAAACCTTTGACTGTTTATCATAATTGTAACATAGCATAAATTGCCTTGCCCTACATAATCATATCCTATATTTAATCACTGTGGGGGTATATCAGAGCTCGAGTTGAAGCTGCTTCATCGAGCCCCTCATTAGTGGACAGCAAGCCAAATAAGTTTAACCTAATATTTTAAGATTATATGGGCAAACGAACTTGTGAAACTACATATTTGAGCTGTCTTAACTGAAAGCAACTTGCACTGGCATATCTTAAAATATTGTGCCAAGATGCACACCAGTAATGTTTTTTTCTAAGGCACATTTTAAAAATCTATTTATATTCCTTATTTAACTAAGGCCTAATCCTGGCTTAATCTAAACCCTGTCTTGTCAAACCAGGCCTTGAATAACCTGCAGTTAAAGGGATCGTTCACCCAAAAATGAAAATTAGCCCATGATTTACTCACCATCAAGCCATCCTAGGTGTATATGACATTCTTCTTTCAGACGAATACAAACGGAGTTATATAAAAAAAAAGTGCAAAAAAGTGCATCCATCCATCCATTATAAAAGTAATCCACACGCCTTCTGAAGCGAAGTGATGGGTTTTTGTAAGAAACAAATCCATATTTAACATTAAAATGTAAAATATCCGGCAGAACACCTTCTGTATTCAGTTTACAAAAAAAGCGTAACTGGCATGACCATGACGTCAGATGTAGCGTAAGAGTTTATAACTGCGAGAGGCGATACACTTTCTGCGTAAGTTGAATACGGAAGGCGGTCCACTGGAAGCTAGATATTTTACTTTATAAAGTTTTAAATATGGATATTTTTCTCACACAAACCCATCGATTCGCTTCAGAAGGCCTTTATTAACCCCCTGGAGCCGTGTGGAGTATGTTTATAATGGATGGATATGCTTTTTAGACCTTCAAAGTCTCATTTACCATTCACTGCCATTACAGTATAAAGCTTGGATTAACCAGGACATTTTTAATATATCTCTGATTGTATTCGTCTGAAAGAAGAATGTCATATACACCTAGGATGGCTTGAGGGTGAGTAAATTATGGGATCATTTTCATTTTTGGGTGAACTATCCCTTTAAGTGTCATATTAAGTAAACATGAGTTCGCACTTATGCATTTTCTTTGTATGCAAAAGTACTTATTTTTCAACAAGGATTAACCTGTTAAGTTGACTTTAAAGAATGGATTGAAAGTTAAAACTGGGTTTAAGGGTCCTGGTCATGTTCATGAACCAGAAGCAGATTGTCTTGTGTCACTTTCAAAACACTAAATCAGGAGTTATGCCGCTGCATGAAATCATAGTTGTGTACAGAGATTCTGGATTCACCTGTAATGATATATCCTCACCTTGATGTGTTGAATCGTTTTCACACACTCTCCTTTAATTTTCTCTCTGTGTTTAAGTTTCTCTTTTAAGGACCTCAGCTCCTCCTAGAATTGAACAAAATAAAATAGGCCTATAAAGAGAATACAGTGATATGATCGTATATGGCAGAGAGAAATACTGAGTGTATGAATGTGATGATGTCTGTGACTATTGCTCATATGAAACAAGATGTCTTACCTTATAAGATGAAACCACTTCAGTGATGGGTCTGAATGTGTGCTTGACATGTTTCTGTGAATCCCTGCACACTAAACACACAGGCTGTTTGTCCTCCAGACAGAAGAGTTTGAGTTTCTCACTGTGTAAAGCGCAGACCTCCTCAGACCCTGGTGAACGGCTCTCATTTCTCCCCTTCAGGAACGACTCGCACAAGTTTTTTAACACAAGATTACATGGAGGATCCTCTCGTGAGGATCTTCTCCTGCAGACAGGACACTCCCTGGTGTTGTTGTTTCTCCAGAACTGTTGAAGACACTCTTTACAGAAACTATGACTACACGACAGAAGAACAGGAGCCTTGAAGACTTCACAGCAAATTGGACACGACATTTCCTTTGCAGCGAGTGAATCGATTTTCACCGTTTTAGAGCACCAGCAAACGAAACTTCACTTTCTGAATGATGGATTCAAAAAATAAATATCCAGGAGAATCACACAAACTCTGTCTATTTAGAAATAAACTTTTGAAAGTGTTTCTCATCTTCTCCAGTGATGGCTGACTCTTTTATGCTTTTGTCGAGACATATTGAGAAAAGAGATGTATGAGATCGCTATGACAGAAAGTAAAAACACTGAGACTGTCAATTCCGTGCACGTGTTTTAATCACCTTTGAGTGTTAAAAGCAGGTCCGACGACATCAGCATCAGAATTCCTTTCCTCTGACGTGGCTTGTCGAGCGCAGTTTATGTTTTGAACTGAGGTCAAGTCGGGACACAGAAATGTTCAAGGGGGTGGGTCCTCATAAAAAAGGGTTGGTAAAGCGTACAAGCAATTTAAAAAAAAATAGGGGGCGCAAACAAACTGAATCGCACTGTTAATGCAGGACTGACAATTGTTAAAACTGCAGTCGATAACTTTTTTTGGTCAAAAATTATCCAAAATAATTTGAGCAAGTATAACCAGCCAGTGTTCAAAACTATCTCCTTACCTTGGCTAGATTCACAACGGTAATCTCGTAATAATGTGTTATAATTTGAATGGTACTGGTAGGTTTCCGCGGGAAATTCGATAATGGCACCTTTTGTCTTTGCGTCTGTATAAAGGAGCTCGACTAGTAGGCTATCGTATGTGAGGATGCTGCAGGTGGCGGATCATTTATAGTCTTTTCTCACATCAGCTGGAATAATTAAACGTATCATTTTGATGGCGGATTGTAACCCAGAAAGGTCCAAACGACAATCAGTGACAACTGGAGATTCACCCGAGGTCAAAAGCAAAAGATTAGACTGCACAGAAAGTGAAATCTACAGGTAACGCTAATACACACTAAATACACTTAGTCATGCAATGCCAATGTTGTTAACATTGACAATTTGAGAACAAAGTATAACAATAATAATAATTTGCACGGTTTGATGTGATATGAGCTAAGTGATCATTAGATTTAATCCCCATTGGTAGCGCGATTTATTATAAGTTGGTCAGAACAAAAGTGGCAGACATGTTATTTGTTTAGATGACATTTTTCCGGTGAAAATTCTGATTTTGGTCATACTCTAAGACGCAGAATCTGTGATTCCAAAGTACAGTATCCACACCGGTGCAGTGAATGAAAGACAGCCACACATACACCTCAAAACATTAGATTCATCCGCACTGAGGAGCCGTACCAATACACAACCCACGTAAAGATGATAATTCCGCAAATGGCGACAAAGAGGCTGCAGCTTTAAATAACCATTTAACAAGTGATATTATAATTTATCATTATCATTCAGCTGTTAAAACATGAAATTTAGCTGTTAAAACATGAAATCAGTGAATTTGAGTTTGATGTGGGTATAAGTAATAAAATAATCATTAAAAAATGTATAATCTTAAAAAAAAAAATAATCAGCCATTTATATCAATGCGATTCAGAGATGAGTACTAATGTTGTCCACAAGAGGGAGCCACAGGATAGCAAAGACTATGAAAATTGTTCAATAAATTGACTTGCATTGAGCATACAAATTAATTTCATAAAGTTTAATAAAGCCCAATGTAATAAGTTTGCAAAAACTGTGATCTCCAAAATACTTATAGTAAATACATCTTAATTTGAATGATACTAACAACATATATTTGTCAAGTTGCAGACATGACTATAACATGTCTATTTTAATATAGTACATATAATAATAATCATAAAGAGACACTTAAAGACATATTTTATTTGAAAAGAGACATATCCATCATAACTATATATCTTCTACACAAGCCATTGTGCTTGGACCCCGATGATTGCCTTAACTGCATTGTTTCATTGACCTTCTGTGTGTTGCCCACAACTCTTCAATAATACAATCCAGCTAGTAAACTCCATCCAAGCTCCATGATACTTATTTATATCTTCATTTGAATGCCTTGTTTAAGGATTTTTTTTTGTTGAGCTCAGCCTCAAGTCACACGAGTTTAAAAAAAATGACCAACCAAATAGAATGGTGCAGGTATGACATCACTTTGTAGGCCAAAACGCGGAAGCGAGTTAGCAGTTTAGCACTTCTGGTTCCCTCGTCCTGAAGTCAATGGGTTTTTTGAATGGGATTTTGGTAAATGGCTGAAATAAGGTCTGTGGTGAACACAAGCTAAAGACACTTTCACGTTTTATTCTACGACATAAAATACATCAGTATTACCCCACTCGTGATTTTTTTAAAGCTGTTACGTGTCATAAAAAGGCGGATGCTAAGAAGTGGCTAAATGGGACTACAGAGGCTGTCGAGGAGATTAAACGCCATCACGCCGTACAGGTAAACTCAGTCCGCTTTTACAACCGCATTATGCTCATAATTGTGCTCTTATAAACTAGTCTAACTCAAACATTCTAGGAAAATGTTTTGAGATAAAAACTAAGAGTTGTCAGAAGCTTTGAAATTGTGGGACTGTGGTGTAGTCCGTTTATAGCCTACCTTTAGCTTTTTACTTCTGGAGACTGCATTTAGGCTTCAAATTCATAAAAGTTGTGTTCATCTGTGATAATTATCTTGATGGACAAAACATGTAAGTATCATAAACTTTTGTTGATCACAGAGCTTGTTTTTTGAGATAATCCAAAAGCCTATGGCAAAATCCTATTGGGTTTTTCTCGAGGGAACAAGCGTGATGCTAACTGCTGGTTGGCCTACAAAAGTGACGTCATACCTGCACCACTCTATAGACAACCATTTGTCCGGTGCCCCGCACATACAAAAAACGAACAAAATACAATTTACTTTTTTTTTTAATAGGTGCTAACATGACTACCAGTCGAATAGTATGACTGAATGTTATTTCATTTCTATTGACCAGCCAACTTTTGTGACGGCTAGGCAGCCGTGTCGAACTTCGCTGTCATGCGCAGTTGCTCTCCACCGACTGTGCTGCTCAAAAGCACGGTGGGAAACGACTTGCTGACGACACAGCTTAATACTTATTGGTTTAGGCAACCCTGATGCATTGTTCTATTTTAAAATGTTTGATTTTAAAACTCTGATATCATGTACATTATGTGTATAAATTATGTATGGATATTCCCAAACATATTGATAAACACATCTTTCGAATGCAAATAAATAACAAGTACATTGGGTGTCTTGTTCATCATATTTATTTTCAAATAAAAGCAACAGAACTATTAGCAACCCAGTGCAGAGTGTGAATCCCGCGAAATCCACCTTTGTACGTTTCAAAAGAGAAAATAACAAAACAACCTATAAACTATGACAAACACAATAAAATGTCTCTTTCTGTTTTCTGTCATCAATGTATAAACATGAATATTTATGGCTGGTTAATTTTCTTAAGTCACCAGCCGCTGGAAGATAGTTTTAGGTCCTGGGTGTATGACATCAAAGTATCATGAGAGCCGTCTACATTGCTCTTGCGGTACTTTGATGTACCAGATCTGTCTGCACAGCACCGCTTTAAGTCGAGCACACCTGTTTATTGTATTAAAAATTAGCTTGAATATATTCCCATTTTAGATTTAATATGAAACTGTTACAAAACAGTGATTAGTAATGGTTATGATGTGTAGTTTGAAAAGCGTGTTTTTTTTGGTGGTTCATTGCACCGGTGATTTCTCCGTAAGTGCTGTTTATAATGTTCACAATTCAATTCACATGTATTTAAATAGCCCCTTTCACACAGAGATTCCGGAAAATACACTGATAATGTGTCCCGGGATCATTTGATTTTGGTTTATTCACACTGCCAGACTGCATGCGTTCACACACATTCCATAAAGACACGTGACATCGATGTGACATGCAATGTCTCGGCAACGTCTTAAGTTTGCTTATGATCATTTTTTTCCCCGATTCAATCATAGTGCATCACATACCGTTTCACTAAGCTGGCGAACAATCTCAGCTTCAGCGTCATCACTACGGCACAGCCCTTTACAGCATTGATCCTGCTTTTAGTTCACACAGGGCACGTTCCAGGACTGGTCCCGACAATGTTACTAGGTCCCCATCCCTAGATCGATCCCGGAATCAATCACAGGATATGTTCGCGTTCACACAGAAGGCACTCTGCCAATTTTATGCACATTTTCCGGGATCAATGCTGTGTGAAAGGGGCTTTTCACTTTCATGAACAGACTTGGTTTCACTCACTGGAACGGACTCTGGAATTCCACTCTCATGAACGTTTTCGGGACTGGATGATGGAATGTATGAGGACAATACTTAATAACAAAATCTGAACCATTCAACCAGAGAACAGTTATTATAGTCAACCAAGGACATACCACATTTACCAGGAGAAAGAAATTTATATAATTCGTCATCCAGTCCTTCCTGAAAACAGGCCTTGAGCATATGAGTGCTCCAGCTCACCAGATGTAACATTGCAGGAACTCCTCTACATACTGCTCCAGAGGCAAACTGTTTTGACGAAGTGTAAAAAAGAAGATAATCCTCAGCCCGTTACTTTCTTTCGGCCAGATTCATAGTGTCTGGTGTTCTGTCAGGTGCTGGTGTGTCAAACTCTCACACAAAGGCACAGGAGACACAAGTCCAAAAAATTTTCTCGTTAATTCACAAATTGAGACACAGGAAAAATGCAGCTTAACACAACGAAACTTAACTTAACAAAATGCGACTATCTTTGACTAACACCAGACAATAAGAGAACTGAAACTGCAGGATTAAACAGAGCTAGCAAACAAGGGTAATCAAATGAGGGACTCCTGAACCGAGTACTTAATGTGTAACCATAGCAATAGATCAGAAGGGAACATCTGCGCCGGACTACTTCACAAACGAGGGTCTTTTCAATGCTGGATTTTCAAAGAGGTTGATTCTGAAAGATGGGTCAATGCCAACACTTTGTGCACAAACTTCAGATCCAGACAAAGTCATATGTTGTGAGTCCTTCCAAATTTCCTTTGTTGGCACTCTGTACGGCTAAAGCTAAAGGCTAATGTTGCTAAAGCTAGCATTGTCTCTGCCTGTTTTCACTGATGCTGCCCTCACGTGCTATCAGAATTCAGGGATGCAAACACATGTATGGTCAAAAAAGAGAGAGGTAATCGAAGCCCTCGCCCCGCGGCAAATATCCTGATACTTAGACTGCCACCAACCCCTGCCATCCCCGGCCCACCCCTATAGGCACAGAGAGTAAAATGAAATTCTGAAAATCAAAATACACCGACACTAATTTGGAATATTCAATTTCATTTTTTATTCCGAGAAATTTGTTGCAGTGGCAGATACCATAGACAGTAAAAGATACGCAGCAAGAAGAAACACTAGTGGTTCACGCTTGCGCGCATACTGCTATTTTGGCGCGCAGTGTTCTGATTTGCTTAGCTCCTATTTACTTGTTTGGTGAAGGCAATCCAGAATTACTGTTGGTGAAATTATAATCAGACCTAGTCAGACCCTCTCAGACCACCCCCCCCCCTCCCCCTTAAAAAACTCTTCGGATCTGCACGATTCACACAAGTCACCCAGACTGACGTGAAAAAAGTGGGAGGCGCCAAAAACCACGCTGTTTGCATCCCTGAGAATTATTAAATAAATACAAGTTTCCTAGTTAAAATGGCACATTTGATGTCGCATGCAACAAGCTCACAATCACGATTTCAGATGAGCTGTTGCCAGTATGCGGACTATGAACTCTTGACAGTAAATCAGTCCATCAGTGCTAATCTGTACTACTGCTCCAGAGTTAGTCTGTTCTGCTGAACTCTTTAAATTAGTGTGGGTTTCTGCACTGGCTAGTTTGGATCCACTTTGACTCACACAAGTAAGGCAACAGAGTCCAGATGAATCATTAGCACTCCCAGTCCCAGGTGGTGGTGACACCACTGAGACTGCTGCGACAGTTCAACCTCTACCCAGATTTGTAGCAGGGACAGATGTGCAAAACAGCCAGCAACGTTCTGTTCAGCACTATGCAAACAGAGAAAAGTGGTTGAAGAGCTCATAAAAATGATTGCTCTTGATTTCCAACACTTTTCCATTGTAACAGACAAAGGATTCTGAGCTTACACAAAGGCACTTTCGTACACCCTAACAAGCAGACTGACCATTTCAGCAACACTGTTGCCCCAAATGTACAGCTCAGTTAGAGTGGAGTTGATGGTTAAAGTGAACAGTGCCTCTGCTGTCTGTCTGACAACGGATGGCTGGACGTCTTTAACCACAACTACTTTTATGGCTGTGACCTGCCATTTCATTGATCAAGATTTGTGTGTGCAGTGTGTGAAGTTTGGCGGCATCTAGTGGTGAGGTTGTGAATTGCAATCGCCCACTGCTCACCCCTCCTTTTCTAAGGACATAGAGAAGCTACGGTGGCCGACACAGAGTAGCTAGCACTCTGTAAAGAAGTTTATCCATTTAGGGCTACTGTAGAAACTAGAAACACGACAACACAAAATGGTGACTTCACTGTAAGGGGACCGCGGTGTATGAAGATTGAAATGGCTTATTCTAAGGTAATAAAAACAAAAAAAGACCTTACATAATGTACAGTTGTATGTATGGATGGAGACACTTGCCTTGCTTTGCCCACACTATAAACCTTATTGTGAGGGAAGGTTTAAAACATATTCAAAAACTATCATTGAGCACTTTCACAGGAGCATCAGAGCGTCTCAGAGCAACTCAAACAAGATTTGGTAACAAGGTGGAACTCTACCTTCTACATGCCGCAAAGATTTTGGCAGCAAAAAGATGCCATCATTGCCACACTTGCCCTTGTCTGCCCCAGCTTGCCAACACTGACCACTGATAAGTGGGAGATTGTGAACAGTGCCTGCAAGATCTCAAGACCTTTCGAAGAAGTTACAGCTGAAATCAGCGCAGAAAGGTTTGTGCATTTTAATATGAATTCAGCATTAAAGTTTGACTCTGTTTTGGCATTAGTGAATTCATTGGCTGCTGACATGCAACAATGTTTTCACCTAATTTAATTCTTTAGCCAGTTGGCTGAGGCAACCCTGCTTGACTTGGGTCCAGCAGGCAGGTGAATGAACCTCATGCTGAGAATAGGCTTCCTATCACCTTTTCTGAGCAAGATTCAGTGTGAGGGACTTTGATGAGCCGCTGGCTAATCATTTACTGTCAGGAATGCCACCTCAGAAGCAATGAGGAGTTGCTTGGCAGAGCCCCTGATTCCGAGAAACGAAGATCCACTCACTTGGTGGAAAGCACGACAAGTCGTTTATGAAGGATTAAAGAACACTATGAACACAAATTACACAATAGGAGCTTAAAATAAATAAATGGCTAAAATACTTGCTAATGAGGTTTCTCTTTCTTTCTATTGTTATGCTATTATTACAAAACATTAAAAGTAAAAGGCTATTGTCCCATCCCTCCATTTACCTTAAATTAAAATATAACCTAACCTATAGCATAATGTAAATATAAAATATAACCTTTACTATAAGCTATAGTAAAATCAGTTAACCTACATGTCTCGACAGAAAGGTTTTAATAAAAATGTTTAATAACAGTAGTCATAATAAGTAGGGCTTATAACGTGCATTTAAAAAAGCAACACGTGTCAAACATCTTTCCAAACATGAGAAGCATTTAGTCATGTTTAATCAATCAAAGCGTTTCAATCTGTTCATTCAGCTCACGGATAGTATGATGTTCATAGGGATTTCCGGGAATGACCTGCGCGGCACATATTTGGAGTTTGTGTGCGAGAGCGCCCTCTGGCTTGCAGGTGGAGAAGGATTTACTACTGATCACAAAATGCGCGGTTTAATTGTGATTTATCGTGCAGCCCTAATAGGCACATTTCCAGTAAGTGCCTCAGGCTTGCATAGTATAGTCAATTCACTCATCATCAGTCTTCTCGGTAATCCTCGGCAAACTTCGACAGTTGGTTAAACGGCTCAGGCCCGGATCAGACAGAACGTTTTTTAATTTAGAAAATAGCAGTTTTTTTTAATGTTGCTAGGCAACCCCCGAATCAGCTGTGCTGTCAGTCTAATCAAGATAACAGTCACCACAACGGAAGGCCCGCTTCTCCATTCATTTGTTTGGACAATGGGGGAAAAACGCAATGACGTCGGGCGCTTTTCTGCTCAGAGTTGATTTTTTTTCAACTTCATGCGCACAAAGTGCTCCTGGAAAAATGCGCAGCAGGCGGTTAAAACGCAAGGCGCCCTTGCCGCATAAACAGTGCGCATAGCGCTCACTGCCAACAGAAAACTATTTTAAAAAGCCGCATCTCACTGCAAAAACGCGTTCTGTCTGATCGGGGCCTCAATCGGCTCTTTTTGAGTCGGACGTGCTACTTCAGCTTTTGCGTCTTTGCGTCATCAACCCAGAACTAAAGTTCGATTCAGTTTTGATTAATGAACCGGCTCAAAAGAGCGATTCGTTCAAGAACCGATCACTATTCATGAACAACACCAAACCTGACAGTTCTGCTGCACTGCTAGTGTTCTCTTCAACATGGACAGTATTTACTTTTCAATCCTTTTCTCCCAGTCAGTGTAAGTGTTACAGAACACAACATGTTGCACTGTGTGATATTAAGAAAACCAGATAAACTCAGTGATTGACTCCAGATAGTGATCTAATATACAGCATGTTGTAAAAATACTGTTTTTATAGAACAGAAATGTATTCTGAACAGTTAAGGGTGAAAAAATGGTCAACATTTAATATATGAGATGCTAAACAGCCACACAACTTGAATTTTAAAATTTTTAAAGTTTTATTTAGCACATTACTAGTTATTTATTTGTCAAATTTAGCCCATGTATTCAAATATTATTATTTACATTTATTATCATTATTTTTTAAATAATTATTATTTGTTATTTTAGTTGTTAATATTATTAACTGTATCAGGCAGCGGATCACTTTCTTTAGGCCTGTTTTACAATATAATCCTATGGAGTAAACCGTGTTTTCAAAAAAGTCGTGAGCGCTTTTTTAAATGCCAATGCCGACGTCTTTTTCTGCAGCTCAGCGCCTCTTTTCAAGTTGAAAAAAGTTCAACTTTTCTGATAAAAAACGCCCTGCCAGCTGACCAATGACAAGCGAGTAGCAAGACCTGGTGCCGGTGCCATGACACCTGTCATCTCTGCGTGTATATTTTAGTCTACAATAAAATGAAATATGTCATATAACACAACCCTGCCTCTTTTCGTTTACATTTAAAACACTATTAAACATATTAATATGTGGTTCAGACAAGTGTGCATATATGATTATCACTGTAATAAAATTAAATATGACATAAAACGCAACCCAGTCTCTTTTTGTTAAATGTAAGTTTATGTATGATCAATAATAGCCATTATAAAAGGTATAAGAAGCTATACAAGAAATAAAGCAAACAATTCAGTCAAACATACAAAGTCAGCACTAGTAGGCTACAACGGTAAAGTTAAATAGCCTAAATATATAAAGTTATGAAACTTCACTTTGCCCTCAGCCAAAACGATTTGCCAGGGAACAAATTATAGATTCATGAGACCAAAGATCGGCCGTTAGATCTACACAAGACGATTCATATCTCATGTTTAACCACTACAGAGACATCAGGGCTAGCGGCAAACGGCAGAAAGACTAGCCGAGGAAAGGCTGCTCTCTGCGGGGTTAATGAGCGCTGAGACCCCAGTGATCGACTGGATCTCACAACTACGAAAACATCAGAAAGAAAGGCAGAGGAAAGGCTGCTCTCGGCGGGGTTAATGAGCGCTGAGACCCCAGTGATCGACTGGATCTCACAACTACGAAAACATCAGAAAGAAAGGCAGAGGAAAGGCTGCTCTCGGCGGGGTTAATGAGCGCTGAGACCCCAGTGATCGACTGGATCTCACAACTACGAAAACATCAGAAAGAAAGGCAGAGGAAAGGCTGCTCTTGGCGGGGTTAATGAGCGCTGAGACCCCAGTGATCGACTGGATCTCACAACTACGAAAACATCAGAAAGAAAGGCAGAGGAAAGGCTGCTCTCGGCGGGGTTAATGAGCGCTGAGACCCCAGTGATCGACTGGATCTCACAACTACGAAAACGGCATATAAAATATTCAAATAGGTGATCTCTTTATAAATAAACCACTCATTTGAGCTTTAAACAAGTACATTCTCGCCTGAAAAAGTCTTAAAACTACATTTTGTCACACATTAACAGTAGTATTTTTAAATTACGCTGGGTTTCTCATCCGCTATTGATGTTGCAGCTGTTGTTATAGCAACAAAAGACGCCCTCGGCTGCTATTTTGAACCAAACGCTGCCAGCTTCTTTTTTTTTTTACTAAAAGAGCGCTCGTCAACTTTTTCTTGTCAAAAAAGACGTCAAGTGTGAACACGGCCTTACTGCTACCGGTAGTCTCTGGATCGCTTCTTTTTTTTCTGCAAATATTATTATTTTTTTTTATAATATAATTGTTGTTATTGTTTCTCGTTTGTCACTCATCACAGCACGGGCAGATGTCGGCCTCCTTCCAGCTCCACCAAGCGGTCTGAGAAACCCCTGATGCTGATCTTCTATGAGGTCGAAACCCCAAGAGGACCAGCACCAAACACCCCCCAGACAACCGGTTCACACTGGCTCTCAGCACAACCGCTCCCGAACGCGAGTCAGCAATCCCGCGAGAAGCTGCTCTGAACCCCATCCGTCACCCACCGAGGAAGCTTCACTATTGATCTTGACTTCTGTGACTGTGAGAGATATAAAGCAGCGTCTCGCTGTGGTAAGAGCGCTTCACTTGGGCGAAGAGTGAGTGTGTGTCACCCCACCTGACGCCGCGGGTCATTCCCATACATATGGTGTGGAGGAACACACACATCACCAACACCATCCAACACACACATCCCGCGAGAAGCTGAACACAGAGGCCCTGACACCCGCCACCGAGGTGCTTCATCCAGCTCTGTGATGAGTGTTTTTATTATCATTTTAGTTGTTATTTTTTATTTATATATTCTTATATTAATATATTATTAATTACTATATTATTATACATATCCAGTTATTTGATTTTATTATTATTTTATATTTTTATTAATATATTATTAGTATTAATATATTATTTATTATTTTTTATTATTACTAATTGCTCTATATAATTATTTGATAGATATTAACTAATTTATTATTATGTTATAATATACTATATATATATATATATATATATATATATATATATAAAATTATATTATCTGTTATTTTAGATTCATATTTTTTTGTTTAATATTATATTTTCCATTATTCGTTTTATGATTTTTGTCAATCGTGAAGCATAGCATCGCTATTGTTCTTTTTGTTATTGTTACAGTTGTTTCCCATTTTCCACTGCACCACACACTCCACGAGAAGGGTCGATCTCCTTCCGCGGATGCATTTAAGTCCATCTTTACACCCTTCCCTTGCTAACTTCCCCCCGTCTCGTTGTCACTCATCACAGCACGGGAAGATGTCGGCCTCCTTCCAGCTCCACCAAGCGGTCTGAGAAACCCCTGATGCTGATCTTCTATGAGGTCGAAACCCCAAGAGGACCAGCACCAAACACCCCCCAGACAACCGGTTCACACTGGCTCTCAGCACAACCGCTCCCGAACGCGAGTCAGCAATCCCGCGAGAAGCTGCACTGAACCCCATCCGTCACCCACCGAGGAAGCTTCACTATTGATCTTCACTTCTGTGACTGTGAGAGATATAAAGCAGCGTCTCGCTGTGGTAAGAGCGCTTCACTTGGGCGAAGAGTGAGTGTGTGTCACCCCACCTGACGCCGCGGGTCATTCCCATACATATGGTGTGGAGGAACACACACATCACCAACACCATCCAACACACACATCCCGCGAGAAGCTGAACACAGAGGCCCTGTCACCCGCCACTGAGGTGCTTCATCCAGCTCTGTGATGAGTGTTTTTATTATCATTTTAGTTGTTATTTTTTATTTATATATTCTTATATTAATATATTATTAATTACTATATTATTATACATATCCAGTTATTTGATTTTATTATTATTTTATATTTTTATTAATATATTATTAGTATTAATATATTATTTATTGTTATTTTTTATTATTACTAATTGCTCTATATAATTATTTGATAGATATGAACTAATTTATTATTATGTTATAATATACACTCACCTAAAGGATTATTAGGAACACCTGTTCAATTTCTCATTAATGCAATTATCTAATCAACCAATCACATGGCAGTTGCTTCAATGCATTTAGGGGTGTGGTCCTGGTCAAGACAATCTCCTGAACTCCAAACTGAATGTCAGAATGGGAAAGAAAGGTGATTTAAGCAATTTTGAGCGTGGCGTGGTTGTTGGTGCCAGACGGGCCGGTCTGAGTATTTCACAATCTGCTCAGTTACTGGGATTTTCACGCACAACCATTTCTAGAGTTTACAAAGAATGGTGTGAAAAGGGAAAAACATCCAGTATGCGACAGTCCTGTGGGTGAAAATGCCTTGTTGATGCTAGAGGTCAGAGGAGAATGGGCCGACTGATTCAAGCTGATAGAAGAGCAACTTTGACTGAAATAACCACTCGTTACAACCGAGGTATGCAGCAAAGCATTTGTGAAGCCACAACACGCACAACCTTGAGGCGGATGGGCTACAACAGCAGAAGACCCCACCGGGTACCACTCATCTCCACTACAAATAGGAAAAAGAGGCTACAATTTGCACGAGCTCACCAAAATTGGACAGTTGAAGACTGGAAAAATGTTGCCTGGTCTGATGAGTCTCGATTTCTGTTGAGACATTCAGATGGTAGAGTCAGAATTTGGCGTAAACAGAATGAGAACATGGATCCATCATGCCTTGTTACCACTGTGCAGGCTGGGGGTGGTGGTGTAATGGTGTGGGGGATGTTTTCTTGGCACACTTTAGGCCCCTTAGTGCCAATTGGGCATCGTTTAAATGCCACGGCCTACCTTAGCATTGTTTCTGACCATGTCAATCCCTTTATGACCACCATGTACCCATCCTCTGATGGCTACTTCCAGCAGGATAATGCACCATGTCACAAAGCTCGAATCATTTCAAATTGGTTTCTTGAACATGACAATAAGTTCACTGTACTAAAATGGCCCCCACAGTCACCAGATCTCAACCCAATAGAGCATCTTTGGGATGTTTTGGAACGGGAGCTTCGTACCCTGGATGTGCATCCCACAAATCTCCATCAACTGCAAGATGCTATCCTATCAATATGGGCCAACATTTCTAAAGAATGCTTTCAGCACCTTGTTGAATCAATGCCACGTAGAATTAAGGCAGTTCTGAAGGCGAAAGGGGGTCAAACACAGTATTAGTATGGTGTTCCTAATAATCCTTTAGGTGAGTGTATATATATATATATATATATAATTATATTATCTGTTATTTTAGATTCATATTTTTTTGTTTAATATTATATTTTCCATTATTCGTTTTATGATTTTTGTCAATCGTGAAGCAAAGCATCGCTATTGTTCTTTTTGTTATTGTTACAGTTGTTTCCCATTTTCCACTGCACCACACACTCCACGAGAAGGGTCGATCTCCTTCCGCGGATGCATTTAAGTCCATCTTTACACCCTTCCCTTGCTAACTTCCCCCCGTCTCGTTGTCACTCATCACAGCACGGGAAGATGTCGGCCTCCTTCCAGCTCCACCAAGCGGTCTGAGAAACCCCTGATGCTGATCTTCTATGAGGTCGAAACCCCAAGAGGACCAGCACCAAACACCCCCCAGACAACCGGTTCACACTGTCTCTCAGCACAACCGCTCCCGAACGCGAGTCAGCAATCCCGCGAGAAGCTGCACTGAACCCCATCCGTCACCCACCGAGGAAGCTTCACTATTGATCTTCACTTCTGTGACTGTGAGAGACATAAAGCAGCGTCTCGCTGTGGTAAGAGCGCTTCACTTGGGCGAAGAGTGAGTGTGTGTCACCCCACCTGACGCCGCGGGTCATTCCCATACATATGGTGTGGAGGAACACACACATCACCAACACCATCCAACACACACATCCCGCGAGAAGCTGAACACAGAGGCCCTGACACCCGCCACCGAGGTGCTTCATCCAGCTCTGTGATGAGTGTTTTTATTATCATTTTAGTTGTTATTTTTTATTTATATATTCTTATATTAATATATTATTAATTACTATATTATTATACATATCCAGTTATTTGATTTTATTATTATTTTATATTTTTATTAATATATTATTAGTATTAATATATTATTTATTGTTATTTTTTATTATTACTAATTGCTCTATATAATTATTTGATAGATATTAACTAATTTATTATTATGTTATAATATACACTCACCTAAAGGATTATTAGGAACACCTGTTCAATTTCTCATTAATGCAATTATCTAATCAACCAATCACATGGCAGTTGCTTCAATGCATTTAGGGGTGTGGTCCTGGTCAAGACAATCTCCTGAACTCCAAACTGAATGTCAGAATGGGAAAGAAAGGTGATTTAAGCAATTTTGAGCGTGGCGTGGTTGTTGGTGCCAGACGGGCCGGTCTGAGTATTTCACAATCTGCTCAGTTACTGGGATTTTCACGCACAACCATTTCTAGAGTTTACAAAGAATGGTGTAAAAAGGGAAAAACATCCAGTATGCGGCAGTCCTGTGGGCGAAAATGCCTTGTTGATGCTAGAGGTCAGAGGAGAATGGGCCGACTGATTCAAGCTGATAGAAGAGCAACTTTGACTGAAATAACCACTCGTTACAACCGAGGTATGCAGCAAAGCATTTGTGAAGCCACAACACGCACAACCTTGAGGCGGATGGGCTACAACAGCAGAAGACCCCACCGGGTACCACTCATCTCCACTACAAATAGGAAAAAGAGGCTACAATTTGCACGAGCTCACCAAAATTGGACAGTTGAAGACTGGAAAAATGTTGCCTGGTCTGATGAGTCTCGATTTCTGTTGAGACATTCAGATGGTAGAGTCAGAATTTGGCGTAAACAGAATGAGAACATGGATCCATCATGCCTTGTTACCACTGTGCAGGCTGGTGGTGGTGGTGTAATGGTGTGGGGGATGTTTTCTTGGCACACTTTAGGCCCCTTAGTGCCAATTGGGCATCGTTTAAATGCCACGGCCTACCTGAGCATTGTTTCTGACCATGTCAATCCCTTTATGACCACCATGTACCCATCCTCTGATGGCTACTTCCAGCAGGATAATGCACCATGTCACAAAGCTCGAATCATTTCAAATTGGTTTCTTGAACATGACAATAAGTTCACTGTACTAAAATGGCCCCCACAGTCACCAGATCTCAACCCAATAGAGCATCTTTGGGATGTTTTGGAACGGGAGCTTCGTACCCTGGATGTGCATCCCACAAATCTCCATCAACTGCAAGATGCTATCCTATCAATATGGGCCAACATTTCTAAAGAATGCTTTCAGCACCTTGTTGAATCAATGCCACGTAGAATTAAGGCAGTTCTGAAGGCGAAAGGGGGTCAAACACAGTATTAGTATGGTGTTCCTAATAATCCTTTAGGTGAGTGTATATATATATATACACAATTATATTATCTGTTATTTTAGATTCATATTTTTTTAGTTTAATATTATATTTTCCATTATTCGTGTTATGATTTTTGTCAATCGTGAAGCAAAGCATCTCTATTGTTCTTTTTGTTATTGTTACAGTTGTTTCCCATTTTCCACTGCACCACACACTCCACGAGAAGGGTCGATCTCCTTCCGCGGATGCATTTAAGTCCATCTTTACACCCTTCCCTTGCTAACTTCCCCCCGTCTCGTTGTCACTCATCACAGCACGGGAAGATGTCGGCCTCCTTCCAGCTCCACCAAGCGGTCTGAGAAACCCCTGATGCTGATCTTCTATGAGGTCGAAACCCCAAGAGGACCAGCACCAAACACCCCCCAGACAACCGGTTCACACTGGCTCTCAGCACAACCGCTCCCGAACGCGAGTCAGCAATCCCGCGAGAAGCTGCACTGAACCCCATCCGTCACCCACCGAGGAAGCTTCACTATTGATCTTCACTTCTGTGACTGTGAGAGACATAAAGCAGCGTCTCGCTGTGGTAAGAGCGCGTCACTTGGGCGAAGAGTGAGTGTGTGTCACCCCACCTGACGCCGCGGGTCATTCCCATACATATGGTGTGGAGGAACACACACATCACCAACACCATCCAACACACACATCCCGCGAGAAGCTGAACACAGAGGCCCTGACACCCGCCACCGAGGTGCTTCATCCAGCTCTGTGATGAGTGTTTTTATTATCATTTTAGTTGTTATTTTTTATTTATATATTCTTATATTAATATATTATTAATTACTATATTATTATACATATCCAGTTATTTGATTTTATTATTATTTTATATTTTTATTAATATATTATTAGTATTAATATATTATTTATTGTTATTTTTTATTATTACTAATTGCTCTATATAATTATTTGATAGATATTAACTAATTTATTATTATGTTATAATATACACTCACCTAAAGGATTATTAGGAACACCTGTTCAATTTCTCATTAATGCAATTATCTAATCAACCAATCACATGGCAGTTGCTTCAATGCATTTAGGGGTGTGGTCCTGGTCAAGACAATCTCCTGAACTCCAAACTGAATGTCAGAATGGGAAAGAAAGGTGATTTAAGCAATTTTGAGCGTGGCGTGGTTGTTGGTGCCAGACGGGCCGGTCTGAGTATTTCACAATCTGCTCAGTTACTGGGATTTTCACGCACAACCATTTCTAGAGTTTACAAAGAATGGTGTGAAAAGGGAAAAACATCCAGTATGCGACAGTCCTGTGGGTGAAAATGCCTTGTTGATGCTAGAGGTCAGAGGAGAATGGGCCGACTGATTCAAGCTGATAGAAGAGCAACTTTGACTGAAATAACCACTCGTTACAACCGAGGTATGCAGCAAAGCATTTGTGAAGCCACAACACGCACAACCTTGAGGCGGATGGGCTACAACAGCAGAAGACCCCACCGGGTACCACTCATCTCCACTACAAATAGGAAAAAGAGGCTACAATTTGCACGAGCTCACCAAAATTGGACAGTTAAAGACTGGAAAAATGTTGCCTGGTCTGATGAGTCTCGATTTCTGTTGAGACATTCAGATGGTAGAGTCAGAATTTGGCGTAAACAGAATGAGAACATGGATCCATCATGCCTTGTTACCACTGTGCAGGCTGGTGGTGGTGGTGTAATGGTGTGGGGGATGTTTTCTTGGCACACTTTAGGCCCCTTAGTGCCAATTGGGCATCGTTTAAATGCCACGGCCTACCTGAGCATTGTTTCTGACCATGTCAATCCCTTTATGACCACCATGTACCCATCCTCTGATGGCTACTTCCAGCAGGATAATGCACCATGTCACAAAGCTCGAATCATTTCAAATTGGTTTCTTGAACATGACAATAAGTTCACTGTACTAAAATGGCCCCCACAGTCACCAGATCTCAACCCAATAGAGCATCTTTGGGATGTTTTGGAACGGGAGCTTCGTACCCTGGATGTGCATCCCACAAATCTCCATCAACTGCAAGATGCTATCCTATCAATATGGGCCAACATTTCTAAAGAATGCTTTCAGCACCTTGTTGAATCAATGCCACGTAGAATTAAGGCAGTTCTGAAGGCGAAAGGGGGTCAAACACAGTATTAGTATGGTGTTCCTAATAATCCTTTAGGTGAGTGTATATATATATAAAATTATATTATCTGTTATTTTAGATTCATATTTTTTTAGTTTAATATTATATTTTCCATTATTCGTGTTATGATTTTTGTCAATCGTGAAGCAAAGCATCTCTATTGTTCTTTTTGTTATTGTTACAGTTGTTTCCCATTTTCCACTGCACCACACACTCCACGAGAAGGGTCGATCTCCTTCCGCGGATGCATTTAAGTCCATCTTTACACCCTTCCCTTGCTAACTTCCCCCCGTCTCGTTGTCACTCATCACAGCACGGGAAGATGTCGGCCTCCTTCCAGCTCCACCAAGCGGTCTGAGAAACCCCTGATGCTGATCTTCTATGAGGTCGAAACCCCAAGAGGACCAGCACCAAACACCCCCCAGACAACCGGTTCACACTGGCTCTCAGCACAACCGCTCCCGAACGCGAGTCAGCAATCCCGCGAGAAGCTGCACTGAACCCCATCCATCACCCACCGAGGAAGCTTCACTATTGATCTTCACTTCTGTGACTGTGAGAGACATAAAGCAGCGTCTCGCTGTGGTAAGAGCGCGTCACTTGGGCGAAGAGTGAGTGTGTGTCACCCCACCTGACGCCGCGGGTCATTCCCATACATATGGTGTGGAGGAACACACACATCACCAACACCATCCAACACACACATCCCGCGAGAAGCTGAACACAGAGGCCCTGACACCCGCCACCGAGGTGCTTCATCCAGCTCTGTGATGAGTGTTTTTATTATCAATTTAGTTATTTTTTATTTATATATTCTTATATTAATATATTATTAATTACTATATTATTATACATATCCAGTTATTTGATTTTATTATTATTTTATATTTTTATTAATATATTATTAGTATTAATATATTATTTATTGTTATTTTTTATTATTACTAATTGCTCTATATAATTATTTGATAGATATTAACTAATTTATTATTATGTTATAATATACACTCACCTAAAGGATTATTAGGAACACCTGTTCAATTTCTCATTAATGCAATTATCTAATCAACCAATCACATGGCAGTTGCTTCAATGCATTTAGGGGTGTGGTCCTGGTCAAGACAATCTCCTGAACTCCAAACTGAATGTCAGAATGGGAAAGAAAGGTGATTTAAGCAATTTTGAGCGTGGCGTGGTTGTTGGTGCCAGACGGGCCGGTCTGAGTATTTCACAATCTGCTCAGTTACTGGGATTTTCACGCACAACCATTTCTAGAGTTTACAAAGAATGGTGTGAAAAGGGAAAAACATCCAGTATGCGGCAGTCCTGTGGGCGAAAATGCCTTGTTGATGCTTGAGGTCAGAGGAGAATGGGCCGACTGATTCAAGCTGATAGAAGAGCAACTTTGACTGAAATAACCACTCGTTACAACCGAGGTATGCAGCAAAGCATTTGTGAAGCCACAACACGCACAACCTTGAGGCGGATGGGCTACAACAGCAGAAGACCCCACCGGGTACCACTCATCTCCACTACAAATAGGAAAAAGAGGCTACAATTTGCACGAGCTCACCAAAATTGGACAGTTAAAGACTGGAAAAATGTTGCCTGGTCTGATGAGTCTCGATTTCTGTTGAGACATTCAGATGGTAGAGTCAGAATTTGGCGTAAACAGAATGAGAACATGGATCCATCATGCCTTGTTACCACTGTGCAGGCTGGTGGTGGTGGTGTAATGGTGTGGGGGATGTTTTCTTGGCACACTTTAGGCCCCTTAGTGCCAATTGGGCATCGTTTAAATGCCACGGCCTACCTGAGCATTGTTTCTGACCATGTCAATCCCTTTATGACCACCATGTACCCATCCTCTGATGGCTACTTCCAGCAGGATAATGCACCATGTCACAAAGCTCGAATCATTTCAAATTGGTTTCTTGAACATGACAATAAGTTCACTGTACTAAAATGGCCCCCACAGTCACCAGATCTCAACCCAATAGAGCATCTTTGGGATGTTTTGGAACGGGAGCTTCGTGCCCTGGATGTGCATCCCACAAATCTCCATCAACTGCAAGATGCTATCCTATCAATATGGGCCAACATTTCTAAAGAATGCTTTCAGCACCTTGTTGAATCAATGCCACGTAGAATTAAGGCAGTTCTGAAGGCGAAAGGGGGTCAAACACAGTATTAGTATGGTGTTCCTAATAATCCTTTAGGTGAGTGTATATATATATATATATATATATATATATATATATATATATATATATATATATATATATATATATATATATATAAAATTATATTATCTGTTATTTTAGATTCATATTTTTTGGTTTAATATTATATTTTCCATTATTCGTTTTATGATTTTTGTCAATCGTGAAGCAAAGCATCGCTATTGTTCTTTTTGTTATTGTTACAGTTGTTTCCCATTTTCCACTGCACCACACACTCCACGAGAAGGGTCGATCTCCTTCCGCGGATGCATTTAAGTCCATCTTTACACCCTTCCCTTGCTAACTTCCCCCCGTCTCGTTGTCACTCATCACAGCACGGGAAGATGTCGGCCTCCTTCCAGCTCCACCAAGCGGTCTGAGAAACCCCTGATGCTGATCTTCTATGAGGTCGAAACCCCAAGAGGACCAGCACCAAACACCCCCCAGACAACCGGTTCACACTGGCTCTCAGCACAACCGCTCCCGAACGCGAGTCAGCAATCCCGCGAGAAGCTGCACTGAACCCCATCCGTCACCCACCGAGGAAGCTTCACTATTGATCTTCACTTCTGTGACTGTGAGAGACATAAAGCAGCGTCTCGCTGTGGTAAGAGCGCTTCACTTGGGCGAAGAGTGAGTGTGTGTCACCCCACCTGACGCCGCGGGTCATTCCCATACATATGGTGTGGAGGAACACACACATCACCAACACCATCCAACACACACATCCCGCGAGAAGCTGAACACAGAGGCCCTGTCACCCGCCACCGAGGTGCTTCATCCAGCTCTGTGATGAGTGAAGCTGTCAAATTATTATTACAGGCCCATCCATTAACATCTATCGATCGATCTAGAGTTGCCCTCCTTCCGAGAATCCCGCGAGAATCTGAACACAGAAACACAGAGAATCATCGGTCACAGCGATTAAATCACGAATATCTGAGTTGTTGCATTTAGTAGTCTACTCGCCCGCGGGATCAGTTTCTGTGCTCTTATCGATAGTTTCCGCGGCGCTCAGTCGGTTGTGTTTCGCTCGTGGAGAGAAAGAGAAGGAACTCGCGGATTATAAAGCAGTTCGGCGCGTGACGTCACAGTGGCTTTTAGAACGCGTCAAAGCTGCTCATTTAATATTCAAAAATGGCCTACCTCTCGGGATGTTGATTGGTTGATGAGAGCGGCGTCTTTTAAACAGCTCGCGCGAGCAGCAGAGATATGAGCTGTGCTGCTGATGGATGAAAACCATAGCCGTAAAAGATGTGTCAGTTTGTTTTCTTGTGTTTATGTGGTGGTAAACACTGTGTATAGTGTAAATAATGATTCAGCTGAAACGGATTCGGTGAGGAAATACAAACGTCTCTGCATTTATTTGTGCAGTAATTATAAAATGATCTGTTTGTATACACAGCCTGAGCTTATAAAACTGACTGGAACTTTGTCACAACAAACGTCAGAACAAAATGTAACCATACAATATATGTAAATATGAAAAAATAAATAAAATTAAGGAAATATGTACAATGTAAACAGAAAACTGTAATATACACTTAAGCGTACATAAACATGAGGGTCATGGTGCATTTTAAATGTAGTGTTTTCAATTAAGCTAATTTAATACTTTGAATTGATCAGGAGTTCTGTAAGCATTTTGAAAAATGATATCCCTCAAAAGTGTTTAAAACATGATAAAGGTGTCAGTTCACACACACTGCCAACCTTTGAGTTCAGCTTGGACTGAGAATTATGATTTTTTTTAAAACACACACACAAAAATTATACTGTGTTTGACAAAACATTTGGTAACTGAACAGAATTAAGTTTACTGACAACATGTTACAATGTTTACATGGTACAATGACTGATGTTTTAATTAGGGTTGGGTATTGACACAAATTTCACGATTCGATTCCGATCTCGAATCATCTCAACTAATGCTGCAAAGTTAAACTATACAACAGGAAACCTTGACAACTGTTACATTACTATAATAATAAAGGTTAAAATTAACAACAGATTTGTATACAATTAATATACAGTTATATGGTTGTTTTTATAATAACGTTATAATTTTTAATGATATGAGTAAGAATATAATGAATATGTAATATGCCAATAGTGCATATATTTAGCAAAATGCTCTTCTCTAGAGTACATTTTTCTAGCCAACTAACAACCTATGGTCATTGAATGGCTTTCCTGAGGTAAATGTAATGTTGCGTGTACATTGTTTACAAGCAGTTTTATTGACGTCTTTCAGTGGTTGAAACACTGATTGAGCGATTACATGAGACATTATACACTTCAGTTGTACTTTATCCTTCAACATACCCTCTCCGATGTCCGTTCATGTTCATTTGGTGCTGTAACTAGTAGTAAAGAGGAAGAGATGATCGGCTCAACTGCCACTCAAACTGAGGCACTACAGCAATCTGTCACACCTCATTAAAGAGCACCAAACGGTATTTGTTCGAGATTTGTAATAAAAAAAAGACAGAATTTGAAAGCTGAGACCTTGTTTCATATCAAAAAGGGTCTTAAGATGCGTTGTCAGTGTCCTCTCTGCTCCGTGATGTTTTGTGTGGCGTGAGAACAGTGTCAGCTGCACGAGTCTCACACTGAATGCGTGAGAGATGGCAGCCCTGCACACACATATTTCAAAATGATTAGACATTTTCTTTGTGGCATGTCAATTTCCATTAACTCATGTCATCCTGATGCTGAGCGTCATGGTCTCATATGCACATCAGTCAAAGAGGGAGGACATACTGACATCTGCTGGTCAGAACCTCGTAACGCAGGGCATTTCCTGTGACAGAGCAACAGTATAGATGAATGTGACAGCAGACGATTAATGAAATGATTGAGGAAATGTAATCTGTGTATCATTCGTTCAGTCGTTTTTTGATTTAATATTGAAAGTAGAAAAATGAGAAAACAGCTCGTTTTCGTTTTTTGTTCAGAGGTAGAAGAATGAATAAACAGTTTGAAATATTCAATTTCTACAGTTGGGCGGGAATTATACGCCCCTTTCTGCTGATTGGTCAGCTGTAGATTAAACTATTCCGTCATCAGTTCTTCCTCAATTCCGCACAGCAGAATAAAAGTCCTCCGTTGCTACAGCTGTACGGATTCTTAACGCGTTTATTGCAGCTGCATTTCATATTTTTCTCATCAAACAACCAGACTAACGAATGGCTCGACACAACCCGTACCGGGGCAGAGCCTAGGCAGGGCTTTCTTCTGTGTAGACCAGCGGCTTTAGACCAGCAAAGTGCCAGGGGGTCCGCAAAATAATTTGCTATATCCTACCGTATTTTCCAGACTGTAAAGTCACGTTTTTTTTTTTATCATGAAACATGCCATGATTTATTCCAAAGTGGCTTATATAATGCATTTAACGTCAAACAATCGAAATGTTGACTTTTTAAAAGTAGGCACATCAAGTATTCGCTGTATTTTAGTTCATGCGTCAGAAGATGTTCAATGAGACTGAGACGCGCTAAAGCAGCGCATCCTGTTGTTTTCTTAATTTTTCAAAGGCATGACATTTTGTAGTAATTTTAAATGTACACAAATAAAATAAATATTTTGCTGTTTCGAATGAGGAAAAAATTAATTATCAAAATAAAACCAAACAAAGTTAATCTGCTTGATTTCAAGGCTGTGCCAGTCAGTACTTGCTGTTATTCCAAACTCATATCTCTGCATGTGAAGATGCCGATTTAGCCTATACGCGTATTGGACTGGACTGAAGTACGAAGCCTTTGCATAAATAGTATAATAGCATCCAAATGTTACATTTACATACAACATACAACGTCGATACAGTTTCAATTCAAATAAATTAATTTAGGCTTGGTGTGTAAAATATATGTTGTTTGTAGTAATGGCACAATATATAGACTATTATATAGGCTTCTATGTGTATTTTTATTATATGGCTACTTATATTTTTCATTGTTGTTTTCTGAATATCATTAAGAATTTGTCATACAGTGAGGGGAAGTAAAATACGCATAGCCTACATGTTAATAGTGTTTATAATGTTAATGTTGTATTTTATTTACCGGTGTTTTACACTACTTCTGAATGTAGGCTAATAATAAAATGCAGATTTTACTACAATGCAAAGTTTGCGTGTTTCTCTCTCATGACCCGTCATGTGAATTACACTCGGTGCGACTTTTCTGGCAAATACGGTCAATTATAAAATGTGCTGTATTATTACAAAATGCATAGGATGCATTATAGGCTATACATTGTGTTAATTACCCCCACCCACATTAACTTTGGGCTTAATCACTGTTATAGCCTAATTATATGGGGGTCACTGGACATTTATTTACTCATTATAAAATAAACTCAAAGTAATAACTGCTGCGTATTTCCTGAACACTATGTCTGTGCATGACTGGTGCGTTTATCTGCAGTTTATTAAACCCGTCGCAATTTATTGGAACTGTGTGAACTAGGGTAACTACCAATTTATATTGTTATGCTTATTACCTTCTTTTTTTCGGAACACACACCCTTTTTGTATTAGTGTTTAAAAAAAAAAAAAAAAAAAAATATATATATATATATATTTTTTTTTTTTATCTATTTACTTAACCAAGGTAGGTTGTTTGATGAGAAAAATATGAAATGCAGCTGCAATAAACGCGTTAAGAATCCGTACAGCTGTAGCAACGGAGGACTTTTATTCTGCTGTGCGGAATTGAGGAAGAACTGATGACAGAATAGTTTGATCTTTGGCTGACCAATCAGCAGAAAGGGGCGTGTAATTCCTGCCCAACTGTAGAAATTGAATATTAAAACTGTTTATTCATTCTTTTACCTCTGAACGAAAAATCTTTCTGGAAAAAGCAGTTTTCTAATTTTTCTACTTTAAATGTTAAATCAAAAAACGACTGAACGAATGATACACGGATTAAACGTGATCATAGACTCACCAGTGCAAACTCAGAGCTGGACGGATCTCTCTGACACAGGCAGTGCAGCACAGCATCATGGACAGATGGGAAAAGTCGACCTTTTGAGACGGACTCTGAGAAGAATGCTCCTCGCTCCAACTGCTGCACTACACACACTGCAGCCGCACATTTTAGTGCAAAATAAGTTGCGGTTGTTGACAGTTGAATATTTTATGCATATTCCAATGTTATTTAGATTTCTGATTTAGCATGTGAATGTTTGCATTTTAATTAAGGATGTATCAGATTTTACCCACCTTGACACCCAGCGATGTAAACAGTGACATCTACTTCAGCAAAGTCTTGAAATATCTAGAAGATTGTTTAAAAAAAAAAAAAATTACCATGTCTTTCTTTCCAGCATGATTTATTTTTCTCTGTGTGTGATGTCATTACTGTGGAAACTTGTTTCTGCCACGGAATAAAAAAATTATCTTTAAAAGGATTTTAAACATCACAATTACATCTCACAGGGAAACATTTTTTTTGTAGCATCAAGTAACATTTATGGAGTCATATCATTGTTAAATTTTACAAGTATTGATTTTAGATGGGGATCAAATTCTGATTAATCATCTGTCCACTAAACTGGACATTATGCATCATGCAAAAAAAAGCACATAGGAAAAAATCCTGACTGAGGTTGTCATAATTCATGCATGAAAGTGTTGGATATAAACTCAGAATTGCAAGAACTTGGAATTGCGAGAAAAAAGTCAATTCTTTGAGAAAATAAGTCAGAATTGTGAGATATAAACTCACATTTACCTTTTAAATTTTTTATTCCGTGGTGGAAACAAGCTTCCATTCATTTCTATCTCTCTTACTATTATCTTCTGTAGAGCTGCTTTACAGCTGAAATTGAATTTTACAACATTTTAATTTAACACTGCTATTTTCGTGTTTATCAATGTGACGCTGCTTTGAAACAATCAGTATTGTAGGTATATAGGCCTAAAAATAAATGTGACTTGTTTTGACTGACGTTTTTCAGTGTTTTCAGGGTGACCGTGTCAATGAAGCTGACAGGAGTGAAGTCCAGGATGATGGAGTGTGTGTGTTCCTGCACATTGTCACAGCTGGAGGAGTGTGTGTCTGTCTTGTCCCGTTCCTCCTCCTCAGAGTCCTGCTCTGACTGGAAGCCGCAGTTCATGTTACCGTGGCTTACTGTTGCTATGCCATTGTCATTGATGATATGTTCATGGTCCGTTCTTTGGCGGCGCATAGATTCACTCACATTCTTCATGGAGACCAGCATTCTGTTCGCCAACTCTCTCAGAACTCCAGTCTATGAACAAGAAACATAACCGCTTAAACCATTTAACTTTACAAAATAATATCTTAAAGAACTAAAACTACAAAAAGGCTTCTGTAAAGAGGTATGTGAGTGCATGTGGGGACGTAGGCGTAGCGTAAGCTTAGGTGAGAATGGACGAATGCACAAGAGCAGAGGATAAAGCAAAACAAAACGGCGGTCACGAATTAGAAGTCTAAATACACTCACCTAAAGGATTATTAGGAACACCTGTTCAATTTCTCATTAATGCAATTATCTAATCAACCAATCACATGGCAGTTGCTTCAATGCATTTAGGGGTGTGGTCCTGGTCAAGACAATCTCCTGAACTCCAAACTGAATGTCAGAATGGGAAAGAAAGGTGATTTAAGCAATTTTGAGCGTGGCATGGTTATTGGTGCCAGACGGGCCGGTCTGAGTATTTCACAATCTGCTCAGTTACTGGGATTTACACGCACAACCATTTCTAGAGTTTACAAAGAATGGTGTGAAAAGGGAAAAACATCCAGTATGCGGCAGTCCTGTGGGCGAAAATGCCTTGTTGATGCTAGAGGTCAGAGGAGAATGGGTCGACTGATTCAAGCTGATAGAAGAGCAACTTTGACTGAAATAACCACTCGTTACAACCGAGGTATGCAGCAAAGCATTTGTGAAGCCACAACACGCACAACCTTGAGGCGGATGGGCTACAACAGCAGAAGACCCCACCGGGTACCACTCATCTAAACTACAAATAGGAAAAAGAGGCTACAACGAGCTCACCAAAATTGGACAGTTGAAGACTGGAAAAATGTTGCCTGGTCTGATGAGTCTCGATTTCTGTTGAGACATTCAGATGGTAGAGTCAGAATTTGGCGTAAACAGAATGAGAACATGGATCCATCATGCCTTGTTACCACTGTGCAGGCTGGTGGTGGTGGTGTAATGGTGTGGGGGATGTTTTCTTGGCACACTTTAGGCCCCTTAGTGCCAATTGGGCATCGTTTAAATGCCACGGCCTACCTGAGCATTGTTTCTGACCATGTCCATCCCTTTATGACCACCATGTACCCATCCTCTGATGGCTACTTCCAGCAGGATAATGCACCATGTCACAAAATCATTTCAAATTGGTTTCTTGAACATGACAATGAGTTCACTGTACTAAAATGGCCCCCACAGTCACCAGATCTCAACCCAATAGAGCATCTTTGGGATGTGGTGGAACGGGAGCTTCGTGCCCTGGATGTGCATCCCACAAATCTCCATCAACTGCAAGATGCTATCCTATCAATATGGGCCAACATTTCTAAAGAATGCTTTCAGCACCTTGTTGAATCAATGCCACGTAGAATTAAGGCAGTTCTGAAGGCGAAAGGGGGTCAAACACAGTATTAGTATGGTGTTCCTAATAATCCTTTAGGTGAGTGTAAATGTTTAATTTCAATACAAGAGAAGAGGAGCTACGTCATACGTCGGGTCAGAGGTCATCCTTCCGCCAGAACTCGACTCTCTCGTGAATGGAAGGCAGTGATTATAGTTTATAAAGTTTTAAATATGGATACAAAAACGCATCAGAAGGCTTTTAGTAACCCATTGGAGTCGTATGGATTACTTTTATCATGGATGGATGGATGAGCATTTTTGGAGCTATTCAATACCATTACAAAACTGGGAAGAGCCATGATATTATTTAATATAACTCTGATTGTGTTCGGATAAAAAGAGAAAGTCATATACACCTAGAAAGACTTGAGGGTGAGTAAATCATGGGATAATTTTCATTTTTGGGTGAACTATTCCTTTGAGTATCCTTAATAAAATGAACTTGATATAGGCTATGCTTATTTTTTGTAAGGGGTTTTTTGAAAAATGATTCACAAATGAATTTTTTTTTAACACTTTAGAATAATGGTCCATCATTAATAGGTAACTAGTACTACTCCTTTGCCCTGCATTAACATGTCAGCTACTACTATTAACTAAGGCTGGCCACACACTGGAAGATTTTAAAAGGGTCATGAACTGTGTTTTTTTTAGTTTTATGACGTTTCCTGGGGTGCACTTATAATGTTAGAATGCTTTTTACATCAAAAATTTTCATAATTTATAAATAAAAGGCATTTTTCCTACCCTGATTTTAGCCCTCTGCTCTGAACGCTCCGTTTTAAGGGGCGTGTCCGCTGGGAGACTTCAGTGTAAACACCCACTGCTGTGATTGGCTAACATCTTTGCATTTTAAATAGTATTACTCCCTCTTTTAGCTCATTTTTACAATTACAGCTCTCATGGTTAACTAATCGTGAAAAGTGTTGCATTACATTTAGATCTATGGCATTATATTCAGATCTATGGCATTATATTAAGATCTTGGCATAAAAGGTTGCAGTGATGATCATTGTAGCCGATCACACACATGCTGAGCGCATGAAAGCAGCGATCTCGTCATTGCAACTCTAACACTAACGAATTCTTTCATCTTCAGTAACAGTGCAAACGTGATATAGTTAAGAGATTTGTTGAATAAAACGGGAGTCACTGATAAACTCTGTTTGATTGACAGGTTCAGCGCGTGCTGCTCCAACGATTGCAAAGGGAGCTTTCTTTGATCGCTTTCTTTATAGATATTAATCACTGTTAAATAACAAATTATTTCCATCCTCCTAAGAGAAACAACGCAAGTTGATGTTTAGTCACTGGTCTGATTTACTGACGAAGAACATCTGACTACATGAATCATCACATTTCAGATCAGGCATTAGAATGAACACAGTTACTTACATGTTGCATTACTGTTGAACCCAGTCACTGCACAATATTTTGTAATCCTCAACGGCATGTTTATTGCTTTGTAGCTCGATGGTTTAACACTAGGCCTACGTTACATGCGTGAATCAGTGGGCGGGGCTAAACAGGCAGTGATGAAGTAGGCGTTGCCTTTGACGTCATAGATCCCCACTTTGAAAAACCTGTCGTTTGCTGGGTCTGGTGCCTATAAAAGCTTTTCTTTGACTAACAAGGAAGTTTTCAGCTCTGAAACTTACAGGATATTCTTATATTACCATGACCTTTTATATATCAAAAGCTCAAGGGAAAGTTGATTTCTCAATTCATCACCCCTTTAAGCCTGATTTTGAGCCCAATTTGCACCACATTTGTTTTCCTTCTCAAGTCACATTTGATCTCATGAGTCTCTGTGAGATCTCATCTCACTGTGGAAATGTTACTACAAATCGACAGGTGTGTGGTCTCGCGGTCCGGATGAATCTTCTAGTGTGTGCATTCGGAGGATTATAATGCTAAAAATCGGTTGAAACTACCCGTATGTCCGTGATCTCCCACAGTTTTAAAATCGATTATGATTTGAAAATCCTCTAGTGTGTCCCAGGCCTAATATGGAAACAAGAATATCTAATCAGCAAGTAATATCAAATTTAGGGTTGAGATAGTTCCTTTAGTGATGCGACGTTCACCACTGAGGCTTCGAAGCTTGTATCAAAAAACAAAACATTTCACATCGAAGCACTGTTCAGATATCGGAGCTTGATTAGTTTTGCCATAACCACATGATCTGTGATGTCCGAAGCTTCATTTTCGCACACAACCACGCGACTGCTTTATATTCTGATTCAAAAACAGCGCAAAACCCTTTGTGAAGCTCTAGTGTCATTCCTTTATTTGATAAGAATAAATCCTAATACGAATATTTGTGCATATTCAATCCCCAGTTTACAAGCACTTCAACTGACCATTCCAAAATAATTTATTTTGATCATATTCCTACATGAGCCTTATAAACACAGGTTTAAGGCTTAAGCAAACGTTTATGTGAATAAGGCTGCATGTGTTGATCGAAGCAGATCCCTAAAAAAAAAATTTCACACACCCCCCATACATTTATTCACAGACTCATACATTTATTCACATTTATTAATACATTAAGTAACGTCACGTGAAAGACTTATTTATCTTTTTTTACAGTCTATGCATAACACAAACTGAATTATTATTTGAAAATCGAAAATTCGAAAATCGATGTAAAGTTTCCACATTTTGACCACAAGATGTCGTTAGTGTGCAGTGTTGAAAAGCTTTGAGTAATGAACCATTTTTCGATACAGTTGAGGGAAAAGCCTCGGTGCTTCGCAAAGCTTAATTTCACCATCAATAAGCTCCTTATATTAATAATTACTGAATGAGATTAGCCTCATTAACTATCAACTAACTATGACAAATTATAAAGAATTACTAATTTATTACTAAACACAACATTAACGTGTCTAAGATGTTGTCACGGTTGGTTTTTGGGTTTTGTTTCACGTTTTCATGTCTTATTTTGTAATTTCACAGTCATGTTTATGTTCCTGGTCTTGTCATGTGATTCCCTTCCCATCTTGTGATCATGTCATGTGCTTAGTCTCATGTGTTATGTTCCTATTGGTTGGTTTAGTTGTGTCATATTCTGATTGGTTCCCTTGTTTCATGCGTCTTGTTCTCATTGGTTGTTTTTGTCATATGATCCCAATAGTCCTGTATATATAGCCCTCATGTTTCGATTGTCGAGTATTGTTCATGTACCATTGTTGGTGAGTTCCATGTCTCTTGTTCAGTGTTGGGGAAGCTACTCTGAAACTGTAGTTTGACAAGCTACTTATAAAGTAGTTAAACTACAGTCAAGCTACCCTTCTGAACAAGTAGTTAGATACACTACAAGTTACTACCAAAAAGTAGCTAGCTACATTGAAACTATTTTTTTCGTGCTTGAAGTCTTCGACGCAGACAGCGTTTTAATCTTTTGTTTGTATAAATCAAGTGTAACCTTTACTAGTCATTTCTTGTGAAGTATCAACCCACTCCTGTATGTCCTTTACATAATCATCAGATGATCTCTTCTCTGTGAACCGTAAAGCCGAAGATGTGCGATGAAACAATAGAATGGCGGTAACAATAGATGGCGCGCTTTTAGTATGTGATCAAATAAGAAGAAAACGCTGTGCTGCTTTAATGCATTGCAGGCTCGTCAAAACACAAAACAGAATGTAGCTTTTGGTCGCGCTACACCGCTACTTGCTGGAAAAAGTAGCTAGCTACATTGTTTTAGAAGCAACTGAGCTACTGAAAAATGTAGTTAAGTTAGTAGCGTCGGTACTTGTAGTCAACTACTCCCCAACACTGCTCTTGTTCATGCCAAGTCAAGTCTGTGTTTATTGTAGTGATTGGCAGACCAAGGCTTCGTGAAACACTGAAACAGTTGAAGCAAGTGTGCCGTATTGTGTCGAAGCTTCGAAACCCGTCTCCATGGCGACCCCTGCTGGTCAGAACAGTGTAAGTGCAACAAAACCCAGGCCAAACGTATAAAAACAGTCTATGATTAAAAACACCTTTTACAAATCTATTGCAAATGTTTTATTGAAAGTAAAATCTTTAAAATGCAATTAACTAATCATCTAATAAAATTAAATATTAAGTGTATACATGTTCTTTTATCAATTGTCAGGGCTTGTTTTGTTTGTTCCATAGATGGCTCAGATAAACAGGCCAATACGAGACTTAACTACTATTATTCCTTTTAATTATACTAATGTCTAAAAACGTCTACAAATGTATAAAACTGATCAGAGATCAGGTAAAACCCACAGACACTTGTTCAATGGTTCTTAGTGACTCCTCATGATTCATGGGTTCACAGAGATCATCGCAGAGATCAAGCGGTGAACCACTGACATTTTGAAGTGTTTCGAAACAGTTATGACGTAACGAAGCCTCGCTTACTGAAATCACGTGACCAATTGATTCGAAACATAAGATTCGTAAAGCTTCTAAGCTTCATGAAGCAGTGTTTTGAAATTGCCATCACTACCACACACACACACTTTTGATGATTAACTTGTTTATTCACTTTATCAACTGACTACCACACAAACAAACAAGCAAAAACTCTGAGCGTTTATAGAGCCCCGAAGAAATGTCTTAATCATTTTCAATTTCGAGAACGCAGTGTTGGGCAAACTATATAGAATTCCAAAGCTGACATTATAAATAAATACATAAATAAATATACAAAGAAAGAAAAAAAAAAAAACGCTACTCGTAAGTTAAAGTAGTTAAGTTACATTCAAGCTACCCTTCGGAAATAGTAGCTACACTATAGGTTACTATCAAGCTAGCTACATTGAAACTAGCCTACTTTTTCTTTTCTTTTTTACAATGACATTGTTACAAACAACTGAATAATTGTTAATGAAGAATGTTATAAGTAAAATATTTGGGGTTTAAAACAACACAATGCAATGCAATTATGATTTCAACGAGTATAGGGTGAATTCAGGTTGATTAGGACACTGTAATGGCAAAAATCTTTTGAATCATTTGATTTTGATCCGATACACAATATATATAGCCAATATTTCAAACTGGCTGTCAAGTGCAAAAAAGTAGACATTTCAAATCTTTCTATACACATATTTATCATGTCTGTGAGGCAAGTAGCCTATATACGCTGAGTTTCGGTTCATTAAAGAGACGCGCTCCAGTTCACATGCAATGCAAGTGATCGCTCCAGCGCCTCCATGTGATGTTTTATTATTTGCTTCTTATTTATCAAATCCAGGCAATTGGCTGATTAAAAATTTATTAAAATTAAGATACAATTTATATAAAATGAAATTCACTTTAAAGAAAGGCTTTCTTCAAAACAAAACTTATGAAAAGTGGTCAAAGTCATGTCTGACCCACTCCATGTCTCCCGACATATTGCGCATCTTATGATGTGTTCTTTCTTACTCATGCTGTGCACTTTTCATAATCAACATAGATGAAAAAACATAATATTTAAACATAAATATGAAACAAAATAAGTTTTTTTAATGGCTGGAAATAGTAGGAATGGAAAATCCTGTGAAATGTTCTAAAACAGCCATGCAGGGAAAACCAATTTTCTCTCACAGTTTACGGGCTTTTCCATTCAAATACACTACTTTTCCATTTTGTTTAACCTTTGCGCTCGCGTCTCGCTGCAAACGAAAAAAGTTAAAAGTTTAAAAAAATGTGTCTCAAGAACTTGCTTTCCCCAAATTCCACTGCCCCCGTCAAAGCAAAAAAGCTTCTGTGTGAATGCCTTTTAGAACGTCCCACGACGGGGTCCCCATGCACCGCGGGGGCGTCGTGTACGCCACTGAGTACTAATTTGTCCTGCATCACTTCCTGTATAGTTACCTATTAATGACGGACCATTATTCTGAAAATTTAATTATTTCAAATACACAGAAAGTTTCTTACAGGGGAAGGGTTAGTGTACTAATGATGACTGTGTGTTTGTGCTTGTCTTTAAGCTGTGGTATTTGGACTGAAACGCTCATGTTCTCGTCCTCTCAGAACAGTTTCCAGAATTCCTCATTACAGCTTTTCTCTCTCACCTGTTTCCTCTTTGATTCCTCTCTCACCTGTTTCTCTTGTTCCCTCTCTTGTCTCTTTTTTGCCTTCTCCTCCTCGTTCCTCTTTTTCAGCTTGAGCAGCTCTGGAACATTGATTCCACTCTAGAAAAAAAGAAAGACAAGCTAAAAGCTGTTCATGTCTTTAGTCATGTGTGTAATTCATTTGTTGTATGTGGTACCTTCTCCAGCAGGGCCTCTTGATAGAGTTCAGCATTTGCATAGTAGAGCATTGAAGAGGAACGGAAGATAGTGATACCTGGGATTGCTTTAGCCTGACCAGAAACATAAATATAGATTATTTAAGCTCCCTAAACAAACATACTGTACACATAAAGGTCTCACCTCCTTATATGACTCTGTTTCTAAGTACAGTTCTGTGTCAGGCACCCTGCCAAGTAAAGAGTACCTGGGACTAAACAAAGAAATTAGGATGGTTATGCTAGCCTTTATCTTTATAGACACACAAATACAGTTTCTCACACGCTCACCACTGTGTCCTGAAGATCACTGTGAGCAGTGTGAATATGATGGAAGCTGCCAGACCCAGATCCAGATTCAGCAGAACAGTACAGAGAAACGTCACCAGCCACACCAGCTAGAGCAACAGACAGAGAAGGCCTTTCCACACTTGATCTAGTTAACCCTGGGTCATTGGGTAAACAGAATCCTGGGTTATCTTGCTTCACATTTCACACTGCTTATAATATAGCCGTGGTTAACAATTAATCCTGGGTATTCATAAGCTTCACACTGTACACTCATGCATATTTGTGAAGTCAGTGTCACTGATTGGACAAACGCCGCACGTGACCTGTTTACATAAAGGCTCTAGCATTGCACATCCCTTTTATTATATATTGCCGTAGCCTATCAAGTTTGTACTGAATAGACTTTGACTATAAACGGTCTCTTCACTCCAATTGTCTCGTTTTCTGTCACCATTTGACAATTTCCCCTCAAACGTTGAAACATAGCCTAATGTTTATACAACACTCAGTGTTTCTGTGACTGTCCAAAGCATATGAATATGAGGCACAGCTGTCTGTTGCTAAACATTTAGTCGTAAAATTCTACCACTGCATCGTTTCACCCTGTACACAGAGGTTATTATAGTTTTGCATTTTTAAATTAGTTTTTTTATTTTCAGTTTTGCTATAAATTTCAGTTTCGTTTTAGTTAGTTTCATAAAGTGTTTTGCTAGTTTTAGTTTAGTTATCATTTTGTGAACACATTTCTATTTAGTTTTTATATATTTAGTTTCAGTAATTATAGTTTAGCAGAGTTACCAGAACACTTCCAGTGTAGACCAAAGCAAGATTTTTAATTTCAGCAAAGTTTAATGTTTGCACAGATTAGATTTAACTCTTGTGCAGACATCTTAATAAAAATAAAATAATGGTCTGAGAGATAGAACAAAGAACCAAATAAATGCAACTTAGAAGTTTAAAGTAAAAATTATGAAAATTCCAGACAAACTCATTCATATTAAAGATGAAATCTTGTTAAACATGCCCGTTTCAATTTTTTTTCAACAGTACAATGAAGGCTAGCAGTGTGACCACTGGTACATCAAAAAAACAGCTCAAGTCATCTGACTACAGCCAACACAACCTGCTGTGAAGTGCGCACGTCCTGGTATTCCCTACGTTGTGGAGAAATGTCTCCACATGGATAATAATGTTATAAGCAGTAAATTATTTGTAAAAACAATGATAATAACAGCACCTTTCAGCCTGTCACCATCATGCAAACATGATCTCAAACATACAGTAGTACTTTACATGTTTTTTGCGCTTGGAGTTGTTTTGCTGTTGCACCCACGTCTCTCGTTGCGCATGATAATACGGCATTCTAAAAACGCTGCGCTCAAGTTAAAAAGTTCAACGTGTGTCATTACCTTGTGTCATTTCCCATTTCACTGCTACACGCATTCTCTGTGAACAGCTGCGTAGGACTAGCGATGTGTTCTACGTTTCGGTCCTTCCCTGAGCGCGTCACAGGACAGCGGTTAACCGCCTCAGCTCACTTCACGCGCCATATACAGACATTTCCCTAAACGATGATAACCCAGGGTTAAGTGTAGTGTGAAAATCCCTAGAGAGGGTCGGGACACAGTATCATACACAGGACAGACATATTTATTAGTCTTTAAAGGGGGGTCTAATGCCATTTCATGCATTCTGACTTATTTACACTGTTAAAGAGTTGGATTCTCATGCTAAACATGGCCAAAATGTAAAAAAAATACAAGTAGGATGTATGGCGGAGTATTTCTGTGGCGGAGTATTCCTTCAAACTTTTAAAACGTTTTTTTTTTCCTGAGTATGGCCCTGTATGATGTCATAAAGGGCAGAATTGCTTGTATGGGCACTTCTCCCGGATGAGCGTGTGTGCAGATTAACCAGAGTGAGAGCACGCCGTTTGGGTTACAGAAGCCGCCGGCAGTGCTGGCATTTTCTTTTTAGACCACGAAATCAACAATGTCACTAAAGAAGTGTGTTTTTAGTTGTGAGGGAAAGATAACCTTGTTCAGCTTCCCAAATAACCCAGCATTAAGGAAACAGTGGATGCAGTTTGTTTTTCCGGAGCAGCAACAAAGTTCTGCAAGTGTGTTTGTTCCCGGTCAAGAGTCGAAACCGCAGGAGGTGAGTGAAACTGCTTCAAATGTCTGTTTTGTTGGCAGTCGGCGTAAGTGCATATAATGTAAACAACACAAAGGTATAGTGAATCGAAAGTTATCCAGGGATAATGCCATGTTGTATTGTGTGTGTGTGTGTGTGTGTGTGTGCTCGTGACTCTTTAGCTCCGCCCACTGCACTCCTCCACGAGCTTGGCTGTTTTCGTAAAGAATCGGTACAGCGTATCTGTCTTTTATAAATATGATAAAACTAAAGACTCTTCAGAGATATGAAGGATGCAATACAACTCTATAGGTACTCGAGATTAACATGAGATTGGCAGAAACCGTGTGTGTTGTGTACTCTTTAATGATCAGATCTCACCAGATCTACTCTGTTGCTCTTCCATAGAGCAGGAATATCCTGACACTGCATGAACATTCCCTTCAGATTCACAAACACAATGGTGGAAAGCACAGCCTGATGACACACACAAACAACAACTACTGAGGATTAGGAGTGCCAGCAGAACCTGATTTCACCAAGCAACATGTTCCTGGATCAACATTCCAATCAACCAATCGGATTTGAGGGACAAGTTTAGGCTTACAAAAAGGTGCTTCTGCATCATATATTCACCATAATTTCCCTCTGATAATGTTGGGACCGTTTTTGGACAGGAATGTTGTTCCAGGATCAACAAAATATGTTAACCCAGGAACACAAAACCAAGACGTGCAGGAGTGCCGCTTCAAAAATGAAAGAATATATTTTCAATGTACTAATCTGAAAAAAGTAGCCTAAAATCAATCAATCAGCATATTTAAAATTATGTAAAAATTTAGTTAAATATATCAATAAAATATTAATAAAACATTTCTAAATACAGCTTTCATTGGCATTTATTAGAATACTTTAGACCAAACTATTACAAACTTTCATTTTGACAAACCCTTTAAATAAATAAATAGTAAGTTACAAAATTTGTAAATGATGTAGGCTGACAATACAATGTTTGCTTGTGTATTGTTTTTCTATTTAGCTTTAATTTATTTTTATTTCAGTTTTAGTAATTTTAGTACTTCAACTTATTTCAGTTAGTTGCCAAGACGGTTAGTTTTTCATGTTTAAGGCGAGAAACTACAGGTGAATAGGGCATTTTTTTAAATTACAAGATATCACTGTGAAACTTCTCCAGTTTATTACTGGCATAAACATAACAACAAAACGTATTACAAGTTGTGTGTAAATTAATGTTTTAATATGCAAATGAGGTCTTATATACTTAAATATACGCTCATTTGCATACATTTCCAAAAACAAAATCTGGAAATTGGAAAGGACCAGGTTTAAAATTCTTGGTTCTGTTTGTTGACATATTAGATGAGAGGGCTTTTCCAGAGAGGATTCTGGATATCTTATTTTGTGCTTTAGTAAATTAGAGAAAACTGACAATAGCCTTAAAAAAAAAAAAAAAAAAAAAAAAAAAAAAAAAAAAAATCGATTTTCGCCATGTTTTTTAGAGTAAGGTAGTTCTCTTCAGCTTAAGGCTATTGCTATTAATAACTTATTTATTTATATAACTCAGGATAGGAATGATATAAATCAACAAATCCCTCTGTAAAAGCCTTCAGAATATAGTTAAGTATAAGACTGGAAAAGTTGGTGCTTGTAGGTGCTACTGAAGTGGATATATCGGAGTGTGAGAAACTCATTTTGAGAAAACGGCCTTTAAAGTTTTATATTGTATAATTTCATACATTTCTATGAAACCCCCAACCTACAAACAAAATATATATTCAGTTCATCAATATCAGTAGTGTATAATATTTAAAACACATGGAAATTGATAAATGAATAAATTATTAATAGCAATAGCCTTAAGCTGAAGAGAACTACCTTAAACACACATAACAACAGTCACAAAAACGGCACACAAACTGTCCCTGTTTGTTGCATGTCCATCTATAACTATTTGAATCTAATTCTGACGGGGTTTCATTGTGTAATCTATTGTTGTTTACTTTCTTTTTACTAGCTCCCTGATCCTTGGTCTTTTCTGTGAACGCTTATAAGCTGATTTCGGCGTTGTCTGCATTTTCTCTCAGGCGGAGAATACACAAGGAAGCAGCAGTAAGGGGAAATTCACATCGACCAATCAGATGTGGTTTTTGGCTGCAAACGTTCGCGGTTGGTGAGTTCTACAGAAGAAATGCCCATATTTGGATTAGACAGCGCTGTGTATGAGACTGAGAGCTTTACAATGATACCAGGCATGACATGTTTCTGTAAATGGAGACAGCACGGGAGCTCGCGTTAGAAGGCTAAATTTTGATGATTTCGGGTAGAAATCTAAAGACGCAAGTTGACAAAATATAATGAAATAACCACTTTAATGTGTAATGTTGACACATTTTTTATTTTGACATGAAAGCTTACATGTTAAGGGAGCAAACTGGCCCAAAATCTCAAAATTGACCACTGCATGAAAAAAAACAATGTTTTCACCTGCCGTGTCTCGCCTTAAGTCTTGTTTAAATCTAATATTTATATTTTATGTCAGCTTTGTTTCAATTACCAAAAACTATTTGTAATAATTTTAGTTTTAGTTAACAAATAATAACACTGGACACAAGAGCCACCAATGAATGCCAATGTTTGGAGAGAGTTTTATCAACTACAATTATTTTAATCACAAATGCTTCTCTCTATATTGATTGTAGCTGTATGTTTTGTCTTGTTTATTTGAGTGCATGACTTACTGTGGGCAGCTCCTCAAAATGTGAACCGAGCTTCAAAACTGTAATAAGCACAATAACAGCAGATATCACTCCAGCCACCTACATGACACAAAAGTATATTTGTAGTTGTGCATAAGACAGAATATTATGTTTTAAATACTGTATATGCAAATGTTGGGTCGGTATGATTTTGTAATGTTTTTGAAAGAAGTCTCTTATGCTCACCAAGACTGCATTTATTTGATCAAGATACAGTAAAAACTGAAATATTACAATTTAAAAGAGCTGTTTTCTATTTTAATGTAATTTATTCCTGTGATCAAAGCTGAATTTTCAGCATCATTCAGTGTCACGTGATCCTTCAGAAATCATTGTAATGTGATGATTTGATGCTCAAGAAACATTTCTGATTATCATCAATGTTATCAACAGCTGTGCTGCTTCGTATTTTTGTGGAAACCATGATATATTGTTTCAGATTGATCTTAATTAAATTCTTTAATGAATATTTACTTCGATTTCTTTCAGAATTCTGATTAATAAAAAGCTCAAATGAACAGCATTTATTTGAAATAGAAATCCTTTGTAACATTTTAAATGTCTTTACTGTCACTTCTGATCAGTTTATTGCTTTAATGTCTTCTTTTGTGGAATATGACCTGTGTTTTTCCCCCTGTGCTCTCCTGGACAAGACTGCGAGATAGTGAGGAAGTGACGGAGTAGCACTGGAAGAAGCCACCGATGACATTACTGAACCCCAACGCCACCAACTCCTGCAGAGGGACAATGAGAGACACTCACCTCTGCACATCGCTCATACATTTTCAGAGCATGACAAGTGTACTGATGGCATACATGCGACATGGGTTGGTTGGCTCATGTCGGTTTTGTGTGACATATGTTGTACCTGATTGCTGTCTACTTTATATCCATATTTGAGAGCAAAAGTCTTGCCCAGAGAAATGCTGATGGCGTATCCCACCACAGCCACTGCAAACGCGTCTCCTACCACTGAGGAGAAGAAACCCACCTCTGGGACTCTGGGTGGCACCAGCCTGTGGAGAGGTCAGAGGTTACAGATCACTAACATGACTTTGGCTTTTAGGTAATGCTTTTTTTGTTGAGTATCATATTTCATACATAAGGCTTTTATGATACAGGAGAATATGAATCTCAGTCTCAAGGGGGAAAAAAAATTATTTTATTCTGAATCCAAAACGGAGCAAAAACGTGCAATTTGCTGCAGTTGCTGATATTTATATGGCCAAAAAGTAAGATGAAATTCTGATAGCTTGTAATGTAAATCAATCGATCTTTATAACAGTATAACAAATACTTACATAAAATGCTTATAAATATCAGTTGTCACTCTATATCTCCAATAATATGTATTATTAAGGTGATACTTAAATGCTTAGTTTTATGATCAAAGCTCTGTCGTTTTTAAAGCGGGGACAAAACATATAATGCAATACAATGATGATTGAGAGATGAACAAATAAACATTCCCCAAAAGCATGATGGATTATATTTGATACTTTGAAGAAAGTCAAATGTCCTGTAAATCTTACACGTGAGGGTGTAAGTCATGGAATTTCACGAGGCTTGGGATTAGTGCTTTGCTGTAGACTGTTTTGATATGTTTTTTTAACGAAAGTCAGTTAACAGAGATCAAGACCGAGAAGTGAGTAGCCAAGAAAACGTTCTAACCTTTTGCAAGAGGATTGGTGTTTCAAAAGAAAAAGTTTAACTTTTAATATCCACTCAAAATCTAAATCCATGTATGAAATGTAGAGCACACACTTACCCACTGGGAATGTCTCCCACCACATCAACACCATTAACAGCTTTCAGATCAGTATAATGAGAAACAAGAGTCCCTGCAATAATCTGGAAATATACACCAAAGTTGTTTACGGAGCATCTGATCTGTTTTGTATGCTACTAGGTTGGAGTTTTCTGGTCTAACATCTGAAAAATCATGGCACACTGTATACTCACCACCATGAGCTCTATGGGAACAGGGAGGAGTAATTTGTGTCTGTAGCAGGAGTTGACCTCTTTCACAATGACCAGAGCTGTGAGAGCCACCAGACTGATCACCAGAGTGGGAATGTGAGTCTGTGGTAATAAACTGCCCAGCTCCACCAGAGTCTAGAGAGAGAGAGAGAGAGAGAGAGAGAGAAAAATCATTCATAAAATAAATGTGTATTTTTAAAATGTGTCTGAAATTAAATTTGTATGGGGTGACATTAATTATTGTACTTGTGCACCACTGTGTAACCACTGAGGCCTATAATAGGGTTTATCTTAGTGCATATTAGTTCAGTGCCTGGAGTGAAAGTGTCACGATACGTGCTGATGGAATCTCACGAAGACGATGATGAACTGGAAACTCAAGAAACTATTACAGAACAAACCTCACACACGTGTTGACAATGACAAAGATGGACAAACACTAAGTGAGAACTAAGGACTTAAAGACACAGAGCAAATGAGGTAAATGACTACACACAACTGAACTGTGCGCCGGAAGCTCAGGGGACCCCTCATAACACCTGAGCAGTGCCACAGACTGATCGACTCCATGCCACGCTGCATTGCTGCAGTAATTCAGGCAAAAGGAGCCCCAACTAAGTATTGAGTGCTGCACATGCTCATACTTTTCACGGTGTGTTACGGTGTGTGCTCAGGCTCTAGCGTTCTCAGCGCCGTCAAAACAAGCGTGACTTACGTCACTTCAGAGTTCCTACTGTTGGTGCAAATGCAACCAGGAAAATGGTCCTATGGGAAACTTTAGTTCTCTAAGTTCCTAGAACCTGGTGCAAAAGCCCCTATTTATTTTACCATGCATATTTTTTTTAAAGAAGAAACCAAACCAATGTATAGTTGACATTTGAGGTTTAATGCTGTAGAAAAGCAATAACAGTTTGTTTTTAGCTTGTTTTTTTATTTTATATAAAAATGACGCAGTTGCTTCAAACTATGGTATAAAGCTATTCAAAACATCAATGTAAATTGTGATAAGCAAAATTAATAAAATCGCAATTACAATTTCAAGGGAACAATAGACAATTATGATTTTTGTCATAATCGTGCAGCCCTAGGGGTGACTGTGGCTGAGTCGTGGTGTTGTCCTCGTCAACCTCACCAACAGTGATGGAAGAACCACTCAGCCACAGCACATAATCTACGTATTGGGCTAGAGCACCCGGTGTAGCACATGCTACATGCTTTTAATTGTGAAGCTGTGCGTTGTCTGTAGCTACTTCAAAAGTAGAAAAAATATGCTAAGTCACAGAACAGCGTTGAAGTTTCCGCACTCCTCTCTGTGCGTGCGATCACGTGATGTGCGAGCTACGGTCTGCTCTGTATGCGTGTTTGTGTGTTTGTCAATATAATGACACACATCCGATAGTCTAAAATCGCTTGAATGTCCAAACTGGCAAGCCTTAAAACACATACAATTGACAAACTTTCGTGTTGACTCTGTGTTTGAGTTCGCCTCCGTGTTTCTTCCATGCCGCTGACTGGACGGGGCAGAGTCACGTGACCACACGCGGTAGTATGTTTTTTAGGGGAAAGTATTAGCAGGATTAAAAGACAAAATAACCGACATGGAAAAAAACCTCAGTCAGAGGTTCTGAAGGTGGATGTGTACACATACTGCCGATACACATTTATGTTCAAACACCATGTACAAGTTAATTTTGCATAATAGGTCCCCTTTAACCAACTGAAATACTCACATAAAGCAGCTGCAGGGGTCCACTGAACCGTCTGGGTGAAACTCCAAACATGTATTTGAGTTGAGAGATGATGACGTGAGTGGCCGCACCTGTCGTGTAGCCGCGCACTAACGGCTCGGAGAGATACGTCACTACAAACCCGAACCGAACCAGACCGAATAAAACCTAACTTACAGAAAAAGACACAGTACAAAATTAACAAATTCCAGATTCTTTCATGTGTTGTTTTGCAAGACTCACTTGAAAGATGCCGCACAGTAACGTCGTTGCCGCGGCCACTTTCACCCGCTGCACGTCTCGCGCCTCCGTATCCACGACGACTGATCCATTTGTCCCATTGGTCAGAAAGTGATCCTCAGGAGCCAATCGCTGTGAGACGCTCCCGATCATTATGCTAATCACCGCAAAGGTTCCTACAAAGCATTGAAGACAGGCAAATTGGGTGTTTTTATTGAATCACACTGTCAGAAATTATTACTGTAGGCTATGTATCCAATATACACTCACCTAAAGGATTATTAGGAACACCATACTAATACTGTGTTTGACCCCCTTTCGCCTTCAGAACTGCCTTAATTCTACGTGGCATTGATTCAACAAGGTGCTGAAAGCATTCTTTAGAAATGTTGGCCCATATTGATAGGATAGCAGCTTGCAGTTGATGGAGATTTGTGGGATGCACATCCAGGGCACGAAGCTCCCGTTCCACCACATCCCAAAGATGCTCTATTGGGTTGAGATCTGGTGACTGTGGGGGCCATTTTAGTACAGTGAACTCATTGTCATGTTCAAGAAACCAATTTGAAATGATTCGAGCTTTGTGACATGGTGCATTATCCTGCTGGAAGTAGCCATCAGAGGATGGGTACATGGTGGTCATAAAGGGATGGACATGGTCAGAAACAATGCTCAGGTAGGCCGTGGCATTTAAACGATGCCCAATTGGCACTAAGGGGCCTAAAGTGTGCCAAGAAAACATCCCCCACACCATTACACCACCACCACCAGCCTGCACAGTGGTAACAAGGCATGATGGATCCATGTTCTCATTCTGTTTACGCCAAATTCTGACTCTACCATCTGAATGTCTCAACAGAAATCGAGACTCATCAGACCAGGCAACATTTTTCCAGTCTTCAACTGTCCAATTTTGGTGAGCTCGTGCAAATTGTAGCCTCTTTTTCCTATTTGTAGTGGAGATGAGTGGTACCCGGTGGGGTCTTCTGCTGTTGTAGCCCATCCGCCTCAAGGTTGTGCGTGTTGTGGCTTCACAAATGCTTTGCTGCATACCTCGGTTGTAACGAGTGGTTATTTCAGTCAAAGTTGCTCTTCTATCAGCTTGAATCAGTCGGCCCATTCTCCTCTGACCTCTAGCATCAACAAGGCATTTTCGCCCACAGGACTGCCGCATACTGGATGTTTTTCCCTTTTCACACCATTCTTTGTAAACTCTAGAAATGGTTGTGCGTGAAAATCCCAGTAACTGAGCAGATTGTGAAATACTCAGACCGGCCCGCCTGGCACCAACAACCATGCCATGCTCAAAATTGCTTAAATCACCTTTCTTTCCCATTCTGACATTCAGTTTGGAGTTCAGGAGATTGTCTTGACCAGGACCACACCCCTAAATGCATTGAAGCAACTGCCATGTGATTGGTTGATTAGATAATTGCATTAATGAGAAATTGAACAGGTGTTCCTAATAATCCTTTAGGTGAGTGTATATGACAATTATGCGTGAGAATGCTGGTAAAAATATTGCATGTGGGTCATTGACGAATAATGTTTTTAAAAGTGTAAAAAAAAAATATAATGGAGATATAATTTAGATTTTTGTTTTGTTTTACTAAGTGTTAACAATGAGATTGTGTTTTTTTCCTTTTTTAATATCCTTTCGGTTTAACCATGAATATATTTTAAATTATTAATTTGCAGATAATTATTCATGAACAAACCTGATTTGACATTGATGTTGAGATAGTATATAGTGTGTAACACGGAAGAAATATAAAATAACATTATCACTGATCTCATAAATGTAATGATTTTATTTGACTACTCTAAACCCTCCAACATATTCAAGTAAAACATTGCACAGGAAAATAAGAAAAGGGGAAATGTAGAAAAAAAAGCCTAATCTGCTTTATATTTGTATTATTGTAGTTCCTTTAGTTCAATTTAAATATTATCGGTTTTACCGAATGTCCAAGTCTGGTTATACCGAATGACTATGTCAACCTTCCTTGGCATTATGAATATTTAAGACAATAAACAGACACAAATAGCTACAAAAGCACATTTTATTGTTAATATAATATTAATGTAAAAAAGTACTTAAAACATTTCATTGTTAATGGAACGAACATATTTACATAAAACAATGATATTAAAGTAATTATAACATTGAAGCATTTTATTGATATAGGTCTTGCCAAACGGTTGCTAGGGTACTCTGTTTGGTTGATAGGGAGTGGATTGGCAGCTGCCAATGATGATACTCCAAAGGCTGCTTGTCAATATGAATGATATAAAGTAGGAGTCTCCAAATTCAGCCCTGGAGGGCCACTGTCAAGTTTAGCTCCAACCCCAAATAAACACACCCGAACCAGCTAATCAGTTGCTACGTCCCAATTTGCCTAACTTACTTATACTACGATCTAAAAGTATGTACTCTTTTTATGAAGAAAAAGTAGATACTTTTGAGTGTGTAGCAGAAGAGTAGGCAAGCTTTGGGACATACTACTTTGTCATCTTTAACGGACAGCTCTGTCGTTATGTGCATCCTGTCACTATTTAAACTGCCCTGTCAATCATCTTGTCACAGTTAAAATCCTCCACATTCAATTTAATTTAACTCTAATTATTGGAGAGAAATATAGAAGCACGTTCATCTACCATGTGTTTGCAATTTAAATGATGCATTTAAAAGGTAATGGTCAAACGTATCATTACAAATGTTCACAATGCTGTTGCAGATGAAATATAACGTGGATAATATATATACTTTCGTCAGGTTAGATACTGATAATTAAATCACTCAAGCCCCTTTACCTAAACCTCTATACTTAACCGTTGGACTTGCACATCCGTCATGTTTGTAGTTTTTTAACACTTTTTATCCGCATTTGTAGATCTAATACTGTTATGTTCACTGTCAGAGAAAACAGGAAGATCCAATAGCGAGTGAAACAGTGGTTTATTACTCTCAGAACACACAGTGACAAGGCACAGAGAAAGTTCAGGGTTGCAGGCGAACAGGTTAGGTCCGTGGTGAGAATAGGCGGCCGGTGGCAGAGTAGTCCTCACAGTGACACAGGGAAGCAACGGGCAGACAGGAACAGCGGTATCCAGGAATCCGGAACGAAGAAAACCCCCACGAAGAACAACACCGAACAGACAGGAACCCACAGGACACCAGGAGGACCTACCTGTCGATTGTAATCATCAGTGAGGGAGTGGTCCAGTATGTCCCTAGCAGGAACCCAACTTCTCTCCTCCGGACCGTAACCCTCCCAGTCCACCAAGTACTGGAAACCGCATCCCCTCCGTCTAGAATCCAGAATACGATTGACCGTATAAGTAGGTTCCCCATCTACGAGACGCGGCGGGGGAGGAACCGAGACCGGTGGATTAATATGAGAATGAAAAACGGGTTTTAATTTAGAGACATGGAATGCGGGGTGAATCCTCCCGTACGCGGGAGGCAGTTTGAGGCGGATTGCCACCGGACTAATAATCTTGGTGACAGTGAACGGGCCAATGAATTTAGGATCCAGTTTATTACTCCTGGAACGCAGAGGAATGTTCTTGGATGAAAGCCACACCTTTTGACCCACAACGTAAACGGAAGGCTTAGACCGGTGGCGATCGGCTTGGGCCTTGGTTCGTCTTCCCACCTGGAGCAGATTCTCATGGGCTCTGATCCAAGTGTGACGACACCTCTGGACAAAGGCGTGAGCGAAGGGAACCGCGACTTCGGATTCCAGACTGGGAAAAATAGGTGGCTGGTAACCTAAACTAGACTCAAACGGAGAGAGGCCCGTAGCCGACACTGGTAACAAATTATGTGCGTACTCAACCCAAGAAATTTGCTGACTCCAGGAGGAAGGATTCTTAGAGACCAAACATTGCAACACTGCCTGCCCATTGCACTCTTCCCAAAAGGAGAGTCGTGGACGAGGATTTCCCCAACGATGCTCCACCCGACAGTAGCCTCCTCTCTACTGTCGGCCTTGATCTTTTGCTGGACACTGGTTGAGGAAATGCCCCGCCGCGCCACAATAGAGACAAAGTCCCCCAGCTCTACGATGCTCCCTCTCCTCCCGGGAAAGCCAAGCTCGACCGACCTGCATGGGCTCGGGATCGCTGGGTGGACTGACCGCATCCCTAACGAGGAATTCAAGGGGCTCAGGAGATCTTCTGGAATGTGAGCGCTGATCACGCTGCTCCAACCTCGAGTCCACACATAGAGCCAGTTCCATAAGGTAATTTAGGCTGGTCGGTAAATCCAACGTGTAGATCTCCCGCTGGACACGGTCAGCCAGCCCATGCAGGAATCTGTCCCACTGCACCTCCTCGTTCCATTTGCACTCTGCATATAATCATATAGTCCGATACTGAGTGCTTGCCTTGATGTAAATCCGCAAGTCTACGAGCCGCCTCACGGCCCGCCACAGCCCGATCAAACACAGTCTCACTGACACAGGGAAGCAACGGGCAGACAGGAACAGTGGTATCCAGGAATCCGGAACGAAGAAAACCCCCACGAAGAACAACACAGAACAGACAGGAACCCACAGGACACACTGCAACGATCTGACAACAAGGCTGTGTAAGAGACACGTATAAGTAGACCAGATAATGAGTGCAGCAGGTGGAGACGATCATATGATCAGCAATCAGTAACCACGCCTCCAACACCACCATACAAACACAGAGAGAAAGAGACAATGAATTCATGAACCATGACAAATACGAATCCTCGTCCAACTCGCAATGGGTTGTGGGCAATATCAGCTGTTAGAGTGTGCGACGATCTGCACTTCGGACTTGGTAGACCATCCAGGTATCTTTGGAATTAGGCCCTAGTAAGACACTGATTAGCTGGTTCAGGTATGTTTAATTGGGGTTGGAGCTAAACTATGCAGGACAGCGGCCCTCCAGGACTGAGTTTGGAGACCCCTTATATAAAGCAAATACAATGCTTCTATGACATGCAGATTTTAAGATATCAAACCCCTTTGGGTTTGGGTTGCTAGGGTGCTCAACAATGGGAAACAACAAACTAGGAAGTGTTGAAGGTGATTGGTGATTGGCTGTTTGCTGCCCTGAGTCAAACAAGCCCATCTTTATGTTTCTATGACACTTCTATCCAAAGATATCCCTTTTGAACTCTTTGAATGGCAGTCTATGGGAACAGTTGCTAGGGTGCTCTAAATTGTTGCTAGTGCATATAATATTAGTAATAATAATAATAATATGAATTATAAAAACAAATGATATCTTTCTCTTCTTTTGGCAAGTAGCTCTTCTTTTTTAACAGGATCAGCATTGATCCTTTCCCAGTAGTGAGCCGCTTTTTCCTTATTTGATAAAGGCATCTGCAAAGGTAAAATTCAGTTAAAATGATGTAATAATATACTCTGCACATTTCCTATTAATAAAATGTTGTGTTTATTTATTCCAGATATGAACAAATATGACCAACATACATTGCTGTCAATCAGTACAACCAGTAGGTCATTCGGTATAACCAAAATTTCTGTATTACTGAATGACACTTTTGGTTATACCGTATGATGATATTTTCAAACAATGCTAACAGGCTAATATCTAGCTAGCTAGCAAAAGGACAATCAAACATTTTATATTTAGTACAAGTTTTTAAAATATTACAACATTTTCCATGTTATATAGCGGTTGTACCAAATGACCTGATTTTTCGGGATATGCGTATGAGCAAGTGAAAACATAAATTTTTCAAATGGTTTATAGAAAGTTACTTACTTTGCTTCACAACCGTGTGGTCCTTTGCAGGTGTCTGAATGATGTCACATCCTGTCACATAATATTGACCGCATGACTTGATCCAAAATGGTGCCTTTATACTGGTTACTCCGAATGACATCAATTAAATAAATTTTTCCGGATATTCTTTCTCATAACAAAGCAACTACTTCTACACAAAAATGTAATACCATGTTGATATATGATGTTATAAAATCATGGCAGAATAAAAAATATATACATTTATTACATTTTAAGATTTTAATCACAATTGAAATGGCTGTATTGGCATTTGGACGGTTAAACCGAATGATCTTTTGACACTTCAAAATCTTTAAAATACCTTTTATATGTAGTAAAATATAATTAAAACCTTTTGGATTCAATAAAACAGATCAAATTGTACTACCTTACATACTTTGGACGTCATATCTTTGTTTTTTATTATTATTAAGGCCTTTGGACAAAAAAAAAAATAGCCCATTGACCCATTTATAAAATTTGTTTTGTTTCAAATACAAAATCACATTTCACATACATTCTTTCTCTTCCACTCACCTATGGAGACGTGTTTAGAAGTGCCAAAGATGAAGTACACCAGTACAGGATAGAAGGAGGTGTAGAGACCAAAAACAGGTGGGACAGAAGCCAAGAGAGCGTATGCCATACCTGAGTATCAATCAACACACAGACAAGCTTACAGTGGATATAAAGTCCTCGCAATTTAACAGTCTTTTCCCAAGTCAAGATGTACCAAGCTGATAGGCTAAATGCTGTATTAAGTTTCTGAAAGTTTTTTTGAGTATGGCCCTTTATGATGTCATACAGGGCGGGATTCCTTGTATGGGCACTTCTCTTGGATGAGCATGTGTGCACATCAACCAGAGCGAGAGCAAGAGCGCACCGCTTCGTCCGGGTTACAGAAGCCGTCGGCAGCGCTGGCATTTTATTTTTAGACCACGAAATCAACAATGTCACTAAAGTGTGTTTTTGGTTGTGAGGGAAAAATAACCTTGTTCAGCTTCCCAAATAACCCAGCGTTAAGGAAACAGTGGATGCAGTTTGTTTTTCTGCATCAAATGTCTGTGTTTTTTTGGCAGTCGGGGCATAAGTGCAAATAATGTAAACAACACGAACGTTTAGTGAATCAAAAGTTATCCAGGGATAATGTCATGATGTATTTCATGTGTGTATGTGTGTGTGTGTGTGTGTGTGTGTGTGTGTGTGTGTGTGCGCACTCGTGGCTCTTTAGCTCCGCCCACCTCAAGCTTCCACAAGCTTGGCTGTTTTCAGAAAGAATCGGTACAGCGTATCTGTCTTTTATAAATATGATAAAAGTAAAGACTCTTTGGTGATATGAAGGATGCAATACTACTCAAGATTAACATGAGACTAGCAGAAACTGTGTGTGTTATGTGCCCTTTAATTAAAGGGATAGTTCACCCAAAAATGAAAATTACTCTATGATTTACTCACCCTCATGTCATCCTAGGTGTATATGACACTCTTCGTTCAGACGAATACAATCGGAGTTATATTAAAAATGGCCTGGCTCTTCCAAGCATTATAATGGTAGTGAATAGGTATTTCTGTTTTGAAGTCCATAAAAGTGCATCTATCCATCATAAAAGTACTCCACACGGCTCCGGGGGGTTAAGAGAGGCCTTCTGATGCAAAGCGATTTGTTTGTGTAAGAAAAATATCCGTATTTAAAACATTATAAACTAAAATAACTAGCTTCCGGCAGCCGGCCGTACGCAAGTCAACTTACGACGAAAGAGTAACCCTTGACCTGACGCATGACTATTGATGAACGCGGAAGTGCAGAGGAAGGAGCAAAACAAAACACCGGTCATGAATTAGAAATTCATAATTTTTAAAGAGAAATGCCGGAGGATTTCGATATAAGAGAAGAGGGGCTTGACTTTGTTGCCCAGCCCTATTTGTTTGAAACGCGAGAGGCATCAAAGCTTGCAATACACCTATACATCGCGTCAGGGGAACTCTTTTGTAGTAGTGGGAAGTTTGGATCAATTTACGGACTCGGATCTTTGAATCTCGTTCAGCAAAATGAACAAATCTTTTTTCAAGTCAGAATTTGTTCGTTTCAGTAGAATATAATTAAAATGTCACGTTAAATTCCCCAACACGTCTGGTACTTATGCAAACGTTGATCACATTTGGAGAAAAAAAAAAAACGTATATGCTAATGCAGCCTCTCAAGTCTTCGGGTTCGAGTCATTCGTTTACCAAGTCACAGCCCTATAGGCTGAATGCAGAAACAGAAAAGATCCTGTACAGAACCGATGGCATGTTGCGCATGCGCGGTCAACAAAAATGAACAAATTGTTCATGAATGACACATCACTATTCTTTTGCGTAGTCGACTTGCGTACGGCCGTCTGCCGGAAGCTAGTTATTTTAGTTTATAAAGTTTTAAATACGGATATTTTTCTCACACAAATGCATCGCGTCACTTCCTTATTAACTTCCCCGGAGCTGTGTGGAGTACTTTTATGATGGATAGATGCACTGTTATTTACCTTTGCAGATGCCTTATCAAAACAGAAATACCCATTCACTTTCATTATAAAGCTTGGAAGAGCCAGGACATTTTTAATATAACTCGTATTGTTTTTGTTTGAAAGAAGAATGTCATATGGCTTGAGGGTGAGTAAATCATGGGCTAATGGGTTTTGGGTGAACTATCCTAGTACGATGAACTATTTAGTACGATTATCAACCCTTTTTCTTGGGGACATCCCAGCAATGTGGTTTTGTCAGTTTTTTTTATTATTCAAGGAACATTTTGAAAATATTTATCCAATGTGTAGTTTTACTTTGTAACTTGAACTTGTATACTGACCCTGAGGCAGATGCATGATTCCCACACTGACACCTGAAACCAGGTCACCAAGTCCATTCTCCTGAACGGAATACTGGGGGATCCAGGACAGAACTGGTATCCACGTTAGAATCCAAGTCTTCCACTGTCCTACAGAACACCTTGCAGACAGTGAAAGAATAAGAGTTTTATAGAACGTGTTCATGGAAAATAGTACTCTTAATCCTCCTTGACATTATTAGCTAACTGCAACAATATCTAATGTATTAACAATTCCATTTGTTTTTTTATTCGCTTTGGTACTATTTTCACAAGTAAGGTCTACATTTTGAACACTCTTAGTACTAATATCACAACAGATCATCAAAAGTGCACTTTTTTTCAAACATTTCAGTATATTTTTTAATTGTGTACAATACTCAAAACCACAATGTATCATTTTCATTACACCAAATAACTTTTTCATCTTTTTCATCATTCACAGTAACTGCCTTTCACAAAGCTCTTACTATCAAACTTTTGATTTGCATCTCTTCTCGTTCAGTTTAATTTGTCTATTGTAACTGATCTTATTGGTTAAACAATGAATCGTTTAGTACACCTATAGATTTCTAGATATTGATTCTATAAACATAGTTTCTATAGAACTTGTTTGAAATGTACGATATGGATTACCAAATGTAATGAATTATTTTTACATAAGTGATTTATCTTAGATGACAACCACCACTATGTTCAAAGTGTGTTTAAGTTGATGACTGGTGTCTGCACGAGGTGGAACAGCGCGCATGACATGTTGGAGCGATTCGTAGAACAACAGCCCGCGCAATTTGCGCTGCATTACTGCCAACTGAGGTGCGGAAAAATGCCAAAAATCTGTGGACATTAACAGAAGCAGAGATAACCTGTGCTGAAGATGTAATAAAGGCACTGAAGCCACTTAAATTGGCAACTCACATTATGTCCGAGGAGAAGACCCCAACGGTTTCTATTATCGCACCGTTACATGCTCAGTTAAGTCATGGCACTCAAATTGAAACCACCGACTCGGCAGTGACGCGGGACGTAAAGATCACTGTGACTGGAGATCTGGAGAAGAGACATGAACGTGAAATGCCCCTTCTAAATATGACCTCAGCACTGGATCCGCGCTTTAAAGGTGCACTTTGTAACATTTTTGCAGTAAAATATCCAAAAACCACTAGGCCAGTGTTATATATTTTGTTCAGTTGAGTACTTAAAATATCCCAAATGTTCCCAACTATTTGTAAATCGTGAGAAAATTGCTATTTTAACCAAGGAACCGGGACGTGTGAGTGAGTCTCCTGGCAATTGCGTCATATCTGTGTTACCCTCGGTTTCCGGTTTTACTTAGCAGAAACGCTTTACTCTTACTGCAGTGTGCAACAAGTGTCATAGCAGCCGCCGAGCGAGCGCAGAGAGTAACGCCATAACATCATTTTCAACACACTCAAATGTATCTAATATGATAAACAGAGCTGCGTTACCTCATACTCATGACCGGAAAAGCGGAAATGGCGCCCGCGACTGTTGCATAATAAAAGTCCCGCTGCTCGCGAGGCGTGTGTTGCGTTCATCTTATTAACAATCGCTCCAGCGGCCTTGCTCAGCTCCCACACCACTCGGTCCTGCTCTTCTTCATACTACAGTAACGTTAATAATGCGCTCAAATTCTGCGCTCAAACTTGGCGTCATCAAACTACGCCTTTGTTTTGAATAGGCGACCTCTAGCAGACGGAAAAGTTACATAGTGCACCTTTAAAGCACTGCCCTTTTTGAAGGAAGAGAACAGACAGGAGGTCTTCACCAAAATGACCACAGATTTTGCTTGCAGCGGTGAGTTGACTGTAAGAACACTAAGTTAGTTAATGTTAATTATATCAGCTTATATTATAATAATGTCTTCTCACTTAATTTTATAGATTAGTTTTTATACTGCCCGTTTAAAAAAAATGTTTTAATCATTTATCTGTAAAAAATTTTTTTTTTGGATATCAACTCAAAATATGTTCTAGAACAATATAAGTTTTTATTAATGTGGTCTACAAAATATGGGCTACATGAGTTCTGTAAAAGTTATTAATTACAAATGTCATGTTATGATTATTTCAGAACCAGAGTAATGAAGCAGATCAGAACAGAAAGAATGTTGAGACAGATCTGTCACCACCCTGCAAGAGAAAGAATATGGACTCTTGTGCTCTTGAGGACTTATTTGGAGATGCATTTTCCCCTCCCAAAACACTGTATAATCAGGCAGAGGTTGAAGTCAGGAAATACAGAGACACAGAGCCATTACTTCTTACAGAGGATCCACTCATCTGGTGGAATGAGAACCTGTCTGTTTTTCCTTTACTATCAAACTTGGCAAGATGTACCCTCTGCATCCCTGGTACAAGTGTAGCAGCAGAGAGGGTGTTCTCCACTGCCGGAGATATAATTATAGCAAAGAGGAGTGCTCTTAACCCTAAGTATGTCGATCAGTTGTTGTTTCTGCATACAAATCTGAAAATGTAATCGGTTAAATTGATTTCAACATAATGTGAAGAAATGACTTTGTTTGGTGCACATTCCAACACTTAAGACCAAACTGTTAAATACTAGGTGTTTAAGAGAGTTTGAGAAAGTTACATTTAAGTTATTACAGTTTTTTGCTTTTATTGAATATGTTTTAAGTTTTGTTTAGTTATTGAGCACTGTTGACACGCTTCAGTGTTACTATAATTGACACTATAATTGTCATTTCCGTTATTGTGGCAGAGACTTTAAAAGCAAAAGGAAAAGCCATTCTAAGTTTTTTTTTGTGTGACAAATTTTTTTATTTCATTTAACTCATTGTTTTTTTTATGTCAAAAACAAAATAGTTTTTCAGTTATCACAACTGTTATAACACTGGTTATTCAATAAACAGATATTACTGTTACTAAACTCTGTTCTGAAGAAATTTAAATTCTAAATTCATCCATATTGTGATGCGTTTTATTCACATCAGATTAGAATTTCTTATTGATTTAAGAAAATTGCATTTGTTTTGGCACATGTGTGCAAAACAGTTGCACAGTGACTTACTGCACATGGCTTGTTGATCAAATGAGTTGATTCTCAGTGAAACTGTCAAACAACTTATAAACATTCTTTCATCGTGAGAGTCATCACATGCAAAATGATCAAAATCTGTCAGACATGTTATATTCCATATGACATGGAATAAGATTGTTATTTTTATTTCTTATGCATATGTTGTGATTATTTTAATACCTTTTCTATGCAAAGCACTTTTAATTACCGTTGTGTATGAAATGTGCTATATAAATAAACATGCCTTGCCTAGCTTTACAGGGTTCAATAGCTAGCTAAGGTTTTATTAGCTTGTAAAGCGTTATCAAATAAAACATTTTTATCCTTCTGCAAGGGTATTGTACGACGAGGTTTCTCAATTGTCTGCGTTCTATGTATTTTGATGATTTCTTTTACTTATTTGTCATGCTGTTCTGGTTTATTTTCTTTTGGGGGTTCTCTTGGCGGGTTCTGACGGTTAGGAGTTCTGTCGGCAGAGTTCTATCAAGCTGTGAGCGGGAGTCAGGCCCAAGCATATTGAAATTCTTAGTACTTGAGCTTAGTACTTTCTCAGTCTATCGTTAGAACCTTAATACTACCTTCTATTTGTTTACCTAACCTAACTGCCTTCCCATCACAATGCAGTGGTTTAGAATCCTCCTAACTGCAGATGCAAAGAACTGTGTTTTTTTCAACTCATCTCTGCATAGGACATTCTTTTGGACTGGTGCTGCTATGAATGGGGCATCAGTCTCCTCTATCAAGGTGCTGTGTACATGGTCATCCTCAACATTCTAGTTTAAAGCAAGATCTGAATAATCTCAAATAACTCAAAAACGCTCAGCAGGCACTTTCAAGTAGTAATCAAGGTATGTTTCTTTTCGTTAGTTACTGGTGGTGGTTTCATACGTTTTTCTACAATAGCTTTGGCTTCGGTCTTCACAAATGCATCCCTTTACAGTATTATACATGGCCTATCATGGTCCCTTTGCTTACCATGGCCTATTGTGGCCATCAGGTATGACTGACTATTGTATTATGTAACCTGGCCTATCATGAATCTTCATATAACTGGCCTTTCATCGTTTTATTCACATAATTGGCCTATAGCGGCCCTTCGCATAGCACGGCCTATCGCGGCCTTCCATGTAACCTGACCTACGTGGTCTTTCTGTGTTAATCGGCTTTACGCGGCCTCTCATGCCATAGTTTGTACAGTCATTTAAATAGATATTTATGCCTTTATCACACAATTTAACTGTACATTCTTAATTCAAACTGCTGGTGGTGGTGTTTTTCATATGCTTCTAAATTCAATCACTTTAATTCCACTTCTACCCCACTCAGGGCCTAAACGACCCTTCTAACTCCACAGGCTAAGGGTTCTCACATGCGGTCTTCATGCACCCCAGTATAACGTGACTATATATACTGAACCTCTGACCTAAATCACATTACTCACATCCTCTTTCGCCAAGATAACTTTGTTCCTTAACAAGCATCAGGAAAGTTTACAGCATATCATAAACTCCTTATACTTAAATCTCCTACGGTAAGTATACTATCTATACAAACTCCTGGTCGCAAAGACAGTTTCCTATACTTACTTTATTTTCACAGCTTATGTGGCTTGCTTTTCTATTCGGTCTATCGAGGCTAACTCGCGCACCCATGCCTTCTCCACTGTATGGCCTAACGTGACCACTTTCATGACCTATGCAGCCTTTTTTCGCACACTGGCCTATCGGGGCCTTGTTCACATCCAACGCGGACTTTCTCGTACCTCGGCCTAACATGGCAGTCTTTCACGGCCTATGCGGCTTTCCGTCTTCCGGCCTAACATGGCAGTCTTTCACGGCCTACGTGGCATTCCTCACGACACTTTATGAAATGGCCTAATGATTTCCTCGTTTAATGATTTTAACACCTATGTCAATGTCTGTATTTTTCAATAATATAGTCTATTTTCTTTGCCTAATATTTTAGGAACTTCATCCAAGGAATACTCCAACTGGTGTGTATCTATTTCCTTTCTCAGTTCTTTGGGGGTAGACTCCGCCCCGCCTTCATCTTTAGGCAGGAACTGCTAGTATCTGCTACCCTCCGGATTTGGTCTTCGGACGGGGCCTATGCCAAAGAACCTTATTTCATCTATTTTATACTAATTTGCATACTAACTGTTAAATAAATCTTATTCAAATGATCTCTTGCTCCTGAGTCTTTCTAGTAGAACTTGTTTGCAATTTCCGTTGGATTACCAAATGTAATGAATTCTTTTTACATAAGTGATTTATCTTAGATGATAACCACCATGTTCAAAGTTTGTGCACAAACGTACGTGTGTGTGTGTGAGTGAGAGAGAGAGCGAGAGAGATGTATGTATATGTTAGAGAAAGACATGGAGTGTGTAAAAATGTACAAACAACTTTTCCCAGACAATTTTTACCTACTGTCTAAATCTGTATTTACAGTAAAAAGTGTGATCAAGAGCATTCAGCTAGACACAATTCAGCTGACATTATTAAATAGAATAGAAAGCAGTTAGTGTCAACAGAAGAAAAAAAATTATAACAAATATAACAAATATTTCCAAGGTGAAAAAGCATCTAAACATTTTGACCAGTACATTTTGACATTTTGACCCCAGGACTTTTTATTTTGGTGGCATTGGCCAATTTACTGACACAATAACTAAGTTTTGAAGCATGAATTAAATGTTTTGGGTGAGTAACTATATTTTGCAGACATGCTATAGAGTTCTGATGTTCCAGCAAACACTTGTGACAATTGAACTTACAGTTTAGAGAATCTTAAGAAAAATGTGCCAAAGCGATTGAGAAACTAAAAGTACTAAATTAAAAGATCATCATACTGTTGTGTTTCGGTAATTAAACCAAATTTTCTCATTACATACAATAATCTTGTGTTTGACACAATGATGTGGACTGAAAATATGTGCAACTGAATGATAGTATTACATCAGGTTTTAAAAGTCAGAGTTTTAAACTAGCTGTGTTACAAGTGTGATCAGTTTGGATTTTTGTACTAAGAGTTTTGAAAATGTACACCTTGTGAAAATAGTACCAAAGCAAATTTAAAAAAAACTGTATAGATAGTGCAAATGTACCTCTTTGAATCTTACCTTATAGAGTCACCGATCTTCTCCTTTATAGAGAGCCCGTGGATTTCAGTCTGCCGTTGGGCTACTTCCTCTAGTTTAAGTTCATCCAGGATGATCCTCTCCACGCAGAATTTTGCTCCAGCATGTTCAGAAACACCCATGCCTGTCCTATTCATGTTTATTGTATGCTCCTTTCTGCCTAGGTTTGGGGGTTTCTGCAACTCACCTTAAACCCCTCCCAGGGGGAAAAGTATGGATTGAGGTATTTTTTTTCTTTTGCTCCCTGAGAATATTTTTCTTCCTGATTCTTCTTTTCACTGAGAATAATGAGTCCATTTATAGGTTTCCATGGAGTGATGACAGACAGGTGAAGAAAATCATCTATAGGAGCAGCCAAAGGATTTGTGGGGAATTTCAGTGTGCACTTACACACAGTATATCCAAACCAGAAATGTCCATATGGGAAAAGTTCTTGGGTTCTTATCAGAGTCTTCACGGATCCATCCCACACCACACCACACCCACAGCCATCCCATAAACATGAGCGTGCCAAATAGATCACACATCTGTAAATTAACTTATGACACTTCACTAACTCACAAACACACATACAAAATTTTTTTTTTTTTTATCACTTTGCTGACACTTTTTTGCAAAAGCACATTTCATTATCTAGACACTGTGCTTGACCAGGAATGATGTTCAAAATAATGACAGTTTCAGTCCTTAAAAATATAAAAAGGCAACATCTTATACTGATTAAGTGATACATTTGGCAGTGAGCACAAAAAGCTGTCCTTTCAGCTGAAACAAAAGCCTAACCCGGTTTTGCTCACTGTCCAATTGTTATATTTTGTCATCATCTGTCAGTTTACTTGTATTTGTTTTATTTGCCAAGATGACTTCCCCCAGTGAGCAAGATGAGTTAGGAGAACTGACATAAGAATCAGCCAATTTACTGTATATGTAGCAACGACTTTAGATGTACAAAGACGGTGCACTCATATTACTACGAATGGGAGAACATGCAATGGCCAATATGGTGGAATAAGTCCTTGTAAAAAAAAAGAGCCAATCGCCGATTGGTAAAGTCATTTTGTCACTGCAGCTGCCTTTAAATTTTTGTCATGATTTGAGCATTTAGAAACAAAAATTTTGAGACAGTTGTTGTCAGATTTCATTGGTGATTTCAAATATGACATTTAATCGTTCAAGCTTGGTGAACAGCTTTCGAGAATTTGATGCTTCCCTATTCAAGGAGCTGTACTTGCATGACTGAAATAGCCGCCCTGAAAGGTGTTTCAAAGATGGCCACCAACTGAAATGACTTGCCTTAAAGGGACTTTGTAAGTTCTGTATGGAACAATCTCCTCTCATCAGTGCTGCCCGAGGGTGATGTCCCAGTTTACGCTAATGTTGGGGTCTGCCTTCATGGAACTGTGGGAGTTTTCCTACGAGAGAGTTAAAGAGGTAGGTAGGGCTTCAGACAGCTCTATCACTTTCTCCAGCTTTTATGCTTGGAGATTAGAGTGGACAGTTTATGTCTGCTCGTTTCTCTAGCAGGGCCTCAAGCACAGACTATGGACTAACGTTAAGAGCGTGAAGTTGCAGTGAAATTATGCAATCCACTATCTTATCTGGTCCAGAGCAATGCTGTTGTTCAGCATGCTCCTCTGATGTAAGGCTGCTGAGGGCTGCTGAAGGTGATGGTCGCGGTTTAATAAATGTGACCCCTTCACTTTTATAGGGTGCCCTCCATCCAGCATGTCTGGGGGTTATAGGCAGAATGCGGCCTTGAGGAAGAGGAGGTTTGATGGAATAAAAAGCTGGTGTTTTTAAAACACTTCCATCAGTTCCTCCTTCAGCACATTCAGCTGGGTGGTGTTTGTGTTGGCACGCTTCCTAAAAGTTTGCAAGGAATGGGCAGATTAATATAATGTAGAGGACTTTTGTAAAAGCCCCACTTATTTTCTGTAGCCCCCTCTCAGTTCAGTGTATGGGATTAAAGCAGGGTTGTGCTCCCTGACAGATATTCCTATGAGTACAGAGCTTGATAGGTGAAATTGAATGTGGTCTCTGTTCACTCTTTCACTTGTCGTCACCCTCCCCAATTTTTCAAATTGTGTCCTAAAGCAGGGTTATAGGCTCACCTCTCAAGGCTTGGTTAGTATACTCATGGTTTAGAGCTGGACAGATGCAAGATGAGGTGGACTAAGCTACAAAAAGTGGTCCACTCTCTCATTTGTCAACCTCCCCAATCTATCAGATTGGGTATTAAAGGGGACATATTATGCCCCTTTTTACAAGATGTAATATAAGTCTCAGGTGTCCCCAGAATGTTTCTGTAAAGTTTTAGCTCAAAATACCCCACAGATCATTTATTATAGCATGCCCTAAATGCCCCTATTTAGGTGGGAGCAAAAACAGGCTGTTTTGTGTATTTTTAAATGCAAATGAGCTGCTTCTAACCACCCCCTTTTGCAGAAGAGGGTGGTGCCTTTACAGCTCGTGGCACTTTAGATACTCTGACAACAACAAAACTGGAGAAGCTCCCACAGTAAATGTCAGAAATTGTCAATACCGGTGTCCAGTTGCTCGGAGCGTCTCCATATTTTCATCTATTGTCTATCTGTTACGTACCTGTAGGATAATTTCACAAAGACAAAAGGAGAATGCAAGAAAATCAACTTTAATAAATAAACTGCGAACAGGAGTAATACACACACAATTATAAACGAGAATCGACAAACACTGAGGGAGAACTGAGGACTTATATGCAGAAACTAAACAAGGGAGCTAATGAGATAATTAACAAAACAGGTGGAACCAAATTAACTAATCAGAACATAGGAAAACAGGGTCACAGACAACACAAAAGGCCATAAATGTTACAGATCACCCCCCTCCAGGAAGGCACGTCCTCGCGCCAAAAAAGGAAAGTCCAACTGAGGAGGGAGGGCGGAGGCTCTGGAGGGGGCGTGGAGCAGGAGAGGGGCAAAACCAAAATAAGTCTGAATAATAAATCCATGGGGGAGTGAAGGGTGGGAGGTGCCAAGGGGAAGCCAGGAGCAGAAGGAGCCAGATGTTAGGCCAGAGGCCAGTCAGGATGAGGCCTCAGGGTGTAGTCAAAGGCGGGAGGAGCCATGGTGTAGCCAACTTGAAGGTATTCACCCTGGGGACGATCGAAGGAGATGCAGCCACCAAAGATGGAGATCCAGGTGGAGCCGATGAGCCCACACGACACTGAAGGTCCTGGAGACAGAGGTGGAGCTGCAGCGACGAGCGTCTGAGGTGTAGTCGTGGAACCAGAGGGTAGAGCCTGACCAAGGCGAAGCCGGAGAGGCGAGGGAGCCCGGAGAAGCCGTATGGCTGATGATTTCCGGTGGAGCTGAGGGAGGGAGGAGCCAAGGCGGAGCCGAAGTGTCAACAGGCCGAGTTAGTGTGATGGGCGAAGAGGCTGGAGGCGAAGCCAGGGGATTATCAGGGCTAGGTGGAGCTGGTGGCTGAAACCGCTGAGGAAGATCTGGACATGGTGTAGGAGATGCAAAGGGGCTGACGGATACCTGCGGAGACAGGGCTGAGGAACTGGCTGTTTGAGGAGGTGGGAGAGAGAGGCTGGGTGGGCATTCATAGTATACAGGGGGCGCTGGAGATATAGGGAACACTGGAGAAACAGGGAACACTGGGCATAATTTCTCCAAAAAAGTCTATTAAATTATCCTCAAATGTCTTTTAGTTCCTCAACATATTCTCCAGAGGCCAGATTGTACTCACACATAGCGGTGGGAGTGTGGGCGGGGCTATCCTCCCAGCCCTCAAGCTCCACAATCACTCCCTCAGTGATGTACGGTGTTGCTGGCAAATGCACCTGGTCAGACTCTGTAGGTGGTCCGGGCGATGAAACACTCCGTCCTTATTCTCTGTACGGACTCGTCTCTCGCGGGTGGCCGGTCTCCACAGTCTGCGGTGGGCTTTTGCAACATCACTTTCGAGTGGCTTGCTGGTGGTGATTGGCTGGTCTCTGGCAGTGTTGGAGTGGGGCTGGTGACGACGTCATCCTCCGCGAGGCAGATGGTGAATGGTGAGTCGTTGTGTACCAGCACCCACTCCACAAATGTGGCAAAATCCTCCTTAGGACCGTCCGCTGGAACGTGTACCTTCGACCGCTCGCTCAGGCAGGCGTGATAAAAAACACAGAGCGAGCGGTCCGGGTAATGAGTCTGGCACACAAGATGTAAAAAGTCCCATGTGTTTTTTTCCAGCGGACGGTATCTCTGCTCCAGGCAGAGTAGCTGGACGGATGGAAGGTCCATGAGGAAAGGAAAAAACTCAAAAAAACAAACAGAAAGGAAAAAGCGCCACTAAATAAACTGTTTCGGTCGGTTCTTCTGTTACGTACGTGTAGGATAATCTCACGAAGACGAAAGGAAAATGCTAGAACATCAACTGCAGACAGGTAATACTACAGTAATACATACATGAATATAAACGAGAACAGACAAACACTGAGGGAGAACTGAGGACTTATATGCAGGAACTAAACAAGGGAGCTAATAAGATAATTAACAGAACACAGGTGGAACCAAATGAACTAATCAGAACATAGGAAAACAGGGTCACAGATAACACAAAAGGCCATACATGTTACATTATCTCCCCTAGCACTGCTCTTAGGGGTTCAGGGCTGTCCTGTATGGCTCAGACTGGTCTAATGCAAGAGTGCCCATTTCATAAATGGCTGAGCATAGAGGCTTCAGGGTTATTTCCTAGAGCCTATAACATTGAGCTTATAGGGAACAAGGCTGTGGTGTCACAGGATGCGCCGAATTGGTTGCTGACGCATTTAGGTTCCTCTGGGTCGAGGCCCATCGAGTCATTCAGTGCTTAAGCCTGACAAGGTTTTGCTTGGTGACTTTCTTGGTCAGCATTGCATAGTGGGTATTAATGTCCCCATAGAGTCAGCTACTGACGCAACGTTGAGTTCCCTTGAAAGGAAATGTCTTAGGGTTACATATGTAACCTATGAGAATGGAAAGGGGATGCTGGGTCACGTTCCCATGCTTCGCGCATGCCTGCACGTGCCTCTTCCTTTAGGCAATCAAATCTGATGATGTGTAAGGCAGGCACCTTTTGAACGCCTGGGCACTTCATGTGAAGTCATCGGAACTAGCGTCGGCCAATAATATTGCCGTGAATTCACACATGCTTTAGACACCGTCCCCATAGAGTCAGTTACTGACACAGAGTCTCGTTCCCTTTTCAGGGAACCAGGGTATACGTAACGTTACCTTGACTGCTTTTATGCTCTGTGCAATTTTGTATAAACTTTTATGTTTCCCCCATCAGCTTGTCTCCCATGTTAATTAGAATCCTTCCTACAATTTATTATGTGAATAAAACCTTAATTACATAGAAAGTATTGAGTGGAGCAAGTCGCAATGTACAACATTTTCTTTATTTTGTTTTGTGTAATTTAAAATGTTATGTTATTTGTAAAAAGTAATTTATTTAATTCAAAGTTGTATTTGAACATATTTATTTGCCCTGGATATTATTTTGAGTAATAGCTGAAATTAATAGGTAAATGATAGAGTTGCAAAAGATTATATGAGTTCTAGTTCTAGTACTTTTTGCATCCATTTAATGAAATCTGAAAGAGACAGTTCATTTAACATACGTCAAACTTTTGTGACAACATGCCTCTACGGCAAGACATAATTTCACATTATACTGGGTAATTTGTTTAGGCACTAGCACTAATAATATATTATAACAGATATGTGGTATAAGACGTCTACTTATTTGTTAAAATGTATTATAGGATATGTACAGGCTTTTCAGCTAAATATAATCAGCAAAACACAATTCATGAAATAGCAAAAATAAATAAAATGTAAAAACAAGAAAAGAATTGTTTAAAATTACATTTAAGAAAAAAAATCCCTTGTTCTGAACCTGCTTATGAATGAATGATTCCCACAACGTTTCCATCAGAATGTACCTTTTTATAATCATTCCTTCAAAAGTTGAACTCAGTTGTATCTCAGTTTGGTCTCAATTCTAATTACAACAATACTAATACAAGCTCAGCAACTAATACGTAAATATTGTGTTCAGTTGTATTTGTAAATTATGATGTTCATGTCAGTCACTAAATGATCATTGATATTTTCATATATATTTTTTCCTAATAGCTTCAGCTCCAAACTGTTCATAACAGAAATGTTAAAACCTTAAGACACACACTTTATATAGCCTAAATAGCCTGTATATCAAATTTACATGATATTGAATACAAAATCTCAAAACAATTGGTATATGCAAATACCTTTTCACACACTTTTCTGAGCCATTTTTGCTTTTCTGTGCAATGTTTTGATGAAACTTTTTCTTCCAAAAAAAAAAAAAACCTTGCTTAAGTGTCCAATTATTATTATTTTTGGCCACAGTATAGTAGAATTCTCAAGTGAGAATAAAAAAAAATGTTCCTCCCTGAATCCGCTCTGAACAGCAAACCATGGATGTTAAAGCCATAGACCTGCAGTCACACTGACAGTGATATTGTCTGTAAGGTATTGTAGTTGTATTTTTTTTTTGTATGGTAGGATTGGGGTCAGCAATTCCATCTGTCTGAGTCTGGCTGGCACTGATGCGCGTCACCGCTGATGATTGACAGCATGACTCCACCCCTCCCACTCCGGCTTCAGGAGGGAAAAGAGACTCACCATCCCACCGCATATATAGACAGAAGATGTTTGAGACTTTCAGTCAAAAGAACAACATGCTATTCTCTTTCCTATTATTTTATCCCAGTAAATGTCAGAAGAACTATTTTTAAGTTGACATTCAAAACACGCAGCATCACTTAACAGGTGAGCTGCAGCTCCGCGCGCGGTTGCCATGGAGCGCCAGCGGTTCACTGACGCGGCCTCCACACACACACTGGAGGAGCGAGCAGAGCTCCAGACTTCACCCGGAGTGAAGAAACACCTTCATAAACACAGTCTCAAGCGCCGTTATGAAGTGCTGGAGACGCTGGGCAGGGGCGCGTACGGCAAAGTCAAGCGTGCGGTGGCGAGACAGTGTGGAAAGACGGTGAGCGACATCCTTGTAGTTTTGAATGTAGTCACAAAATGCTGATATGAAGCATTAGCCTATTGATATCTGTTGTAAGCAACGAGTGGTGTTTTAGTTATTTTAGAATAATATTTTGTAAGGCCTGCATTTTAATTTTTTTGTAGAATTTGATATCAGCCCAACAAAATTAGGGTAATAAATGGTTTAAATCTATTATTTTCATTGAAAACGGTATCTATCTATCTATCTATCTATCTATCTATCTATCTTGTTCTCTTTAATCTACTTCATCAGCAATGCAATTACAAAAATTGGTAAATTTACAAAATTGTTAGATTATTTGAAATTTGCAATGCATAAAAATGGAAATATCAGGGATTTTAAAAATGTGGTTTCCATAACTGTAAAAAATCACGGACATTGATCAAATCTTAAGGGGCTATAGAAATGTCCATAGTATAATGCTTACTAGCATTTAAGGAGGTTTAGGGATTTTGATTGTGCTTTTTGTTAAACCTTGAACTAAAAATTATGACTTTCATTATTATGATATAGGGTAAAATAGTTGCTTTAACAAATTCAGTTTTTAAGAAAGAAGTTGGGCTTGGTTCACTCATAGGTGCATGATATTTCATATGCTTCAAATTTGATGATATCATATCATATCAGTATAATATTTCTGGTTTAGTGTTGATGAAGGCGTACTTGAGCCTATTGCTGTGATCATATATAAAGTGTAAATTATGCCTTTCTATAATATTATAATGATTTGACAAAAAAAATAGTATGCAGTGAAAATGAACTAGAGTTATGGAACTGTGCTGACAACAGTTCTGAGAAAAACACTCAAGTATTACATTTTAAATTTAACTGTAAACTCATTAGAGCTCTTTAAATAAATAAATAAATAAACGGATTAACTTGAAATGCTTGAGTATTCCCAGAAATAACTGGGTTAATGGGGTTTTCCCGCTGTATGGATGCAAATAACGGCTATTTTTTATTGATTTATTATCAAAAATGTATAAAGACTTATTTTTTCTATTTTGAGAGGAGTATCTAGCATGTTCTCTGTTCAGTACACGTCAGTTCAGACAGCGTGTCAGTCATTCAACACACCTTTACTTAGCAATTCACCTCAGTTAATTACTCCTGGGGTCTTACATTTGGGGTCGTCCAATAGGTGCTTTGTGTGTGTCTACTGTATGTAGACCTCATGTTAGCACACTTAATTAAATACTTATCACTCAGTCTGTCATTTAACAAAAACAAAAGAGATATTTCCCCTAGCCTGCTATCTGCACTCTTTCACAGCCTAAAAACGTATGAAGGCGTTAATGGAAAAACTCACTGTTGAATCAGATTAGAGCAGCAGCTGAGCCTCTCTCTCACTCTGTCACTCATCTGGACTCAGAGGTGAAGTATTCCGGAATCTTGGAGCTTTAGCATAGCTGGGATTCCTGCAGACAAACACTAACACTATTCAGAGCGAGCCGGGTGCTGTGTGCATGTGTGACAGGGGAGCGAGGCGTCTCTCCACATCTCTAGATTGGGGTCAGAGGTGCTTGGCAGCTTCCCAGATGGCACTGCCAGTGCTGCCATACAGACAGCAGGTTCCGTGAGTTTTTGTCAGTGATAAAATTTCCATATTACTTTTAACTTTACATTTCAATGTATGTTTACATCAGTGAATTTCATTTGCTGATGCTATTATTAGGAAAGAAATGACACCTTACTTTTAAGCCACAGCATGATTTCAGTTATTAAATATAGCTGCAAGCAGCAATTATCGGGGCCAAGCACAAAGAAGACGATAAGACATGCCAACACGTTGCTGTGCTATACAAAAACGGTTATGTCTATCGACACGAAATCCATAAGTTTTTGTCCATAACGAAATCCATAAGGGCACAGTGTGAAGATGATACGATTCGATTTTGGTGAAAATCGGACAAACGGTCTAGGACAAGTTCCAAAAAGTAGCATTGTTAGAAAGTTTGTTAAAACTTTTTACCACAAGGTGGCGCTGCCCTGAAACTTTTTGAGTACCTTCAAGGCATGGTGCCGAAGACACATACCGAGTTTCATAACAATACGTCAATGAGGTCATAAAATATAGCATTTTTTGACAAATTCAAAATGGCTGACGCCAAACATTTCTGATATGGTAAAATTGGGTATCGTATGACTCGGCATGATGAGCCGAATCTAAAGAGTTTTGTGATTTTTGGCCAAAGTGTTCAGAAGTTATTAGCAAATATGTCCATGGTTCATATCTCCTGACCACTAGGTGGCACTGCACCGAAACGCTGCAGGTTGGCATAACATACACCAAGTTTGGTCAGAATACGCTAAAGCGTTGTGGAGATATAGCCTTACGTTCATTTTGGTGGGCACTTTGTCGAATTCGTTCGCGCGTTGTTCGAGAGCGGTATGACCAATCAACATGGTCTGAAGATGATGTGGTTCAATTTTCGTAAAAATCAGAGCAACGGCCTAGGAGGAGTTTCGAAAAAGTAGGTTTTTCAGAAAATTTAAAAATGCAATCGAATCGCCTTGAGCCAAGAAATCAGAGGAAAGAAAGCCCTTACGGTTTAAAAGTTATTAACATAAATGTGAGTGCACTTTTGGACAGTTGGTGGAGCTAGAGGGATTGAGTTAGTGACTTTTAGTGACCAAATTTTATAACTTTCCAGCAAGCTGTTCTATGGGTTGCCATAGACTCAAGAGCAGAAGAAGAAGAATAATAATAGGTAAACCAACGATTTCAACCTTCGGTACTTGGCCCTTAAATATTTGGAATTTTGGAATTGTAAAACTTTAATGGTTACAATGGATCTTTGTGTTAGCCTGTCCAAAACTGCATGCTATGAAACACTTACAGACCCCAACATCTAAACCATAATGGTACAATGAGTTATACATAGGTCAGCAAAACATGGACATAATATTTGATATGTAGCCTGCATTATATCCATATCAATTAGACACTGGAATTCTGATTAATTTGTGAATTATTTACTGTTATAAAAAATTTAGGGCGATTCATGGGGAATTGATTGGATGGTTCCCTGTTGGTGGATCTCATGTGAGTGACAGGTTGCTACACCCTCATGCCAGTAAACACATCAGAAGAGAAGAGAAGAGGTGTCGCTGCAAGAATGAGGGGAAGTTACTTGATTAAAGATTATGAGAAAACATGAATTTAAAAAATGAAATCACTGTTGTGTTCCATAAAAAATAAGAACGGTCAGTTTTGATTTCATGCAAAAAAATATCAATAAAAGATAGAGAAATTGAGAGTTGAAAACAGAGCATCACAGAAGAGATGTATTCAAGTCGGTATTAATTGCATTTTCCATGTATTTTTGAATAACTTAATAAATGAGCATCACATCATTGACCCGCATACTTACAGACATTCATGTTTGGTTCAATGATGTGTTTGAATATAATGTGTCTGTTTGTGTGCTTTAGGTGGCTATTAAATCCATTAGAAAGGAGAGATTAAGGGATGATCTGGATAGGGCTCACATCCAGAGAGAAATTGAAATCACTGCCTCTCTTACGCACCCAAATATCATCCGTCTATATGAGGGTAAAACACAACTAATTTGTTTGTCACATCTCCTGTATCAGAGAGATTAAAATACTCTCTCTTTCCATGAACCCACCAAATTATTAATGAAATGTGTTGTGTTTTATGTGTGGATATGTTTTCAGTGTTCGAGAGCAGAGAGAGGATTGTGATGGTGATGGAGTATGCGAGTGGAGGAGAGCTTTACGAGTACATTCAGGAGAAACAGAGACTGTCAGAGGACGAGGCCAGACACTTCTTCAGACAGATCACCTTTGCTGTGCATTACTGCCATAAAGTAAACACATTTCTGTTCTTAAAATTTCATGGCATTCATTCTACAAATTAGCAGTTTTTCTTGAATCACAATTCTCAGAATAGATTTAAACAGCACTTTATTGATAAGAATAGAATGTATATAGACTTTGTCTTGGCGGACTAGATTTGCTATGCTTCTGCTGGAACGAGTTATGGCTACTGCCGAAACATGCACTAGGATATGAGCTGCTGCAAGGAAAGTAGTGAGAACCCCCTAACAGATCTAGGCCCCATTTACACTGCATGGTTCAAGTGACCCAATTCCGATTTTTCCCGAGTCGTACGTCATTGAAAAAGGGACGGAGGCGAATGACGTCAACTCAGGTGGACATGAACTGCGATCACATGACACTAATGGCGTGATGGAAGACGAAGGCACGACACAGTGGAGTAATGTGGAGGTTTCATGTCTTCTCCGCCTTACGAGAGCAATGTTTTGCTGACCTTTAAAGATAGTGCAGAAAGCAAAATATTGAATAATTATTTTGTCTGCGTCTATTGCATATCGCGCCGTTTTACTTCCTTTTCGCCAGTGTATATTGTAAATGCAAATATCGGATACGGGTCGCTTTCAAAAGATGATGCAAGTGGGTCGTCAAAAAAAACGGCTATAGTCACCGAATCGGAATTGTGCATCAAGACCTGCAGTGTAAATGCGGCCATAGACAGGTGGTGCTGGGGATGGAAGGGGGCTAGGAAAATTGAGTTGAAGAGTTGAGCCAGTTCAAGAATGGGAATAAACAGGTTACGTAGACAGAACAGATTGATTGGCCATGAGCTGGCTTTAGGAGAACCAAACAGCTGCTCAGAAGATTTTCATGACTGAACTATTTCACCTACAAATGCTACTAAGGGCCAGATTTACTAACAGCTTGCGCCAGCGCAAACCCTCTTTTGGCGTTAAAAAACTACTGTCAGGATTTACTAAAGACACGCAGTGATAAATTAGTGCTGAAAAGGCATGGGCACAGCTATTTTTTGCGGCTGACCTTATTGCATATGCATTTGTAGGAGTTTCCCTTTCAGGTGCAAAATTAGAGCATATTTAAATGAATCACGCGAGGTGATTTACTAACGTTTGCGCTCGTCAATTTACTGGTGTCTGCCCAAAAAAGCACGTCTTGAACTGGACGCTAACTGGTAGATCGCGTTGGTCATTATGGAAATGATCCGGCTGCGTCTGTGTTTCTTAATGTGCACGTCGTCAGTAGATCATGCGCTGAACTTCACACTCCCGTCTGTACTTTTTTGGAATTACACTCTCACACTAATTTGCCCTGTTTAGTAAATCTGGCCCTGTATTTATCTAATGTGCACAGTCAATATTTGACTAGCTAAATGTACCTGAATGTAACATCTTTTAATAAACAACATTTAAATTATATATGGTAGTAACTTTTATTTCTCCTAAATACACCCTAAACAAAAATCTTCCTGTTTATCATTGTATAACAGTGGTAACAGTGCTGGCAATGAGAAATGTTTGGCTTAGTAATATTACAAAACTGAATAACACTCCAGATACAGCAAACAGTCTTTGCCTCAGCAGTTTTAAAAAATGTGTATAAAAATTCAGTTTTCTATATTTATATCTATAGTATATTTATATGTAGTATATTTTGTGTTTATATTTAGTAAGTATTTATATCTCAATGCAGTCAGCACATTAAAATCAGCCTTGAAATCACAGGTTTTTCAATATTAGGACTTTACTGTAAACACAAAAAATGTGTACATTTTTACATTTGTTTAAAAAAATGTAAGTAATCTCTTGTTATCCCTCAGAATGGTGTGGTTCATCGTGACCTCAAACTTGAGAATATACTTCTGGACAAGGACTTAAATGTGAAGGTAAACAATTCAAACCCAAACTGATTAATAAAGAACTGATATGTTTCATGCATTTTTATTTGTCATTCATGTTACCATCCCATTACAGAAACTGATGGATCCTTTGAGACAAGCAATTCAAACTTACTGCACATTGAATTATTAAAATCATAAGTACGGTGGACAAAATAACAGAAACACTACATGAAATAAAGACCCTAATATAGGATCAGGTAGGATGAACCGTAATCAGCTTCATCTGTCAAACATGCCTTGAACTCTTGAACTTGACATTAATTATTATTAATTATTAATTATTAATTATTAATTATTAATTTTATGAAGTATTAATGGACCTCTCATTTTGAACCCCAAACATCGCCATGAAGGTTTAAGGATGTGTAGATCTGGTGGCCATGGAATGCATTTGACTTCATCCTGGTGTTTACGAAATATCTTCAATTACTTTAGCACTGTGTATAGGAGCATCATCATCCTGGAATATGGGAACATTATAAGGGAACAAGATTTGCATTATTTTGCACAATCGAACAGCTTCATTCCTTGGTCATTATAAACCGTATAGAGCAATCATTGTATCAGATGACTCTTGCAAAATAGCAGCTTATACCTCACCATGATTCATAGTTGGTAACAGACAGGTTTGAAGGCATCCTTTGTCTCCATAGGTTAACTGGATGTAGGAAATATGACGAAAGATGACTTTTATTCGTTGTACAGAGTCTGCCATGCAAGCAATTCAGCATAAACCTTCATATCAAACATTTTGAAGTGTTTGACAGCCAGTGTAATTTGATTCATCTCTGCAGCTGCATTTATAATTGTAATTCTACTTCAAAATTAACCTCCTTTCATATGGTCTTCTGCTATTTTTATCCACCCAATGTGAATCAGAAATAGATTCTATTAAATAAATAGATGTAGGTCACCCATTTTAATACAGAATTGATTTATCTATAACTGCTCTGTTTGTTTGTAGCTTGCTGACTTTGGCTTGTCCAACCGCTACATGAGAGGCCGCTGTCTGGACACTTTCTGTGGGAGCCCGCTGTATGCGTCGCCAGAGATTGTCAACGGACTTCCATACCATGGCCCTGAGGTGTCAATCAGTCTCCCCAGTTTTTCTGATTGCTCACCCTTGTGAAAAGAAGTACATTTTAGCATACTTTTAAAATGAGTACTTATTACGGAAATAATATACTCTAATAGAATATATGCATCCGGAAAGTATTCACAGCGCTTCACAGCCTTATTCCAAAATTGATTAAATTCATATTTTTTTCCTTAATTCTACAAACAATACCCTATATTGACAGTGTGAAAGAAGTTTGTTTGAAATCTTTGCAAATTTATTACAAATAAAAACCGCAAAAAATCATATACATTAGTATTCACAGCATTTGCTCAATACTTTGTTGAAGCACCTTTAGTACCAATTACAGCCTCAAGCACAATTACAGTCTTTTTGAGTATGATGCTACAAGCTTGGCTCACCTATTTTTGGGCAGTTTCTCCCATTCTTCTTTTCAGGACCTCTCAAACTCCATCAGGTTGGATGGGGAGCGTCGGTGCACAGCCATTTTCAGATCTCTTTAAAGATGTTCAATCGAGTTCAAGTCTGGGCTCTGGCCGGACCACTCAAGGACATTCACAGAGTTGTCCCGTAGCCACTCCTTTGTTATCTTGGCTCTCGCACAGTTTGGCCGGGCGGCCAGCTCTAGGAAGAGTCCTGGTGGTTCCAAACTTCTTTCATTTACAGATGATGGAGGCCACTGTGCTCATTGGGACCTTCAATGTTGCACACATTTTTCTGTACCCATCCCCAGATCTGTGCCTCGATACAATCCTGTCTCGGAGGTCTACAGACAATTCCTTGGACTTCATGGCTTGGTTTGTGCTCTGACATGCACTGTTAACTGTGGGACCTTATATAGACAGGTGTGTGCCTTTCCAAATCATGTCCAGTCAACTGACTTTACCACAGGTGGACTCCAATCAAGTTGTAGAAACATCTCAAGGATGATCGGTGGAAACAGGATGAGCTCAATTTTGAGTGTCATGACAAAGGCTGTGAATACTTCTGTACATGTGTTTTTTTATTTTATTTTATTTATTTAGTTTTTTTTAATAAATTTGCAAAGATTTCCAACTTCTTTCCAAAGATTTTACAAACTTCTTTCACATCATTATGGGGCATTGTTTTTAGAATTGAGGAAAAAAATTATGAATTTAATCCGTTTTGGAATAAGGCTGTAACAACAAAATGTGGAAAAAATGAAGCGCTGTGAATACTTTCCGGATGCACTGTACTTAAGTGCAAACTCAATGTAATGTTTTCAAACACTAAAGCCCTGTTTTCACCTGGTATTAAGATGCGTTTTGGTCGATCTGATCACAATTGGACGACGCTAAATACAGGTGTAAACGGGGTCTAAAACGTTTTGAACTTGTCCACTTCCAGAGTTAGTCGAAAACGCCTTCAACTGGATTGCTTTCGTAGTGTAAATGTTCATGTGGTCAAATGCATTTGAATAGCCACAAAATGACCTAACGCATAAACATTATAGGAAGCGCGCTAGCCAGACGGGATTTAAACTTTGTCAGCTGAAGACCCAAGCTTGATTTGAAGACGTAAACATACCAAGCACAATGTTTTCTCAGCATTCCTGATTTCTAACACACACTCACAGCGTCCAGCTGGTCTTGCGTCTATCAGAGCAGAAACAAAAGCTGATGCCATATGTTTTTCCGTCGTGTCCGGGTGTGTTAATATGTAAATTGTGCAAGCTTATTTTATCCATTAGATCAAAAGATCTGAAAAGGTCAATACATTTACCTACCCATAGACCCTCCACTCAAAGAAATCAGGACAGAAATGGTTGAAAGTGGACAAAAGAGACCGATATTAAAACACCAGGTGTAAATGGGTATGTGACTTGTCTACTTTGTCTACTTGATCCGATCGACCAAAGCGCATCTTAATACCAGGTGTAAACAGGGCCTAAATTGCATGTAAATTGCAGTTATATGAAAATGCATTATGGTTTAAATAAGATACCTTAAGTAGGGATACTTCACCAAAAAGGGATAGTTCACCAAAAAATGCAAATTGTCATAATTTACTCACCCTCAAGTTGTTCCAAACCTGGAATTTCTTTCTTCTGCTGAACACAAAAGAAGATATTTAGAAGAATGTCAGTAATCAAACAGTTGATGGGCCCCATTGACTTCCATAGTATGGGAAAAAAACACAAAATAATAATACATTTTTGGGTAAACTATCTCTTTAAGTACATCTTTATATGTAATTTCATAATTACTTTTATTGTCTTTGAAATATGGTATACATAAATATGGTAAAAACATATATTGTGTGCTGCCCAATGTACTGACAAACATTTATGGTAAACTAAAATATACTTTAATGTCATTTCTATTGAAACATATGTCATGTATTTATATAGAGGTGAATTCAGGATGATTGGGACACTTTTTGCCATTGAGATGACTGGGAAAAAGTGTCCCAATCAACTTGAATTCACCTCTATATTTGTAATTACAGATTTAATAGATCAAGTACATCACATTTAGTATTATTAAGTGTACTTATTTTTTACAAGGACATTTAATACTTGAAATCCCACTGTTTTTACAGTAAACACTTCATAAATTCTGTATGACATATGCTCTTTTTTATGTTAGGTGGACTGTTGGTCTCTTGGTGTGCTGTTATATGCTCTAGTTTATGGCTCCATGCCTTTTGATGGCACAAGTTACAGCATCCTTAAAGAGCAGATCCGCCAGGGACGATATAAGACCCCTGATATCCCATCAGGTGAGATTCATTAAAGACTTTATATACAGGAAGACGGTGCACTCCGATTACGTATGGGAGAAATTGCAACGCCCAATATGGTGAATAAGCCCCGCCTTCTAAATGAAAGAGCCAATAGTTGATTAGTAAAGTCATTGCGTCACTGCAGCTCCGGTTGCTATAGAAACAGTCAGCTTTGTCCAGGATTCAGGATTTGTCATGATTCAAGCGTTTAGAAACACAATTTATGAGACAGTTGTCAGATTTCATTGATTTCAAATATGAAATTTAAGTGTAAGCTTGGCGAACAGTTTTGGAGAATTTGATGTTTCCCGATTCAAAGAGATAGGAGCTGCACTTGCATGCCCGAGAGGCATTTCAAAGATGGCTGCCGAGTGAAATGACTTGTCTTAAAGGGACTTTGGATTCATCATACACTTCCATATATCTGCCCACCATCATGATTGAGAATTTACCCTGACTCTTTCAATTCTTCTTATAGAGGTCTGTCCATTGATTGGATGGATGCTCACAGTAAAAGCAGAGGACAGAGCTACTGTGGAAGACATCGCTAACCACTGGTGGCTAAACCTGAACTGTCCCAACTTCCCAGATACTTCATTCTCAGGAGTTACAGAGAGCAAACCATGTGCTTCTACCCTACCGAGAAAGAAACATAAGGAAAGAACTTTCAGCCCAAACAGCAGCTCTTTTCTGCTGTCACCTCTTGAACCTTCTTCCCACAACCAGCCCACGAAACTGCCAAAGAAGGGCATCCTGAAGAAGCTCTACAATCAGGTTGAATACACATCTCTCTCTGAGCACACAGACGGGTCTGGGACTGCTGGGAACAGTAAGGCAGGCACTAGCAAAGATGTGGAAAGAATTGAGACGGATACCGGGAAAATGAGGAAGGGCATTCTTAAGTGTAACGGAAAGTTCTCCGGTGTTTCTCCAATCACATCGGCTCCTACATGGTCACACAGTTTCAGCAAAACTAGCCAAGAGTGTGATGGAGGTGGACAGCAGGAGATGGAGTTTGAGATCAAGATCTCCCTTTGGAAAACACACGAGTCTACAGGCCTACAGTTTCCACAGAATATCTATTTTGACGATGCACACTGACTAAAAATGCACTGAATTCAATAATAAAGAATATATGTAACGGTTTACATTAAGGTTCAATTAAGTATCATGAACTAACAGTGAACAGTCTTATTATTTATCTAGGTTAAATATACTATTGTTTAATGTAATTAATATTTGTTAAGTTGGGGTAAGTTTTTTTGTTTTTTTTTTACAAAATCAATAATATTAGTGAGCAAGGATGCATTAAATCGATCAAAAGTGACAGTAAAACATTTATAATGTTACAAGAGGTTTATATTTCAAATAAATGCTGTTCTTTGAACTTTCTATTCAATAAATCCTGAAAAAATGTCTCACAGTTTCCAGAAAAGTATAATGTAGCACAACCGTATTCAACATTGATAACAATAAGAAATGTTCCTTGAGCAACAAATCATATTATAATGATGTCTGAAGGGTCATGTGACACTGAAGACTAAATACAGCCTTGATCACAGGAATAAATTATATTTTAAAACACATTAAAACAGAAAAGTTATTTTGAATAGTAATATTTCACATCACAGTTTTTTTTCTGTATTTTTGATCAAATAAATAGCTTTGGTGAGCATAAGAGATTTATTTCAAAACATTTTAAAAAATCTTACTGAAATCTTGCTGTACATTTTGAGTATGACAGAGCTGCATCATTTGACCTGTGAACTGCGAGTCACAACAGTAGAACATGCAGCTGAATAACTCTCATAACCATAATCTATTGGAAATACCTGAGGCATTAGAGCTGCTAAGATAATGTGCACTGTGAAACTGATAATAACCCAGGTCAATTAGTTTATTTGCCTGAAAAGAAGTTAAAGCAGGTATGAATCCGCTAATCCAAGCCCAAAAGAACAGAGGCTTTGTCCAGAGCAAAAGTCGTGCCATTCTCAGTTTGTGCTGGCATACAAACCGGGCAAGAGGTGGAGGGCAAGTTCATGATAAACTTTTGCTCTCTGGCTCTCGTTGGCTTTGTCACGTGAAGAGAAAATACGCTTTTTAGACTCGATGCCAGACTGATTAGCACGACACAGTGGCATTAGTATTAAAACCTTAGTTAAGCAGCAGTGTTTGGTCTTGTGTGGCCTATTAAGCGGATCATTATTATTCTTTATTCCCCATATCGTATGATTGAATGGATAAAGGTATATGTGCAGTATTTGTAAAATTCATTTTTGTGATTGGGGGAAAGAACTGGAATCCAATGCGTATAATTAAAACTTCCCGAAAGTCAATTATTTGTCAAGCCAACATATCGATCTACTATTTAAGCTTCTTTTTCTTCTGAGACTAAAATTTAAACAGTATCTCCTCCTAGGGCTTTCAAGCTATAAACACCAAACTCGGCTCAGACCTTTATGCTAATTCATGCTAGCAATGTGCTAATTCATTATATCGATATACTAATTATGTAAGCAACATGCAATTCATGCTAGTAACGTTAAAACAAGGTAACGTTAAATCATGCTAGCAACATGCTAATTTATGTTAGCAACATGGAAATTCATGTTAATAAAAGGCAAAGTCATGTTAGCAACATGCCATTCAACATGAAATTCATGCTAGTAACGTTAAAACAAAGTAGCAACATGTTAAATCATGCTAGCAACATGCTAATTTATGTTAGCAACATGGTAACTCGTGTTAGTAAAATGCAAAATGGTTATCAACATGCTAATTAGTGCTAGCAATGTTAATTCAGGTTAACAACATTCTAAATCATGACAGTAAAAAATAAAGCATGCTAGCAACATGAAAGTAGCCATGAAATCAAAATTGACCATTCTTATTTTTTATGTAATATTGTAGTGTTTATTATAAATGATTTATCTGTTTTTTATTTATTTATCCAAAACGTTAACCAGCCCTCTTCCCTCGAAAGGTCTTCTCTTCTGGTCATGTGTTATGCTAAGGGGACGGGGCTATCGCGGTCTGTCTCGTTTCTGCCTCCATTATTTTACCAACACCCAATTTCCAAGGATCCAATCAATTTCCAAAGGACAAAATCAAGCCCCGCCCGACATTTTTTTCTCATTTCAGAAGCCGTTTCACTCAGATTCACGTCACAATAGGGAAAAAGAACAGTCGCAACTTCCGTTTCATGCCGACTTTAAAAAATGCTAGCAACATGCAAATCATGCTAGCAATGTGTTAAAGGTGCAGTGTGTAATATTTATGAGGATCTATTGGCAGAAATGCAGTATAATATACATAACTATGTTTTTAGTGGTGTATAAAGACCTTACATAATGAACCGTTGTTTTAATATCTTAGAATGAGCCGTTTCTATCTTCATAAACCGCGGATCCCCTTACAGTGAAGTCGCCATTTTGCGCCGCCACGTTTCCACAGTAGCCCTAAACGGACAAACTGCTCTACAGAGCACTAGCTACTCTCTGCTCTCTCCGACAACTAAATTTTTGTCCTGTGTCGGCCACCGTAGCTTCTCTGTGCTTCGAAAGGGAGGGGTGATGGGTGGCGGTTGCAATTCACAACCTCACCGGTAGATGCCACTAAAATTTACACAGTGCACCTTTAAAACATTCTAGCAAAATGCTAATTCATGCTAGCAGCGTGTTAAAACATGCTAGCAACATGTTAAATAATGCTAACAACATTTTAATTTATGCCAACAACCTGTTAAAACATGCTAACAAAACATGCTAATTCATGTTAGGAATGTCTATCTTTCCACTTCAATAAATTTAAAGCTTATAAAACTTTCATACGGCTTTGTCAAGCCAACATCAAAGTTTGTCCCAACGAACTTTACTTTCTAGTCACAATAATGGTACTGAACACCAACACTGTTGTCATCTAAAACCTTTTAATAAAAAGGGTGGAAAAAAATCCACACATTTTTAGAAAACATTTAATCTCTCCAAAGTTAAATTACAAACATAATCTACATCTTTACACATTGTTAGCAGTAAGAAAGTCTGTTTAAGAGTTGTCCGAGAAGACTTGACCCATGACAGCCAGTTTGGCACTGAATGGCTGCACAGGGCAGGAGAGCGCAGGAGGTTTTCGTCTCTCTCCTGGCTTCAGTGCAATGCTCTCTGGGGCATTCTGGTCCCCTGACGTCTCCTCTGATTGGTCCGTGGGAGGCCTGAGTGGTTGTGAGAAGCTGAGTAGTATGTCCTGTAGTTCCCTGTGCTCGTCCTGGTATCGGCTGCAGCAGTGGAGTGCGGCGGGGTCGAGCGGGTGAGCCTCCGTGTTAAATATGTAACCCCCCGCGCTGAGTACGCAGTCCCCCTGCAGGCCACCGAGCTCAAACTCAGTGCCCGTGTTATGAAGGAAGTTTTCAGGATCGAAGAGGAGGTAGAGGTATTTAATGGTCTCGGCCAGGAAGAAGGACTCCATGCGGTTGTCCAACTTGTGGTCCCTTACGTCCTTCACCTTTGGCAAAAAATAAAAAGAGGAGTATGTTTAGCGACACTGCTGGTTTCAGTCTCAACATTGCTCAAGCTTTGAGACTCCTTTTGAGACACTCACAGTGGCGAAACCACAGTTCACCCGGCTGATTTTGTCAATCGACTCGACTGCATCCCGGCCAAGCTGCATGAATGTCGGGTCACCGGTGGCCTTATACAGATACATGGCGCTCTCGATCAACTCTGTACAACACAATTCATATAAATGAATCAATACAGATTTTACAGCAAAATGCTGCCAATGTGCCAGTTATTAGCAAAGTCATTGCTAAAGTGTTCTCAGCGGTTGCTAAAGGCTGAAATACTCTACACAAAGTAAAGTTTCAGGAGTGACAACCACATTTAAATGCAGGAGCGAGTCTCCTAAATTTATGAAACCTACATTTACACCAACTTTTATTCAGCAAGGATACATTAAATTGATCAACTGTGACATTTATCCACAAAAATATGAAGCATCCGAACTGTTTTCAACATTGACAATAATAATAAATGTTTCTTGAGCATCAGATCATCATATTAGAATGATTTCTGAAGGATCATGTGACACTGAAAACTGGAGTAATGATGCTAAAAATTCAGCTTTGATCACAGGAATAAATTACATTTTACAATATATTACAATAGAAAATTGTTATTTTGAATTGTAATAATAATAATTCATAATTTTTACTGTATTTTTTATCAAATAAATGCAGCCTTGGTGAGCATAAGAGACTTCTTTCAAAAACATAAAAAAAAATCCTACTGACCCCAAACATTTAAACGGTAGTGTAAATATTATATAAAATACTTTTATTATGATAAAAGATGAATCAAATGTACATGCTGCAACGATTTATCAATGTTTCAGCTCCCCCCACCCTTTATTTATTTATTTATTTATTTTTTAATTTAGACCATTTGGTCTTTGAACTTTTGCTTTGTGCACCTTCTAGGCAGTAGTTCATTTGATATTGTTTATTTATGTCACTTACATTTGCTGTATAGTGTCTGTGCATGCATTTTCATGCTTATCAACATAATTCAGCTCTAAAAGTGTGAGAGATATGGGAAATAGATTAGTCTCAAATTCAGAGATGGAAAAAGGGCATCAAATCACTTCTAAAGTTACAGATGATATTTGGGTCAAAATTTACCCAGAATGCAAAAAGGACTCACTCTCACTCTCTCTCACTATATATATATATTTGTTTTTATTTGTTTTGTTTTAAATCTATTTACAAAACTCTTTAAAAAAAAAAAATCAATTCCAAAAATATATAAACAAATACATAAATATGTATTTTATTTATTACAAACTGTGTGTTTTTAAGAAAAGTTCAGGAATGTCTTCCGGGTCAAAAATTTCCGGTTTAAAGACAACTAATCTATGATTTGAGGGCTTTAGATGTGTGCATTGCTCCCTTGTGCTGTGTGTTTTATAGATACCTGGCCGCAGAGGGTAGCCCTCTCGTTTGTCCACTGTGTAACCTTGAGGAATGCTGTAGAACTCTGGGAGGCCTCCAAACTGACGCCACACACTGTAGTAGTTGTGGAACGTTTTTGTGGCACTGGAAATATCACCTATCAAACTCTGATATTATAGAAACACATGTACATTACTTGGCGCCACATGAATCTGCTATATATATATATATATATATATATATATATATATATATATATATATATATATATATATATATACACAGTATATATAGAAAATGGTGTCTTTCCATTGACATATTGGACATAGTGTATGGTGAAAGATCTGCTTTCTCACCTGTAGTCCAGGCCAGAACGCCTCCAGAGACTGAAACACAGGCATTGATACTGTTCCTTTATGCATCTGCACCCACAGATACCAATCATCAAACTTAGTGTAGTTCTTTATGGACTTATCAAATTCTGCAACACACATTTGAAAGTTGATAATGCTTACAAATTTCTTGTAGGATTTACTTTGAAACAATTTCCATGCAAGTAACATTGAATTAAACATTGTTATATATATAATATAATTTTAAGGTAGAAAGACTGAAATAGTATTTTCTTGTAAAATGTAGTCCATTGTACAATGCTTGTGTAATATAGCTGCTTTGTTAATTAGTCAGTGTTTACCGTGAAACATTGTCAGCAGCTCCTCATCCTGCAGCAGGATGGCCCCCTTTACAAGATACTCGAAGTACGAGTCCACTCCCGCCCCGATCCCTGCGTCCTGAGCCACCCACTTAGAAGTTATGACATCTATATGGTTGCCCACCTAAAAAGATCAGGAACACTGAATGCTGGAGCCAGTAAAGGAGTCACATCACACCATTTCCATTTCAAAAATCCATATTTTTCTCTATCAATTTTACAGACCATATTTAACAACAGATAAATGATTTTAAAAGCCAACATTCTGACTATGTATGCTATTATAAGTGCAGGAATATTGTAGCTAGGTACTGTAGCTCATACACATCAATTAACACCAAACCCAGACAAGTTATTAAAACTGCAAATTATATTTGATATGCTTTCACACATTTACTGACTGAAAACATTTTAAATTCATATTATAAGTTTTAAAATAGTAACTGATGTAACTGAAATGTTATTTTAAAAATAATGGTAGGATATGCTATTCAGCATAATAATAATAATTATCAGGCATTATCACTCCAAAGTCTCTATTATGCTTCTTTGGATATTGCCTTTCATGTAGTGTAATATAGCTGTTTGTGAATGTAAAAGGTCTGCAAAGTTTCAAAGATCAAAGTGCAGTATAAATGGAGTTATTGCCTCAACTATGCAACTATGGTCTTCAGTGGCTGCTCGCGAACAATGTCTACTTTGACCCTCAAACACTGCAGTTGTAGCTGACGCCTGGAAGAGTTTGGTTCGTGTTGTCGACATGTTGAGAAGACTGAGCCATCTGACCAATCACAACAGACTGGTTCATCTGACCAATCAGAGTAGAGTAGTCTCTCAGAAAGGAGGGATTTAGAGAGACTAAATCCTTTATTGAACCATTTCAGACACTGTGAGAAAAAAAGATGATGCTGCAATGTATATTATGAGAAAATTAAAGTGTTTTTTGACCTTGGATGCATGTAAACCTAACAGAATTAGGAAGCTTTAAAATAGCAGAATAGGGGGCCATTATTTTACATTGAACAATCACTAAACATTTAGCTGCACTAACACTTTGCTTGTATGATACATTTATTTTTTGAATATCTCAATTTCATATTTTAGAAATAAAAACAGAACCATTATAGTCTGAATAGTCTGGAAACTAAAATATTTTTTCTTATCTAGACCTGGAAATTACTAAAATTAAATTCCATACTGTGTAGGAAAGCTGGGGTCATATAAAAATGTTTGCACGTGTGTGAGTTCAGCAAAAAAACATTGCTACTCTTTTCACATGCAAAGAGGGTTTACATTGTGGTCTTAAAGCCCCACTTAATTCTCAGGGTCAGAGAGAGGCTGGAAACTGATCAGAATTTTTTTTGTTTTAAATGAGCATTTTTGGTGCAAAACAACTGCTAACATTATAAATGAAATGATTAATAGAAATAAATCAAATAAATGCAAATTAAACATATGATCCTTTTAAATCAGTTTGCAAATATGTTGAGATTCAAAATGCTCTGAAATCTTTGAAAGCTTTATGGTTCTGTAGAATACCTAATCCCAAAAAAGAAAACAGGGATTGGGATAGCAATCTGTTTTCGGTGAACTCAAGGATAATTGGTTGTATACAACAGAAGTTGAATCACATGGAGAAACAACATAAACAGAGATTTTGCTTTTTTAATCAGCCAGGCACCCTGTCCTAATAATTGTTGTTAAAGCGATTAACTCTCTGGTAAGAAAGCAGCAGGTAAAACATAAATATTAACGTTATTAGAGGCATTTGGTCAAAGCATTCCAGAAGAGACATTTCTGGGTGGTTTAACTACTACTGTGGGCGGTCAGTAGGACTGTTGGTTACAGGGCAGGTCATTCATGACGCATTACATTCATACACTAATCAGGCATAACATTATGATCACCTTCCTAATATTGTGTTGGTCCCCCTTTTGCTGCCAAAACAGCCCTGACCTGTCGAGGCATGGACTCCGCTAGACCCCTGAAGGTGTGCTGTGGTATCTGGCACCAAGATGTTAGCAGCAGATCCTTTAAATCCTTTAAGTTGTGAGGTGGGGCCTCCATGGATCGGACTTCTTTGTTTAGCACATCCCACAGACGCTCAACTGGATTGAGATCTGGGGAATTTGGAGGCCAAGTCAACAACTCAAACTCGTTGTTGCGCTCCTCAAACCATTCCTGAACCATTTCTGCTTTGTGGCAGGGCGCATTATCCTGCTGAAAGAGGCCACAGCCACCAGGACTACCGTTTCCATTAAAGGGTGTACATGGTCTGCAACAATGCTTAGGTAGGTGGAACGTGTTAAAGTAACATCCACATGGATGGCAGGACCCAAGGTTTCCCAGCAGAACATTGCCCAAAGCATCACACTGCCTCCGCCGGCTTGCCTTCTTCCCATAGTGCATCCTGGTGCCATGTGTTCCCCAGGTAAGTGACGTACACGCACCCGGCCATCCACGTGATGTAAAAGAAAACATGATTCATCAGACCAGGCCACCTTCTTCCATTGCTCCGTGGTCCAGTTCTGATGCTCACGTGCCCACTGTTGGTGCTTTCGGCGGTGGACAGGGGTCAGCATGGGCACCCTGACTGGTCTGCAGCTATGCAGCCCCATACGCAACAAACTGCGATGCACTGTGTATTCTGACACCTTTCTATCAGAACCAGCATTAACTTCTTGAGCAATTTGAGCTACAGTAGCTCGTCTGTTTGATCGGACCACACGGGCCAGCCTTCGCTCCCCACGTGCATCAATGAGCCTTGGCCGCCCATGACCCTGTCGCCGGTTCACCACTGTTCCTTCCTTGGACCACTTTTATAGATACTGACCACTGCAGACCGGGAACACCCCAAAAGAGCTGCAGTTTTGGAGATGCGCTGACCCAGTCGTCTAGCCATCACAATTTGGCCCTTGTCAAACTCGCTCAAATCCTTTTTTTCCTGCTTCTAACACATCAACTTTGGGGACAAAATGTTCACTTGCTGCCTAATATTTCCCACCTACTAACAGGTGCGTGATGAAGAGATAATCAGTGTTATTCACCTCACCTGTCAGTGGTCATAATGTTATGCCTGATCAGTGTATATTGTAGTATGAAGTAAAATGTAAATTTACTAATTAAAGGTGCAGTGTGTAGTATTTATGAGGATCTATTGACAGAAATTCAATATAATATACAACATACGTTTTCAGTGGTGTATAAAGACCTTACATAATAAACTGTTTTTAAATCATAAAATCTAAAATCATTTTGCGTTGTCATGTTTCTACAGTAGCCCTAATCTGACAAACTGCTCTACAGAGCGCTAGCTACTCTCTGCTGTCTCAGGCGACGACATCTTTGCTCTGTGTCGGCCACCGTAGCTTCTCTATGTGCTTCGAAAGGGAGGGGTAAGCGGTGGATGGTTGCAATTCGCAACCTCACCACTAGATGACGCTAAAATTTACACACTGAAAGTTTAAATATATTATATAATGTGGAGGTAAAGGGATAGTTCACCCCAAAATGAAAATTCTCATATCATTTACTTACCCTCATACCATCCCTGATGGATAGATAGGTCTAGGAGTCTCCTGTATATTCATAGCGGCTCCCTGATGTCTGCAAATTATATACAATATCCCTGAAATCGAGCGAGTAAGTGAGAAGCCTGTTTCCACATGGAATTAAGATGCGTTTTCGGTGAACCAATCACAAGTGGTCAGCTAAGACAGCCCGTTACACCTGGTTTTATCGCTCATTTCAAAAGCATCTTCGACCACTTGCATTCGGATTTTGTGGCGAACCTCGCCTCTATTTTCTTCACACTCAACTACACTTTCGCCGCACAAATGAACAAACTTCTGTTAGGCGGCTAACGGGAATGAACATAATAGTATAATGCAATTTTTTTTTTATTATGGTTTGAGTGTCTCTTTCACATCTTCTTACGCTTGAATGGGTTAAAATCGCAATGAACAGAACCTAAGAAAGGTGCAAATGATAAACTTTCACTCTATGATGGTTAAACATTGCAATTAATTCGAGAATCACGTGCGATTCAAACCATGATTTCAAACCAGAGCATCTCAAATGATGTGACTATCGCAAGATGTCGCAGATGCGCACAATAGTGATATTGATATCAATGATAAAACGATATATCGTGCAGCCCTACATAACTTCAGATTTCCCATGGCTGGCATCAATGCAACCAGGAAAATGGCCCTAGGGGAACATTTAGTTCTTAGGTGACCTCCCTGGTGGCTAGTAACAAAGCTCCTATAGCTACGTGGTGCGAAAGCCCCTAATGATAAGAGAATTTTCATGTTTGGGTGAACTTTCCCTTTAAAACCAAAGAATTTTAGATATGCACAACGCTGTACTACAAACAGCTTGATCCCAGATAAAAAACTCTTACCAGGCCAATATCTGAGCGTGTTCTCCATAAGGCCCTGAGAGCTTTGCGAGCCACGTTCTCAAACACAGGGTCTCCAGTCAGTCGGCTGAGGGTGGAGAACTCCAGGATGAAGGTGCCCACTCCAGCAGTGCAGGTGACGGGGGTCTCAGTGGGGTTCACCCCCCTCAGAAGGTTCACCGTGCCATATGGCATCCCTGTGGGGGTCTGGAAAGCTGAGAAGGGACAGAATATATAAAAACTGATAGCATTATTCAATTATCATGCTTATAATATATCTTTTATATTAGTATAGTATTTCTGAATCCCAGTTTACATACTATACAGTATGCCAGATTAGGATTAGTGCATTACATTGAAAATAGTATGTCAAAGGTGACAAAAGAATTTCAAGGAGTTTTGGATGCATCCATGCATGCCTCTTGGGCAAATATTGCTCACACCTCACACAATTAAGAAAGATACGATTTTATGTCCCAATACTGGGATACTAGCTTAGCTAATGCTTAAAACTACATGCTTTTCTAAATTAATAACAGTATGCAAATTCAGTCTTTGTTTTCTGTGAAAACTATTAGCTTGGTAAACTAATGATGAATGTTATGTATGATGTAGCTTTTTCAAACTAGTACATTTTTTATTTGATTAGTATTGTATGGCAGGAAATTAACTAAGGCAATTTTTGAATTTTTTTAAAGTTTAAAGATTTTTATCTAATATTTATTTTATTTTATTTCAGCTTTATTTTAATTAATAAAAACTATTTTTTAATAGTTTTAGTTAACAATAACAACACTGTCATTAAAGTCCCCATGAAATTAAATTTGACAATTCTTTTTTTTTTTTTATGGAATATTGCAATAATGATTATCTTTATTACATCATTATTTTTGCTTTAAATACAAGTGTCCTTGTAATCTTTAATCAAAATATCTTCCCCTCCCTCTTGCAGTGACATCTCTTCTCTGATGACATGTTTACTGGAGTGAGGGCGGGGCAACCTGTCACTCACATGAGATCCACCAACAGCAAACCACAACCATCCAATCAATTCCCCATGGACAAAATCAAGTCCCGCCCTACATTTTGTATTGTTCGAGAAGCTGTTTTACTCGAATTTATGTCACAACAGGGAAGAAAAGCCTATTCCAAATTCATTTCATGCCATCTTTAACAAAATGTTTAGCTCAGTTTCTGTGGTGCAATGACAAATGCAACAACTGATTCATGCTAAATATGTTTCAGATACTGATGTAATCACTTTTAGTTTTGAATATGGTTTTAAAGTATACATTAGCTCCCTCACCAGGCAGCAGTTTGCGGGCGGCTTCCTCTGCCATGCGCAGGAGGGGTCCAGAGCAGGGCCAGCCCTCCTCCACCTCCATCCCAGCACGCTTGGAAAGCAGATGGGCCGAGAGAAGTCCACCAACCACTGCAGAGAAATACATTTCATCAAGTGACCAGATTATAAACGGATACAATGGTGAAACTCACTGAATGCCAATAATTACAAACCTGTATTACAGGATAAAGATAAATAAGTTTGCCAAAAACATGTATATACACTCACCTAAAGGATTATTAGGAACACCATACTAATACTGTGTTTGACCCCCTTTCGCCTTCAGAACTGCCTTAATTCTACGTGGCATTGATTCAACAAGGTGCTGAAAGCATTCTTTAGAAATGTTGGCCCATATTGATAGGATAGCATCTTGCAGTTGATGGAGATTTGTGGGATGCACATCCAGGGCACGAAGCTCCCGTTCCACCACATCCCAAAGATGCTCTATTGGGTTGAGATCTGGTGACTGTGGGGGCCATTTTAGTACAGTGAACTCATTGTCATGTTCAAGAAACCAATTTGAAATGATTCGAGCTTTGTGACATGGTGCATTATCCTGCTGGAAGTAGCCATCAGAGGATGGGTACATGGTGGTCATAAAGGGATGGACATGGTCAGAAACAATGCTCAGGTAGGCCGTGGCATTTAAACGATGCCCAATTGGCACTAAGGGGCCTAAAGTGTGCCAAGAAAACATCCCCCACACCATTACACCACCACCACCAGCCTGCACAGTGGTAACAAGGCATGATGGATCCATGTTCTCATTCTGTTTACGCCAAATTCTGACTCTACCATCTGAATGTCTCAACAGAAATCGAGACTCGTGCAAACTGTAGCCTCTTTTTCCTATTTGTAGTGGAGATGAGTGGTACCCGGTGGGGTCTTCTGCTGTTGTAGCCCATCCGCCTCAAGGTTGTGCATGTTGTGGCTTCACAAATGCTTTGCTGCATACCTCGGTTGTAACGAGTGGTTATTTCAGTCAAAGTTGCTCTTCTATCAGCTTGAATCAGTCGACCCATTCTCCTCTGACCTCTAGCATCAACAAGGCATTTTCGCCCACAGGACTGCCGCATACTGGATGTTTTTCCCTTTTCACACCATTCTTTGTAAACTCTAGAAATGGTTGTGCGTGAAAATCCCAGTAACTGAGCAGATTGTGAAATACTCAGACCGGCCCGTCTGGCACCAACAACCATGCCACGCACAAAATTGCTTAAATCACCTTTCTTTCCCATTCTGACATTCAGTTTGGAGTTCAGGAGATTGTCTTGACCAGGCCCACACCCCTAAATGCATTGAAGCAAATGCCATGTGATTGGTTGATTAGATAATTGCATTAATGAGAAATTGAACAGGTGTTCCTAATAATCCTTTAGGTGAGTGTATATTACACATATACACATGATTCCTTACCTCGTATATTCGTCTCAAACACAGATGCATTTACATCCGTGTCAAAATCAACCGTGTCCTGAAGCAGAGTGGCCACGCGCTGGAACTCTGTGTGGTTTCCCAATACCTGGGAAGGAAAAACATTATCTGCATTTGAACTAAATAAAACCACTGTTTGGCATGGAAGACTCTTGTTGAATATAATTTCATACCAGCAATGTGTCCAGAGCATCAATGAGTGTGAGGGAAAAACTGAAGGAAAAGGGGACAAATAAGAGAGGTTATAATGATAGAATATGACTTCTGACTAATTATCAGAACTATGTGTTTCACTATGAAAGATAATATATTACATACAAAGGCTTTTGCTCAATACCACTGAAAGAAAAGAAAAAAACTGCACCAACTTTCCCAGAAGTATTTTGGGCCAAAGCCATCAATGAATGTAATTGAGAATTTTACAATTCTCAAAGTTCAATAAAAAAAAAACCCAATTGCTGTCCATTGTAATTCTGTGAAACATAATTTTTTTTTTTTTGCGTAATGTCAGTAGCATGGCTATCTTCATGCAAGAACACAGTGAATGACAAAAGTCATACAATTAACAAAAAAAACTATATAAAATATTTAAGATTAATACAAGACCAAAAAAAAACTAATTTTGAAGTACATCAGTTAAACTGAAGTACTGAGTAAAAACATCCGGTAACACTTTACTTTAAAGTGTCTTTGTTACACGTTAAATGTATTTACTACAGTAATGACTATAAATTGTGCTTAATTACATGCAACTAACCCTAAACCAAACCCTAATCCTAACCCTGAGCCTATAGTAAGTACATGTAGTTAATTTTTATTACTCAGTATTTAAATGTATATAATCAATGAACATTTTTCAAATTACGGAAAAAGCATAACTGGCGCGACGATGACGTCAGATGTAGTGTAATCGTTTATAACTGCGTAAGTTGAATACGGAAGACAGTCCGCCGGAAGCTAGATATTTTACTTTATAACATGTTAATTATGGATATTTTCTTACACAAACCCATCGATTCACTTCAGAAGGCCTTTATTAACCCCCTGGAGCCGTGTGGAGTACGTTTATGATGGATGGATGCTTGGATTAGCCAGGACATTTTTTAATATATCTCCGATTGTAGTCATCTGAAAGAAGAGAGTCATATACACCTAGGATGGCTTGAGGGTGAGTAAATGGAGTAATTTTCATTTTTGGGTGAACTTTTCCTTTAAGACTTCTCTCTGTTTCAGCAGCTTTGTGAATAGGTTTTAAGAGAAAACGCTTAACTAAGAACTTTTGCTGCTATTTAGGAGAATTCTTAGTGCTAAGATAAAATGTTTTCTGAATACGGCCCCAAATCTCAACCCAATAGAGCAGCTTTGGGATGTGCTGGAATGGGACATTCGCATCATGGATGAGTATCTGACAAATCTGCAGCAACTGTGTGATGATATCATGATAATATGGACCAAAACCTCTGAGGAATGTTTCCAGCACATTGTTGAATCTCTGCCACGAAGTGTGCGCGTTAATATTTATATATACTTTATTTCCGAAAGGACTTAATTTAGATTTTGACAGAACACCTTTCTGTGACTTCTATATAAGCTAAATCTGTTTATTTATTTAATTACTTTTTTTGGAGAATAATAATGTGTTTTCATTGGTTAATTGCTGTCTTGTTTGCTGGCCACAAATAATCATATGTATGGACAAGTTTTAATATTTGTGACTACCTGACGAAGTCTCATTAAATGCAGTTGGAGAGCACTGTGGCAGTGTTCTGTCCTTTTTACTGAACAATAGAAATATGCTCATACCTTCCCCATGTGTCCTGTCCATCACATGTCAGCGGTCTCAACTCATCATAAGGATATGCATTTTCTAAGTAGCTGTTGTAAGCATGATAAAACATTTTCTTTATTCTGTCCCTGTTAAGACAAATAAAACAAACAACACATATAAGCAGCATGTCAATATTCCATTCCTAGCATTATGACTAGTTTCTGCTGACTCTTGTGTATTTACTCATGACCATATGGCAAAGCTGATTGACTGACAGCAAATACACCTTCCTGACCATAAAGGACATAGACGTATACTTGTTACAGCAGTTGTAACAACTAATTGTCTATATACGGCTTCCCTGTCATCTGACCCACTTATTACACATCAATAATTAATGATGAATTTAGCATATCTCACCTGTAATGAGACATTTCCTGCTCAGTAAAATCTTTGCCTTTAACATGACTGATGCTCGGAGACAGGTATGTGGCGCAAACAACGGCGGAGAAAAGGAAAGTAAGCATGAAGTAACGAGATGTGAGCAGAGATAAACAATACTATATTTTCAAGCGACATGGATATGCACAAATACTACAAACTGACAACAGGAAGTGCAAGCACTGCGCATGCGTATGAACGAATGCTGACGTGCAGGTAGCACGCGCCGTCGATTTTAAAATAAAAGCCCTACAATATAAAAGTCCTTGGTTCTTAAAAAACGATTGTGAATAAAATCAAATGCTTAAAATGTCTTTTTAAAAAGTGTTTATTTATTTTTAAATCTACTTACAGAAAAAGAGGCCTATTAGAAAGAATCAACAAAACAAGACATACATCAGCAGCACCAAAGCAGCAAAAATATGGATAAAGTGATGTCCATAATGAGTTTCTGGAATATTGGCAGTATTGATATGATGAAATGCCAGACAGTTTCCAAAACATTACATTATCCAATAAAACTTCAAACACAGCAATTCTACCAAACGGGTAGAGTTCTGTTGGGTAGAATTGCTGTGCACTGAAATAACATGAGATAAGTTACACAGCTTATTTTGAGTGTTTTGTATAGTGTTAGCTAGACCCATGAGAACATGAATAACGTAGGCAGTGTTAAATTATTACAGTTGTAATTTTGGCTCAATTTGCAGCACCAGATGTGAGTGTCCATATATACATGTGCATATAACTGTTTAACATGAATAGGTTTTAAACTTGCTATGCATAAACCATATATAGTGATATCAAATAAAACATACAGTATACAACCAGAAGAAAGATAATCATACGATTTCTTATGAGCTTGACACAGTCTCAGTTGACCATTTCACTGAAGGAGTTTTATACAAAACACTTGTTCTTTTTTTATTGAAAGTGAATAAATAATGCTAAAGGGAAAATGAATGTGCATACTGTTTTAAATAATGTGGAGTGGAGCTGAACTGTGTTTGCTGTGATTTAATACGCCGCCACACTCAGCAGCCTCTGCCAGCAGTTTATGAGCCTTCCCATCATTTTCATTCTCCACTGCTGTCTTCCTTTCCGCTTCTTCCCTGGCTTGCAAGATGCTTTTTGGCATCTGTTTGCCTGCAAAGTAATACATTTTTTCCCCAAAATCATGTTAAATCCTCTCTTTATTTCATATTATTATTATTCAGATTAACTTTTTTGATTAATAAATAAATAAAATAAAATATTACATTTCTAAATAAAAACATTTCTAGATGATTTTATCTTCTGTTTATTTCAGATTTATTCTTCTGATATTTAAGAATTATTTCATAATTATTCAGATTAACTTTTTTGATAGATAGATAGATAAATAAATACATATATGTATACATATTTTGAATTATAATTATTCAGATTAATGTTTATAATTACCCAATCAACAAATAAACAAACAAAAAAAAGATTGTTACCTTCTGTTTTTTTAAGATTATAATGAATTATTTAGATTAACCTTTTTTGATAAATAAATAAATAAATAAATAAATAAACATTTCTAGATGTTATTCTCTGTTTATTTCAGATTTTAATTATTTAGATTAACTTTTTGATAAATAATTAAATACATTTATTTATTTCTATTTTGGACTATAAATTATTCAAATGAATGTTTTTAATTATTACTCAATCAACAAATAAACAAACTAACTAATTAACAAATTAATTAATTTCTATATTATGTTATCTTCTGTTTGTTTTAGATTATAATTCATTCAGATTAACTTGATTTTGATAACTAAATAAATACATTTTATATCATGTTATCCTCTGTTTTTTCACATTATAATTATTCAGATGACTTATTTTTATTGTTAAATAAATAATTTATTAATTTATTTCACATTTTAATTATTCAGAATAACTTTATTTTGACAAATAAATAAATACATACATTTTTAGATCATGTTATCCTCTGTTTATTTTATATTATAATTATTCAGACTAACTTTATGTCGATAAATAAATGAATAACTTTCTAAATCATGTTATCCTCTGTTTATTTCCGAATATTAATATTCAGATTAACTTTACTTTGATTATTCAGTCAATAAACAAACAAATAAATACTATACCAAGCTTTCGGGTCTGCAGCAGTTTTTTTGGATGAGCTGTGCCATTTGTCCCACCACCTTTGTCATGCCCCCCCCTCTGTCAGCTCTGTCCCGCTGCTGCCTCTTGCTTTCACTCAAGCATTTGAAGATTTGGGTCATACTATAGATATCTCGCAGGATGCGGTGAACCTACCATCAAAACAGCGTAGAGATTATTAAGACACCACCAAAAAGAAAAATGCTGAAATATCCACTGTCTCTAAAAACATCAAAAGAAAAAATTGTGTATTAAGGAAACATACATGTAGCTATGTACAGGTGGCTGTACCTTCTCAGAAGGACAGTGGTCCTTTTCTTTTGATATGTCAAATGGACCAGTCAGATTCTGAGGAAAGAGGACAGAGCTCAACATTCAATCAGTTCACCTTCTACAGATAACCAGAAGAGGGCAACAAGTGACCACGTATGCATAACAAATCTTCCTGCGGTATGAGAATGCTTATATAATTTGTTAAAAGATCAAACAAGAACAGCAAGTCAGATGTGCTACACACATAGTCCGTTAGTCTGACATCATGACGCTTACCAGGTTTTGGAGCTCGACCAGGACGACCGCCCTGTAGGTGCTGATGATCACAGAATAATCACATGCGCGTTTACCGTGGGCCACCGCAAGCAGCAGCATTACAGCCACACAGACAGCAGGCCTGTTCACACACTGAAAACAACTCCATAATCAATAGCATACCACATCTGATCATTTCTGATTGATAGAGAACAGTGTGCACCAGCATCATTTGAAGATATATCCAAACATCCACATCTGGTAACTTTAAGTCTGGGGGTTTTAAAAAGATGCATTTTACACAGAACTGTCAATAACAAATCATACAGCGCAGACTCTTGATTTTTACATGGCCCTAGTGAAAAATAAATATACTAAAATGTATTTGAAATACATTTATTTTATGCTAAGCATTCAACAAATACATTTAATATTGTACACGTAATGTGCATTGTGCAATAAAAGTTTAATTATAATATTTATATCAGTAACCTCAAGCGATATGTCAGTAAATAGACCTATGTTAATGGATTTACAGTATACTTAGTATGAAATACATTTTGGTATAAATTAGGTGCTATAAAGGTCAAATGACAAGAGCTAATGCCTGGCAAATCTCCATAAAACATGTCATAATGCATAGGCCTGCAACTACTATATTTAATACATATCATATTTAGAGACTATATTATTGTTGTGTTTTTAGGATTACTTTGATCATTTTTGATCAGTGGGGTCACATTTTGAATAAACAAACTTGATTCACATTATAATCAGCTATTTCAAAGTGTTGTTACATTAAATCAAAGTAGGCCTAAAGTTTTTAAACGAATATCATAATTTCCCAACTACTGCCTTTCAACGTTTTGTTTGGTCTCATTGAAGAATTGGACAATTCTTGACGTTTTCCACCTATATAATAGAAAAGTAAAACAAAATACACTTTTTATCTAACTTCGAAAAGCATAACGGAGTCATCTAACTGTGCTCGCGTATTATTTCTAATGGGTTAGTTTAGAGTCTGATCTGTTAGTAGGATTAGTAATAGTAATGCAAGTAGCTAACTTGATCTTAGAGACCGAACACAGATAATGCCGTCGTAGTGCGCAGTGATGCGGAGGGATCTTACCATTGACCATGGGATGAAGAGGGACTCTTGCGCGCACCAGTCAGGGCTTGGAAATGTGGACATGGTCCAGCGGCGTCCAACGCCTGTTACATGTTTCTCACAGAAAACTTCAACAACGGTCCGACCGAAAGAAGGAGGGGGAAAAAATCAACCTTCTAGACGAGTTTTTGGTCTAGTAAGAGTCTGTGCTCTGGCGAGAGGCGCGTTGATGAGGCTTAACCGCGTCCATTCCAGCATTGGTGAAGGAAATGCGGCGAGGCTCTAGTGTGTCTCAGCCGTCACGGGCTGCTGCTGCCATCGCGCTTTGGGTTTCAGCAGATCTCTAGTCTGATCAAGTCGAGAAAACTTCCGCGATCAATCAACTTTGCTCATTTCTTTCGGTTTCGGAGGGAGATCGGTGTATAAAACTGGTGCACTGAAGGGTTTGATTTATAACTGGACCCGGCTGTGATCAGGAAATGACTCTTTATTTGTTGGACAGGCAAAAACCTTCTTCTTTTTATTGTCAAGTTTCAATGTGCAGTAGTTCAATGAGGTCGTGTGGTTTGTGTCAAGCTTATAAAATCATCACATCCCGCATTTGTTTTTGTTTTTTTAAATAGATTTGATTATCTTGAAGGAAATTCCAGTAGTTAAAAGGCAGAAAAATAATAGTGTTAACGACGTTGTATGCAAGCTTAAATTTTAGGCAGGGTCATCTTCAGGGAACATTGTCAGGTCCAGCTCTATGACAAAGGTTCAGAAACACTACGCATATTATAATCATCAGCTCAACACATCAACCAAAATTTTACATCAGAGCTGCATTGCTGTAGCTATGAAAACTACATCTGTTGTTTTCAATTACAGTATAGTCAACACACACCGATCATGCATAACATTATATTCCTAATATAACCCCTTTGGCTGCCAAAACAGTCCTGACCCATCGAGGCATGGACTCCACTAGACCCCTGAAGGTGTGCTGTGGTATCTGGCACCAAGTTGCAAGGTGGGGCCTCCAAGGATTGGACTTGTTTGTTCAGTACATCCCACAGATGCGCGACTGGATAAAGATCTGGGGAATTTGGAGGCCAAGTCAACACCTCAAACTCTTTGTTGTGCTCCTCAAACCATTTTTGCTTTGTGGCAGGGCGCATTATCCTGCTGAAAGAGGCCACAGCCAACAGGGAATACCATTTCCATGAAAGGGTGTAAATGGTCTGCAACAATGCTTAAGTAGGTGGTATGTGTCAAAGTAACATCCACATGGATGGCAGGACCCAAGGTTTTATTGCTCAAAGCATCACACTGCCTCCGCCGGCTTGCCTTCTTCCCATAGTGCATCCTGGTGCCATGTGTTCCCCAGGTAAGTGACGCACACACACCTGGCCATCCACGTGATGTAGAAGAAAATGTGATTCATCAGACCAGGCCACCTTCTTCCATTGCTCTGTGGTCCAGTTCTGATGCTCACGTGCCCACTGTTGGCACTTACGGTGGTGGACGCATACGCAACAAACTGCGATGCACTGTGTATTCTGACACCTTTCTATCAGAACCAGCATTAACTTCTTGAGCAATTTGCGCTACAGTAGCTCATCTGTTTGATTGGACCACTCGGGTTAGCCTTCGCTCCCCACATGCATCAATGAGCCTTGGCCGCCCATGACCCTGTCGCCGGTTCACCACTGTTCCTTCCTTGGACCACTTTTGAAAGATACTGACCACTGCAGACCGGGAACACCCCACAAGAGCTGCAGTTTTGGAGATGCTCTGACCCAGTCGTCTAGCCATCACAATTTGGCCCTTGTCAAACTCGCTCAAATCCTTACGCTTGCCCATTTTATAGGACATTTTATATAAACTATAGGACTGAGTTTGGTTGCTGTAGCTTAAAAGCTCTAGAAGTTACAATTAGAAAGAGTTTAGATATTTCAAAACAAACCTGATGCAAAAAAATCAACAGCACTGTAATTATCCCATAAGCATTGATATTTGAAACAGATTGGACTTCATTTATTTTCTGATAATCAAGCAGCACATTTACACATGCGCATAATGAAAAGCAGAATAAGAGCGCATCAGATCGTTCTGGCAATTAACGTTGAAAATGGACTCAGTATCTCTGGGTGTGACTAGATTTGACAACAACCTGAACATAACAGCATGTGTAATGAAAACAGCCCTGAATTATCACTGTTCCAGAGGGACAAACACTAAAAGTGGAAAAATGACCATCATAATAATAATAAAAAAAAACAATCCACAGACTCTATAAAAACAACATATTTGCTAAACCAAACATGCTCAGATTTGTGAATCTGATATTAGTCCCAGTTTAGAAGGTGTTTTTGATCTTTGCAGCCACGAGGACCAGGATCTCACCGATGTTCTTCTGCCAGTTGAGAATGTGCTTGGATTCAGCGCACCACAGCTCGCCGTGCCGCGGTTCTGCGTTCTCGCAACGTTTCTTTACCTCCTGCTGTTGCTCCTGAGGGAGAAAACACCACCAGAGTAAGGAGATGAGATTTCACATAAGACCTGGATTTACCAGTCCAACTGCTTGGAAAATAGCAACTTCCGTTATGTTTCACAGAAGAAATAAAGTTATACAGGTGTGGAACGGGTGAGTAAATGACGAATTTTTTATTTTTGCACAAACTATTTCTTTAAAATAGCCCTGAAGTGCTTGTGCCTAACCTGGTTAACTTACAATCCCTGCATCACAAAAGCAAGATCTGAGAATAAAGCAGGTCCTGAGGAACACATTAGCGTAATACTGTGACTGAATGCTTACTTCGGTCCCATGCTGAAGCTCAAACTTGTAGAAGAATCCCCAGGTGTCGCCCAAGTCTGGTTCAATCTTTACCGTCCGTAGGAACCACTCTCTCGCCTTCGTTATCTTTCTCTCGCTCCAGAACAATCTGCACAGTACACAAACACAGATATGGTGTAAATGCAACTGAAAAGGTCAGCCTGTTCTTGCAGATCAAAGAAGAGAAAAAAAACAGAGGAGGAATGTGGGTGGGCAAACTGGAATTTAGGGTTGGGAGAATTTTGGCAAGAGTCTGGTCAGAAGTCTTACTTGGCCACAGCCAGAAGTACATGAGGATCATGTTCACACTTTTTCAGAGCGTCAACACTCTTGGTCTTGCGCTGAGGTCTGGCCTCCAAGAACACCGCTTCAGCCCAGAGGATACCTAACAGGAAGAAGTGAGTGTTGAGGTGTGATAATGTGCAGAGGCTCTTGATGAATCGGTTTAGGGGTGATGAAAGGGGTGGCTTACCAGAGTTAGGACACTCCTGAAGGGCTTTAGCCATGAGTGTGTTGGCGATGTTTTTCAATCCTGCTCTGTATTCAAGTCGGACAGACTCCAGCCTAGAAAATTGAGATTACCAACTATAATTTTGGTGAGTCATAAAAACTATTAAGAAATTAAAATGAAACAACTGCATGTAGCCTTGAACAAAAAGTAGTTCTGCTTTTTTTTCCTGATGAGTCTTGGTTGGATCCAAGTTTATGTCTCACATGGTACTGTGATTAGGGCTTAGTTTATGAATATCAATAAGGTAACATGATATTCACCTATTAAGTTTGAAAACTAAAAGGCAGTTATTAGCAATTAGTTTCTAGGCAGCTGATAAACTGACAAATCACAACTTAAAGAAAAGTTTTTGTTTTTCATGAGACTTTGTGACTTCCTCCTTTTTTTCCATACATTAAGGAGTGGAAATGGCTAATAAGTAAATAAGTGCCCCTCTGCCGCCATCTACTGGTTATAGTGGTATTTTCATGTCTTTTTAAAATAAAAGTGCTTGTTTGCCACAAAGTGGACTACACCTTCAATCTTTTAGTTTTACAAATCATCACACTAAAAATAACATTAAAATAATTAAAATGTAGATATTTGAAGTGCTGGAAAAAGTGTGAATTTCACTCAAAGTTGTACAAACCCAGAGATGAATAATGTAAAAAAAAAAATAAAATAAATAAATACATAAATATTTGACTATTTCTGCCACAATACCATGTGGTGTTACTACATTAAATCCATGGTGAATGCTGGTGATTTGTGGACTTAAACCCCTGAACTTCGCTCATGGCTCAATGTTTCTCCCGGTTTCCACGTCAGCGCTGTTTGATCTGATATCTCTGGTTCTGATAACATTTCTGCGTAGAACGCTTCCCACTAGATCTCGCAGTAGCGATGCTATTCATTCTGTGGTGAATTCAAATGCTTTCTCACTGGATCTCGCAGTGTTGTGTAGTAACGGTGTTGCGTGATCGAGATATGTTTTTTTATGGGCCGGTAATGTGCTCGCGCTGCGCTGTCTAGTATTGCTCCGAGCTGTTAAATGGTCCGCGCAGCTCAAACGAGTAGCGTGGTTCCATTCCGCAGTCTGGAGCCCTGCCATAGTAGAATTTATAATTTTGCTACCTGCATATGAATTTAGTCAGTAACGAATTAAAAGTAGAATTATTCCTTTTTTACATTTTGATATTGGCTTTTTTTTTTTTCTTTGTACTGAAGCGCAAGACATGGCATGGTTTCTTACCAAAGCTCAGGACTTTGTGGATTCTTGAGGCGAGCTTTCTCCAAGATGGCTCGAGCACGCGTGAGCTGCCCAACTTTCTCTTCCAGCCGAGACAGGAGGAGCCATAATGACATGGAATGAGGGCACTTCTTCAGCTGAATGGCCACATTAGAAGAACACATTATGACCGTCACTTTTCACACATTTTTCACTGAAAAAAAATCCAAGTTTGTTCCTAATATTATTAAAACTTGGGTTTAGCATTACTCTCAAAACATTCACTCTAAAAAGTTAAATTATAAGGCATCTCCTCTAGAGCGCCAAAACGTACTCCCTGGTTGTAGGCCTCTCGTGCTTTGTCAATGCTCTCTGACTGTTCCTCGATCTGTCCTCTCATCATCCAAAGTTTGGGGAAATCCTCATAGTGCTTTAGAGCCTCTGTACACAACTCCTGTGCCGCTTCAATATTACCCAGCACCCACTCCAGCTTCACCGACTTCATAAACACCTACAAATTACACAGGAAACAGTTATGACAACTCATATAATGCTCTTAACAGCCTTTAAAGTGTCTCTGATGTAGGTGTCATTTTGAACAAGACTCTTTAGGGTGCGTGAAATGCATAAAAATTGTCCAGGGAGATTTTCATGATGCCTTTCCCGTATGAAGCTCACATGGCTAGTTTCCATAGATGCAGGAAAACATAAATTGTGGTTTGTTTGTTTTTTTTGATAACATTAGCACTTATAAGGGAGTCCTGCCAAGTGCTTGAGGTACATTTGATCCTTTGATATTTGTATAGATGCTGACACTCTTGCCTGGAGCCAAAAGTTAAACAAGCCCAGACAGGAGGCTATTCTAGCACCTTCTATCCTCTGCACAATTTTCTCCCAAAAATCCCACAGTACTTAATAGGGCAAAGAGCAAGCACATCTGCTGTGAGGTGCTTATCCACTTAAAGACCTCATTTGACATAATCCCTGGCCACAATTCGGTGCAGTTATCTTGTAAAAACAATACTGTGCAAAAGCAACAACACTGAATCAATAAACATTCATGAAACGGAACTTGCTTCATGCTTGTTGTTTCGCATCTGTCTCACGTCAAACTCAAATGACACGCAGATATGTTCATAGCTCTCCACATTTTTCAAGGCCAAGTTGAAGTCACGTCTCAGCGCTTAATCTTAATCTGGCAAGTTCAAATCAAGTCTCAAACTGCTTTTGATATTTTATGAGAATGTGAGGTAAAATGAGTCAGTGGGTAAACTGTGTCAGCCCCTTAATCTAGCAAACTGCACATGATGATATACAAAAAAATAAAAAATAAATAATATAAAAAATAAAATATTTCAAAGTGGTGTAAAAACATTTTTTGCATGTTGAAGTAAATGTTCATGGCAGGTAAAAATTAATAAGAATAAACCCATTTAATTACTTGAAAAAAAATAAACATTATCAGAAATGTTTTATATGTGCATCAGTGCTTTTTTTTCCTATTTTATGTTTAATTGAAATGTAAATCAGTCACACATTCTGCAAGGATTCAAATGAACCCTTGACATGACACCTAACCTCTGACACCTTATCACTGGATTTAAAAAGAAAAGTATATTATTATTATTATTAGGTTTATTAGTTTAACCTCCAGTTTAACCTCATCTCCGCTGACAAGTGCATGTGTATGTGCTGCCTCAGATTCCCTTAAATTTAGCCTAGTTTTCACGCACCAACCCGTCTTCCATGATACGCTTAAAATACACATGCAAAACAAAGAAGGACTTTTCATTAGCCATGCCTTTATAAAAACAGTGTCACTTCACAGTGTCACATTCAAAACCCTGTTGCACAAGCACTTTTACAGGGTGACTCACCCTTAATCTACATCTCATCGCTTATCTCTCTAAAATCTAAATAAAAAGAGAAATCACAACAACTTGCAGAACCGAAACAGCGTGTTCCCGGCAGATGGGTGTCCCCAGCATGACACAGCAGCAGTTACATTTATTTCACACATTGAACACTGGGCCGCTCACCCTGGCAGTGGGGGCGCTGCTACGGGCCTTGGCCAGGAGCCTGCGCGCTCTCTCGTACTCGTTATTCTCTGATTCCAGCTTCACGGCAGCCAGCCAGATCTCTTCACTGTTGGGGTTAGCCTAACACAAAGAGAGAGTGACAGAAAGAGGCAGGATGAGTTTTTACTGGCCATCATCCCAGTTAATACTTCAATACTGTAAAAGAGGAACGATTAGTTTCAGGAAATGAGTGTGCACTCAGAGCACTGATACGCAGTTTAGCTTTTACTTTTTTTGTTGTTGTTCTGCTTCTTTAATTTGACATTTTGTGTCCAGTACTTGCAGGTTCGGTGTTCTTTCAGTTATGACTAGGCCCACAATGAATCTATCCATTTATTTGATGTCAATTAAAAATGGCTTTAAAATGAAATAAAATAAAGACAACAAATGTGAAGACAACAGTCACCACTATTCTTTACAAGTATTTTGTGAAGTACTTTTGTACAAATAGTACATGTTGTGTTGTAGCTTCATGATCACAATGCTATGGTGTTAATAATATACAATAATAATAGTAATGCTTGCCACTAATAAAGTAGTCATGGAGCTTGGGCGGGCAGCACTTACCTGGAAAGCCAAAGCAAGGATACTTCTGGCTGCAGGAACATCTCCAGCCAACCATTTAGATTTAGCGCCCATTAGCCATAACACCTCAGCCTTAGGACAGTGAGCTACGGCCCTCTGCAACAGAGCCTCCAACGACTCTCTGGAAGAAAGAGATTAAAATTAATTCTTTACAGTAATAAAATGAGGGCTCGACATTAAGCCTTTTCACATGCTTGTCCTTCGGACAAGTAAATAGGTAATTCACTTGTTCAAGTAAAAAAATTAGCTTGTCCAGAAAAAAATTAAAATTGTGTGTTGTAAATAGAATTTATTCAGAAGCAATATTCTCATTAGTGTTCAGTCAGCTTTGACATATTTAAATCTGCATATTTATGATATTTTAACCTTTATAAAAGGGCATTTTTTCCCTAATCGATTCAATTATATGCTTCATCTTTCATATTAAATTCTTAAATTTGACCAATATATTAAAATTAGAATAATAAGACGCTATAGGGCTGTTACCAATCAAATTAAATAATTGACACTGAAATATTACAACTGCATTAAATAATGTTATAAGATTCTTTAAAATATTTTTTGAATTTACAAATAAATGTTGGAAAGAATGATACATTTAAACATGAATCTAAACCACCAGTAGGTGGCGGCAGGTTACCATCTTAATGAGTGAGTCATTGAATCATTTATTCAAATGATTTGTTCAAACGGCTGATTCGTTCAGGAATGAGACTGTTGTTTATGAATGGTTCACTGAATCTTTGATTCAACGGATTCGCTCAAAATGCTGAATCATTCAGTAATGAAAACAGTTAAAGGGTTAGTTCACCCAAAAATTTTAATTCTGTCATTAATTCCTCACCCTCATGTCGTTCCAAACCCGTAAGACCTTCGTTTTTCTTAAAAACACAAATGAAGACATTTGATGAAATCCAAGAGCTTTCTGACCTCTCCATAGACAGCAACACAAGGCCCAGAAAGGTAGTAAAAACATCATTAAAATTGTCCATGTGACTCCAGTGGTTCAACCTTAAATGTTATGCAGCGACGAGAGCACTTTTTGTGCGCAAAAAACAAACAAAAATAACGACTTTATTCAACAATATTTTCTCTTTCCGGTCACTCTCTTACGCTATTCACATTGTTGGGTGGTTGTGTTGCTGTCTATGTGGGGTCAGAAAGCTCTCGGATTTCATCAAAAATATCTTCATTTGTGTTCTGAAGATGAACGAAGGTCTTACGGGTTTGGAACGACATGAGGGTGAAGAATTAATGACAGAATTTTAATTTTTGGGTGAACTATCCCATTAAGTGTTGCTGTGAGATGCGTTATGGTTCTGCTGTGATCTTTGTTTGGAACTATTTTCGCTGCTGAAATAGAACAAAAACAGTCAATATTGCATCTAAAATGTAAGTGACTTAATATTAATTACTTGTTTATTGAACTGTCATATGAAATCAGTGTCACATTTTCAATCGTGATGTATTCAGCACTCTTGGTCGTGTGATGCTTAACTGTATCGTGTGTTATAATGAATTTTTACAGCAGTATGTTAACAGAGTTTCTTTGTGTGAGCTGCGCTCATTTGTTGCAATTTCTCACTTGCCTCTTCAAAAAAACCCTAATGTCGAGCCCTGTGAATACATGTCACTTTTGGCACTGTCTTAACGTATAAAGGCACCTCTTAAGGAAACTGGTTTCCATAATGACAGTCTAATGGTCTAGACACAAATATAAGTGAGTATTTCTCACCGTGTACCATGGTTCTTCTCAAAGTAAGCAGCCCTTAGCCAGACGCTCTTCTTGCTGGGGAAGACCTGGAGTGCATGAGCGTAGATAGCACGAGCACACTCCAGAGCTCCATGAGACACACACTACAGCAAAAACAACAGCCAATCAGCATCAGATATCACAGTAATAACATCCAGCTGTGGAATTTAGCCATACTACTGCTGAAAAAGACACTGAATCTTCTAATATAACATCATAAATGATGGGAAACGTCTGTAATAAACAAATATGTGATGCTGATTGAAAACAGAATGTGGGTGCATGAAGATGAGAGGATGTTTACACTGTCTGCGTCTTCCATCCATGTGTGTTTGCAGTCCTCCTCTTCAATGCCAATTCCAATCACAGCTCTGATCACAGCCTGACATGTGGCCACGCTGCCAGCCTTATCACACTCCTCTGCGTCCTAAAACAGGAACACAAAACAGACATCAGTTTCAAATGAACACATCCTGATATTCCCTGTATGTGAAAACATTTGAATATTTTCTCTGATGTATCTGGCAACGCAGCTGAGAACTCCATCCAGACCAGAATGTCTGTTGCATTTCACTTTTTTTTTTTACATAAGTCCTCAGCTAATATCTTTAATTAAAAAAATATATATATATGACAAGTAGTTAGTAAAGCCTGACAACCTCTAAAAAGTGAAATCTAGCGCCAGACCTGAATCCATTGCTCGCGGTTTATCTCCACGCCGTTGGCTCTCAGAGATGTGATGGCTCGGTCAATGATCTTCTCCACCATCTGTGTGTTGCCGTTGGCCTCCTCCAGCTTGGCAGCGGTGATCCAGATATGCCGGTCAGTGGGAATGTTTTCACGGGCCTTGTTTAGAACACGACGGGCATTCTCATAGGTTTCTAATCGGGCCAGAGCTAGCCAGAGCTACGGGAGACAAGGACAACACTTTATGGGCCATAAATCAGATTGCTCTAACAAAGGTTTATGGGTTTTGGCTGATTAAGCCTGTGTGTGTGCACGCGCATGTTTGTACAACTATATTAGACCATTGGAGTCAGGACAAAGAGTAAAGTGAGGTCCTCACCTTCTGAGACCTTTTTAAAGGCCTGTTTGAGAGTGAAGACTTGGTTTTAGGGATAAGGTTATAATTGGGTAAAGGGTTTAGGGTAAGGGTTCAGGTTAGGCACTTAGTTGACATGGGTAGGGTTAGGGTAAGGCGCTAGAGATTGCATTGTGTCAATGAATGTCCTCTCAAAGATTGATGTACAAGAATGTGTGTGTACCTCGACACTGGTAGGACAGCACTCGACTGCTCTGCTCAACATGATCCTGGCATCCTCTGGCTCCTCCAGCTCAACAGCTGTCTTCCACAAACGCACCGACTTCGACACATTCTCCAGAGCTGTGGAGACATGCAGATATTAGAAAAAAAAAAAAGACAGTATGTAGACATTTTTTTTTTTTTAGTGATTAAACAAAAAGTGCAGCTAGTGCTAAAGGTTTTTTGGAACAATCTCTCAACCCTAAGTATTAGGGATGCACCGATATGAAATAAAAATTTTGGCTGATACCGATAATATATATTTGAAAGCCGATAACTGATATATTGGCCAATACATCTAAATCCAAATGCAAAATCTATTGCTTTGCAAACACTATGTAAAACACCTCATGAATAATCAAACTGGTACTAAAATGACAGCGAGTCAGATTTTTAATGACACTAATTACTTCACTTAGAGTTAGAAAGAACATTACTTTATAGAGTTAACATTATAACCACTAAAGAGACAGTGATGAAGTAGAATTGCCAGCCTGTTCAGAGAGATCACTTATTATAAGTGGGAGATTCAGGATATTTTAACAAGCTGAGACTGATAGAGCTTTCATACATAACTAACAATTCATCCGTCTCTGTCACACAGGTATGCAGGCAGAAAAAAAGCAGGTGACTGTGAAAACTGAAGACAAATAGAAGAGAGACAGACAAAGTGAGTCACTGACCTTTCCTGAGAACTCGTTTCTTGGCCCTGATGTCAGTCTCTAGCTCAGCAGCTCTGATATAGATGCGCACAGACTGAGGGAGGTGACGCACCGCCTGGGCAACCACTGCCTTTGCTGTGTCTCCTGGCTGCAGCCGGGCGGCTTCTAGCCAAACATCCTCACTCTATGAATATAATACAAACACAAAAGCACTCTAGATTAACTCTTTCTTGTGATGGACAGAATTTTCAAGCAATCCATGTTTTCACTGTTATAAGGCAGGGGGCGCTATGACATCTTCTGAAAGAGTTCAGAATCTCCTGATCAAAACACAGGCGAAAAAGCAGCAGAAGCCAGCTTGCTTATGCACATGTAAAATAGCGCAATCATCCAACATTAAACAGCGTATAAATCAAAACCGCCTAATGTTACGGAATGAAATAGGACTGTGAAGCTTTGGGCGTGTTGATAGACTCCATCTATGTTTTGATCAACATTCTGAATCCGATCCGGACGAAGCCTTTAAAGCTTTTTACACTGTTAAAGCCTTGGATTCCCATGCTAAACATGGACAAAGTTTCATAAATTAAGTTGGACGTTTGATGGAGTATTTCTGTGCCAAAAATACTCCTTCCGGTTTCTCACAAGTTTCGGAAAGTTTTTTCAGGGTATGGGTCTGCGGGATGTCAACAAGGGCGGAATTTCTTTGTACGGGCACGTCTCCCGGAAGGGTGCGCGTGCATGCGTTGACCAGAGCGAGAGAGCAATAGCAGCACTCCACGCCCATCAACACGCTTTGCTCTGCTGTAGGGAAGTCGTTGGCTGTGCTGCGCTGCACAGGTCACAGGACTTCATGAAATCAACAATGTCACCAAAGAAGTGTGTTTTTGGTTGTCAGGGCAAGACAACCCCGACAGCCGCAACGGAGTTGTGCAAGTGGTTTTGTTTGTTCCCTGCATTTCAGCAATGATTGTTTTATAAACAAGGCCCAGTTCAACGCCGGATTTGTAGATCATCTAATGCTGAAGATCCCAACGATAAAGGTTCATGGTCGTGCGTTGTAACCGCAGGCGGTGAGTAAAACTGCTTCAAATGTCTGTGTGTTTTTGGCTATCGCACAGATAAGTAAGTGCAGTAAGTGCACATCAAGTAAACAACATGATCACGTATAGTTAATTTATCAATGGAGCATGCAATGTATGGTGTGTGTTTAAATACATTTGTTTAGCTGACCATGTCTGTTTGTTTATTATAAAACCACTCCAAACAACAATACACAAAGAGTGGGAAAATATGTTGAACTTACTTATTTCATATTAACGCAATAGCTGCGCACGCTCGTGATTCTTTAGCTCCGCCTACACGACACGCCTCCATCCGCTCGGTTTTATTCTGAAAGACTTGGTACAGCGTATCTTTCTTTTATAAATATAATAAAACTAAAGACTTTTTGGAGATATGAAGGATGCAATACTACTCTATAGGTACTCAAGATTGACAGAAACTGTGTGTGATACCCCCCCTTTAATATAAATGCGATTTTTCTTAGATTTTTAATGCATGAAGTATGTAAAAAAATGTAAAATGTAAATGATAATAAAATTATTTAAAAGCAGAGGGCCTGTTCTTTCTTTTGATATATTGTATGTTCAGACATTCATACAACAAAATATTCTAGGGACCATGAAGATTTTTATTTTTGATGATCAAAAATGCTGGCAAAAAAAAATAAAATAATAACAGACAAAATCTCAGAACAAATAACATCTGCAGCAGGACTCCAGGAAGAGAGAAAAAATACAAGGGAGCCAAAAAAAATATTTTAGTATCAGAAATGCTCCTTAGAGATGGGTGTTCATGAAGTTTCATAAAATATTTGGGTTAAATTAAACTATTTTGTTATTTAGTATACATTCGTTCCAATTTACAGGAATAGTCCACCCAAAAATGAATGGTCAGTTTCAGTTCCCATTGACTTCATATTTTTTACCATTCAATGGAAGTCAATGGCTACCGTCAACTGTTTGATTACCAACAAATATCTTCTTGTGTATGAATTTATTTCTTCTATGGAACACAAAAGATGATATTTTAAAGAATGTTGGTAATCAAACAGTTGACGGTAGCCATTGACTTCCAAAATACTATGGAAGTCATGGGGGTCCATCAACTGTTTGGTTACCCATATTCTTCAAAATATCTTCTTTTGTGTTCAATAGAAGAAAGAAATTCATACAGGTTTAAAACAACATGAGGGTGAGCAAGTGATGATGATTTTTAATTTTTGGGTGAACTATCCCTTTAAGAGAAATCAAATAAACTTGTAAATAATTCACATGTATATAAGGAGTAAATGAGGATAATCGAGAATTATAAAAAACTAAACAAAATGAATGCACATTGAATGAATCAGCTGCCAAAACAGCATGTTAGTTCATTGCAGGCGTGTTTGACGACTGAACGTACAGATCGTGCCCAGACATCCTGTCAAAGTGGGCAGCTCTCTAGGCTTTGAGACACAGCCAGTGTATGTCACTGTTCTTCTGCTGAAAGGTAGAGCTGAACTATTAACTTTGATTAATGAGCCTGCAGGAATTTCATAACACTTTAATGAAGCTGTGCACACACACTGAGAGCAAAGGGCCTAACACTGTTTCCGCACGGTGTGCGTTTTCATTTCCAGTCCTTTCTCTCCGAGTCCAAAGTCAGCACTAGTAGACAAATTGAAGGCACAGCTTCATAAACAAGGACTAATACATTCACCATGACATTTTTATGTTGTTCTTGAACCATAGTTAACATTTTAGGATGTGGGATTTTGCAGGCTAAATGCATTGCTATAGCAACCTGTCAACTCTGGCAACATTCCTAAAGCCATAAACCTTCAATGATTCATGCACACACACACTGCCCCCTACAGGACACACAGGGTCAAGCTATTCTGTTTTACATTAAAAGGATAGTTAACTTTAACCAAATATGAAAATTCTGTCATTTACTCAACCTGATGTCATCTGTATGGCTTTCTATCCTCTGTTAAACATTAAGATTTTGAGAAATGTTTTTTTTTTGTCCATATACATACATAAAGGGTGTAAAAAAAAAAAAAAGGAAAAAAAAAATTAAACTATTTCTGCCACAATACCATGTGGTGTTACTACATTCAATCCATGGTGAATGTTGGTGATTTGTGGACTGAAACCCCTGAACTTCGCTCATGGCTTAATGTTTCTCCCGGTTTATAACAGAGAATTCTGCGCAAACGCTTCCCTCTAGATCTCGCAGTAGCGATGCTTTTTATTTTGTGGCGAATTCAAACACTTTCTGTTGTGTAGTAAAAGTTTCGCGTGATCGAGATCTGCCCGTGTATGAGCTCGCGGGATCAGCCCCTGTATGAGCTCACAGTGCAAAGGAGTAATGCGGTTCCGTTTCCCTTTGTTTTGTTTGACATTTGATGTTTCTCATATGTAACAGAAATGGCAGCTCTTATCAGTTGAGCACCATGGTGGTCGCACAAGTGCAACCTCTAACAAAATTGTGTCACACCAGCAGGAAAAAAGGTCGCAAAATGTGGTCACAGCCTGGAGCAATGTCATCTAAATGTTGCTCTCAGTATCGTGGACAGCATCAGGATGTTCGCTAACAGTATATTGCTGCAAAGGTTTTTCCAAGTTCTTTTTACCCCCCCCCCAAGCAAAGAACGAAAAAGAACTTAGCCTTCAGTATACGGAGGCCTTAATTTAGTCACACACAACTTTTGTCTCACCTTTGGACACATCTCAGTGCCTTTCATGATCAGGTTTCTGGCCACCTGCAGCTTCCCGGTCACCTCTTCCAGACGGGCAGACGCGATCCAGGCGGGGGGGTGGTGAGGGTTTGTTTCTCTCACTGACTTCAAGAGGAGACGTGCCTTCTTAATATCACTGCACACACACAGAATGACATTTAGCAAATGCAATACAAACAGCCTAGATATAAAGCGCATGAGGGTCAGATGTAAAACACTCATTACCTGATGTCTCCTCCGTGTGTGGGGATCATGGAGTTGAGATCGGTGAGATAGCCTTTAGGATCAACAACAGTCTGCCCGCTCACGGAGTCAGACACCTGGAGACACAAAAACATCAACTATGTTTACATGTTCACCAATAAAGTGATTATTTACAATAATCAGAGTAAGGATGGTAACACTTTATTTTACAGTGTCTTTGTTACTAGTTACATGCAGTTACTATAGTAATACAGTGGGGCAAAAAAGTATTTAGTCAGCCACCAATTGTGCAAGTTCTCCCACTTAAAAAGATGAGAGAGGCCTGTAATTTTCATCATAGGTACACTTCAACTATGAGAGACAGAATGAGAAAAAAAAAAATGTATTTGCAAATTATGGTGGAAAATAAGTATTTGGTCAATAACAAAAGTTCATCTCAATACTTTGTTATATACCCTTTGTTGGCAATGACAGAGGTCAAAAGTTTTCTGTAAGTCTCCACAAGGTTTTTGCCCATTCCTCCATGCAGATCTCCTCTAGAGCAGTGATGTTTTGGGGCTGTCGCTGGGCAACACAGATTTTCAACTCCCTCCAAAGATTTTCTATGGGGTTGAGATCTGGAGACTGGCTAGGCCACTCCAGGACCTTGAAATACTTCTTACAAAGCCACTCCTTTGTTACCTGGGCGGTGTGTTTGGGATCATTGTCATGCTGAAAGACCCAGCCACCTTTCATCTTCAATGCCCTTGCTGATGGAAGGAGGTTTTTACTCAATCTCACGATACATGGCCCCATTCATTCTTTCCTTTACACGGATCAGTCCTCCTGGTCCCTTTGCAGAAAAACAGCCCCAAAGCATGATGTTTCCACCCCCATGCTTCACAGTAGGTATGGTGTTCTTTGGATGCAACTCTGCATTCTTTTTCCTCCAAACACGACAAGTTGCGTTTTTACCAAAAAGTTCTATATTGGTTTCATCTGATCATATGACATTCTCCCAATCCTCTTCTGGATCATCCAAATGCTCTCTAGCAAACTTCAGACGGGCCCGGACATGTACTGGCTTAAGCAGGGGGACACGTCTGGCACTGCAGGATTTGAGTCCCTGGCGGCGTAGTGTTACTGATGGTAGCCTTTGTTACTTTGGTCCCAGCTCTCTGCAGGTCATTCACTAGGTCCCCCCATGTGACTCTGGGATTTTTGCTCACTGTTCTTGTGATCATTTTGACCCCACAGGGTGAGATCTTGCGTGGAGCCCCAGATCGAGGGAGATTATCAGTGTCTTCCATTTTCTAATAATTGCTCCCACAGTTGATTTCTTCACACCAAGCTGCTTACCTACTGCAGATTCAGTCTTCCCAGCCTGGTGCAGGTCTACAATTTTGTTTCTGGTGTCCTTTGACAGCTCTTTGGTCTTGGCCATAGTGGAGTTTGGAGTCTGACTGTTTGAGGTTGTGGACAGGTGTCTTTTATACTGATAACGAGTTAAAACACGTGCCATTAATACAGGTAACGAGTGGAGGACAGAGGAGCCTCTTAAAGAAGAAGTTACAGGTCTGTGAGAGCCAGAAATCTTGCTTTTTTGTAGGTGACCAAATACTTATTTTCCACCATAATTTGCAATTAAATTCTTTAAAAATTCTGTCTCTCATAGTTGAAGTGTACCTATGATGAAAATTACAGGCCTCTCTCATCTTGAGTGGGAGAACTTGCACAATTGGTGGCTGACTAAATACTTTTTTACTATAAATTATACAAAATTACATCCAACTAACCCTAAACCAAACCCTGATCCTGACTGTATAGTAAGTACATGTAATTCATTATAAATGAATAGTTACGCTATAACACAGACACCTTAAAATAAAGTGTAACCGTGAGGACTCGGTTAGTTCACCCAAAAATGAAATTTCGTCATTAATTCCTCACCCTCATGTCGTTCCAAACCTGTAAGACCTTCGTTCATCTTCAGAACACAAATTAGGATATTTCTGATTAAATCCGAGAACTCTCTGTCCCCTCCATAGACAGCAATTTAATGAACACTTTCAAGATCCAGAAAGGTAGTAAAGAAATCGTTAAAATCGTCCATGTGACTCCAGTGGTTCAACCTTAATTTAACAACAATAATACTTTTTGTGCGCTAAAAAAAGAACCACTTATTCAACAATATCTTCTCTTTCATGTCAGTCTGGAAGACTTCCTGACGCTGTTCACGTTGTAAACACAGTGCAACGCTTCCAGGTTCTACATCAGAACACCGACTTTGTATTGGCTAGCTCCTGCGTCAGCATCACACCCATGTTTATGAATCTGTGCATGTGCTGTAGGATTGTGACACGTCATTTGTGCAATTTGTTTAAATCGCAATATTCCCTAAATCTCATTATAATCGCATTATGAGGGTGCATGTAAACATCACTGAATAAACATTCGGCTAATTATCTAATTACAGGAATAGTTCACAAAAAAGTGAACTTTCAAAAAAGATTTTTTTTCATTTTTGGGTGAATTATCCCTTTAAGTATGGAATTAAAATGCTATGGTGTGTCACCTGACTGAGCCTCATGTCCATCAGTGTGTTCCTGGCCTGTCCGATCTTCCTCATGTCCAGCTCTCCAGCACCGGGCGTCATGCCTCCTGGGAAGGGTGTGTTTAAGCCCCCTGGGTAGGGTGTGTTTAGCCCACCAAATTGCTGAAAAGGGAAGCATCTCAGTTAGAAATTTCACTTTTGTTTCATATTTTGCATTGAAATAGTCAAACACATTTGATACTGTACCCCTCAAACACTGTATCAAAACATACATTGTGCCCTGGTTATATATTCATATATGCATTACACAGTGAGGCCATTTAGCTTTCCCATGCATAACAAAATTTTGCATAGTGCACATCGTGGCAACATGCAGTAAGTCTGTCTCCTTTTTACTCCGCACATTTTCCTTAAAGACTATGAGACAGGTAACAGAATGTTACTCACCCCTTGCAGTGGGTCAACAGAGGTGTGGTTATCTCCTGTCTGGAGGTGCTTGGCAAAGAAGCTGTCCGGCACAGGCGTGAGCTTCTCGTAGCGGGGATTCCTCTGACGTTTGTTCCTGGCATCACCCACCTCAGGAATACTCAACCATTCATCCTCTGTGACCTCAGCCAGCTTCCTCTGGAAGGCACAGATAATGCAACAGGGTTATAGTTTACATTTTTGACAAGATGTTTTTGAAAAGTGTCTTCTCGGTAAGGCTGCATTTATGTGATCAAAAATACAGTAAAAAACTATTTAAAATAACTGTTTTCTAATGTAATTGTAACAAAGTATGTTGATATGAGAAGGAGGTGGCAGGAACCGGCGAACGTGTAAAGACTTTAAATCTTAAAATAAACAAAATTAAAGTAAAAACGGGAGCCGAAACAAAACACAAATGTAAAATCTAGGCCTGGTCCTTTCTCATTGCTCATCCATGAGAGATCCGAGCCGCTCTCTCACGGCTCTCGCCCGCCCTGCTTGTCACAGTAATATATTTTTCTTTGATTCTCAGGATTCTTTGATGAATAGAAAGTTCAAAAGAACAGAATTTATTTAAAAAAGAAATCTTTTGTAACAGTTCAAATGTCTTTTGATCGATTTAATGCTTCCTTGCTAAATAAAAGTATTTTCTTAAATAAATAAAAAAACGACGCCAAATTCTTAAAAAGTAATGCAAACAAGAGTAGGAAATTATAAACCCCAAATATGGTGTGATACTTACCATTATTATTTAGTAATATGAAACTATGCAATATTGACAATACCACATTTAAAAATCTGACACACTTTTGAACTTTGAAGCGTCCCTATTATGCCAGGTTCCTAATTTTGTTTTGGAAGTCTCCTACAACAGGTTTACATGCATTGAAAGTAAAAAAAAAAACACAAATTTTCTCATTAAATTTATTGCAGGATCACCTCTTTTTTCACAGTCTGAAATAGTTTGATAAAGGTTTTGGTCTCTATAAACCCCTCCTTTCTGAGAGACTACTCTACTCTGATTGGTCAGATGACCCAGTCTGCATTGATTGGTCTACTCTTCTCTGATTGGTCAGATGACCCAGTCTGCAGTGATTGGTCTGCTCTGCTCTGATTGGTCAGATTACCCAGTCTGTTGTGATTGGTCTACTCTGCTCTGATTGGTCAGATGGCTCAGTCTGCAGTGATTGAAACGATTCTTTCTTTTAGAGGACAATAACTTTATAACTTTGCAGACCTTTTACATTCACAAACAGCTATATTGAACACTGCATGAAAAGTACTGTACAAAAAAAGCATAATAGGGGCACTTTAAAGATTATTTGTAGGTTAAAGCAGGCAGGGGAACAGGGGAAAAAACTAATCAATTCAGCAGGTCAATATCCACCAAGTCCCACACAAACCTTCAGATCTGAGAACTGTTGCTGAATCTTGGGCCGCTCCATACGGTATTTCTCAATCTCCTCTTTCTCCCGCAGCTCCCTGAAGATACATCAACAAAATGAGCCAAGAGATGCTTCACAAAAACAAACAAGCGTTGATGAGAGAAGAAAGTCCACACTCACCTTCTTTCTTTGCGTCTCTCATCCATTCGTTTATCCAGTGCGGCGTAGATGGCGTCTGCCTCCTCATCGTCTTTCTCATACGGCCCACTGGAGAACAGACTGCCTGCATAGCCGTTGAACTACAGGATTCACAAGAACACATTTATATTATATCTTACAAAGCCACTAATAAATAACTAACCAACAAACAATTTTGTATATCACGTTACATATTAGCATGCTTCTTGTGCATCAAGTCAACATGACTTTCTTCAGAATGATGTACCTCATCATAGTTAGTGTCATTCAAATCCTCGTCATCATCTTCCTGGTTTTTCTTCATCTGATCGCCCACTGTCCTCTTCCCAGGTGGGGCATGCCGATCGTCCACTGGGTCATTGGCATCACGAGCGGGACCAATATCAGACCGTGTTGTGAAACCCGTGGCACTGCAGAACACAATACATTACAACAGCCATTTTCAAACTGGGGCCTTAAGTGAGTGCTGGGGGAGTTCAGAAAAAATATAATATGCAAATAAATTAATAAAACCAAATATATAGTTTCTTATATTATTAGTTAGAAAAGGGTTCCCTTTTAAATCACACAAAAACATTATAACACATTACAACATAACAGTATGACAATGTCAAAACGACATTACACATCAATGAAACATTACAATACACAAGACAGCCAACGTTCATAACTTTATATAGGCATCTAAAATAAAAATCAGGCAGTGTTATTCAGCCAAATAAGTAGGGGTGTAACGATACCCTCATGTCAAGATTCGATACATATGATACTGAGCTCATGATATTATTGCGATACTACAAGGCATATGGTAAAAGGTTAACAAAAAATGTACTGTTGATTAAAATGCTAAATTTGGTATTACATAGGGGGTGGAAATGAATAGGCCTGGATTACCCAATGCACAGGACAATGGTGACAGCAGAATAAAAATAAACACAGAATTATTTTAGACGAATATGCTGCTTGCACTCTGTCTCTTCCTAGATATATTTAAAATAATGTAGGCCACTTTTTTTTACTGGTAACAAGACATTTGGCATTATGAAGACCCACAAATATTCCCCCATTGCAGTATTATATATAATACTCTGTAAAGTTTTCATTTTGGGAGAGCTATACACAATACAGACTGTCAGTGCATATTGTTGTATTGAGATATATTGTGACAAGATATATTGTTACACCCCTACAAATACGTAAGTGCGTTGAGTTTAGGCTGTCGTGATTATTTGTATTGGTGTCTCACCCTCTGCCCAGACCGGGCACGTAACCCAGCGGCGCAGGCATGCCGAGAAACGGCTTCTTTTTCTTATTCAAGCCCCCCATGAGCGGAGACGCGAGCGGCATTGCCGGAGCCCCATTTGCGGCCCCGCCGGCACCTCCGGACGGGGTTTTGTTTGCAGATTTCGCAGGTTGCTTCGCTGTGGCGCTCGCCATCGTTGCGCTGCCGACAACACGCTTCACTTCCGGAACAACAACAGTCGTGCTTCCTGTGACATTAAAGCCTGCTTTTAAAATGCGTCACTATACCGCCACCATAGGACGGGCGGTATGAAGTAGCTTGACCTAAATTCACCTGTTTTTTGTTGTTGTTGGATTACAGTGCACGTTTCCAAAATAACTGAAAGAAGTTGATATGGAATGAAAAATATGTAAACATAGGGCCTATTATGTAACTTCCCTTTCATCTTAAAGCATGTGTACCTGATTTATCATTTATGTCATAGTTATAGGATCAAAATTCGGAAAGATACATTAAAAAAATTTTTTTTTTTTTTGGTTTGCTGAATTTGATTTTAATTTTTATTTGATGCTAGCCTACTAGAATTTATTTCAAATGATGAGGAAATGATTATGGTTAAATTAGCTGTCCCGACCTTTACTCATCTATTCGATTGAGTTCTTTCAACAGAAAAACAAGACCTTTTGGGCTTAAATTATACAACTATATTAATAAAGCTTTGTGTCTTTTGAAATTAATGTTTAATGTCAGAGAATGTATTATGAGATCATCAATATGAGTGTCATCTACAGAGGGCAGCAGAGGCTTGATTTCTAGGGTGACAGTATTTCAGAACAGCACTTAAAGGCACAATATGTAAGATTTTTGGATTAAAATATCCAAAAACCACCACAATGTTATCACTGATTCTTGAGATAAGGTACAAAACATGTCCCAAACACAAAAGCCATTTTTATGTTAAAAAGTAAGAATATCAACACACTAAAAATACTTGAAAAGTTACATCTAAGGGAAATTTGTATACTCAGGACATTAATTGCTTATACTTTAAAATAATTTCTTTAGCATTATTTTAAAATCCCTCACTATACTTGGAAACACATGTAATATAACCTGTCATCAGCATGAGGTCACAATGTAAAACTGCCAAACAAAGTGTTTAAAAATGCAAGAAATTACACAGTTACATTAAAAGGCGGAAATCTTTAAGACATCAAACAATACAAAAAGTAAATATTGAATTATATTTTCCATTAAAAATAGCTATAAAAGTTGTGTCCTCACTTTGCGTCAACTCCGTCAGGATTTTTTATAAAACTCTTAAGCACTTACTATTGATCATTACCTGATCATTGTGGATCTCACAGTAGGACACATAGTCCTGGAAGTTATAGATTTTTTAATATTTTAAACAAACAATATTGATGTCTCTGTGGTCGCAGCCTTACCATGTCAACTCTGTCATCGCAGTGTAATAGTTTCTGTAAATAGTTGTGGGATAAATCTTGCCATTTTGATATGTTTATTAAGGAAAAAAAACAAAATTGCTCCACTGTACAAACAAATAAATTTTGTCAACTCCGTCAGACATCAACTCCGTCAGGTTTTATGAATGATGGTTGACAAGTGCTCTCAAAAAAACTGTAAAATGTGTAAAATATGTTTAATATGCATATAGGCAATTCTTCTAATGCTGTTTTTATGATTCTATTTACATATACTGTATATTTGGCCCCAGCTGGACCTTTGACAACACCGTCAGTATTTGTCAACTCCATCAGTATTTTACACCGTCAGGTGAAGGTTTTTGTTAATTTGTTAAAATGTCTTAATCTTTTTTCAATTTATTGTGTAAAAATGTTAAAACATCAATGGAACTACATGATATTGTGTCTTAATTACCTAGGAACATTGGTGATATATGTTTAATATTAAAAGGAGGGAGGAGAATTAAGAAATTTAGAAACCGGGTTGTTCATAATAGTGTGAAAAAAAACAAAAAACAAAAAACAGAGAATGTATTTTATGACTTAGCTCCTTTACTGAACACCAGTATTACATAACTGAAGACTTTACACTGTTTTTGGATAGATTAAATTCAATTAGCATGCTTTTAAGTGTGTTTGACAGAGTTGACACAAATTAAGTTATGGAGTGAATAAATATTAATTTTTAGAAAAAATATTTAGAAATAAGCCTATTCCCTTACATGGTTCATTATCTGAGACCTTTGTCTACAAAAATACCAATTTATAATAATGTAGTGTTAGTTTTTATTTTTTAACATCTAAAACATGTTTTGTCCCTTATCTCAAGAATCAGTGTTTGTTGACTTGTGTTACTTACATTATCCCAAATATTTCCAAGAATGTTTAAATCCAGAGAAATAAGCAATTTTAATCAGGACACGGACTGTGTCCATGCGTCGCCTATCAATGACATCATACCCTCGATTTCCGGTTTTATTTTGTTGAAACCATGGAAACACCAAAGACGCTTTAATATATTATGTGTTTTATTAGACAGGTGAGCAACTGTTTGGATACATTCATCGACAGAAAACGAATCATTGTTATAGCTCAACACAGTTAGTCTTATTGTTTGAATCTCGTTTTCTTGATTTACCCCGAGTACCATGTTTTACCATGCCTAATATCGGCTCACTGCAGTGTGAACAAGTGTCTCATAGTAGCCGCCGAGCGAACGCACAGTGAAGCATTATAACATAACTTTCAACACACTCAAATAATGTATCTAATATGATAAAACAGCGCTGCGTACGCCTGAGCGGAAGAAGCAGAAGCGGTCATCTGTGGCATAATAAAAGCTCCCCGAAATCCAGGCGTCATCAAGCTACGCCTTTGTTTTGAATAAGTGACCTCTAGCGGTGGAAAATTACATATTGTGGCTTTAAAAGGTGAATAATTTGTATTCTAGTATTATAATACTTACTTTTATTCCAGCTTAATATGCAGAGACAATTAATATTAAATCATTTGTAGCCTGATTCTCCTGAAAAGTATAAACACTGTGTCTCTGTTCCTCCAGCTCAACCAATGGAATGAGATTGGGGTGGGGCTTTCTGTTGTTCTGACCAATGGAAGACAAGGGGTGTGTTTGGAAACCTGCAATTCTGTTTGGTGACGCTCAAGGGCGTCGGACTGGGGGTAAAACCAGTATTGATTACCAGGGCCCCAAGGGGAGAGAGGGCCCTTGAAAAGTCTGGAATATATTTTATGTTGAGGAACATGGGGGCCTATCAGGACTGCCTATGCATAGGGCCCGGGATCTTGTGCTACACCCCTGGTGACGCTAGCGGTGCATAAAAAATGTACACTTTAAATAGTTCTTTAAAGTCACCATGAAATCAAAACGGACCATTCCTATTTTTTTTTATGGAATATTGCACTATTTATTATAAATGGTTTATCCGTGTACATCATTACTGTTTTAAATTCATGTGCCCTCATAATCTTTAATCAAAATAATCTAATCAAGAGCGAGAGGGTACATGAACTGCCTGGGTGTCCAGAGCCCGGAGACATGCGAGCCAAGTCCATGAGGGGCTGACAGTGGGCCAGTGGAACATAGAGAAGCCCCTCAGGACCTCCCGGCGGAGCAGGTTCAGAGCGGTTGGCTTGGGCAATGCGTTGGTTGATGGACCATTGGATAGGGCTTACGATCATGGCTGGAGGGAGGACAGGTTCAGGATCGGAGGTCTCAGGATTGGGTTGATACAAACGGGATAAGGCGTCTGCCTTGCAATTCTTGGTTCCGGGCCGGTAGGAAACAGTGAAATTGAATCGAATGAAGAAGAGGGCCCAGCGGGCTTGGCGAGGGTTCAGTCTCTTAGCGTCACGGAGGTATTCTAGATTACGATGATCGGTGATCACTTCGAACTTGTGTACAAGACCATTAACTGTTTCACATGAGGATTTAGACCCTGTCGAAAGGCTGTGATAAGCGCAGATTCATTCCAGCCACTAGCGGCCACTAGGGTATGAAATCAAAGGGCCTACATACTCACAGTCTCTTCACCTTGGCGAATGTGGTAGAGTTGGTCGTGTACAGCAAGATCAGTGGTGCTTTGACCGAACACTTCCCAGCAGTGATTGAAGAAGGCAGCGATAGTAGCGGTTACTGGAGCATTTGATTCCCAGAGAGGTTGAGTCCATTGTAATGCTCGTCCTGAGAGCAAGGAAATCACAAACGCCACGCGGGCGCGTTCAGTGGGGAAGAGTTGAGATTGGGCTTCCAGGTAGAGTAAGCACTGCAGAAAGAACCCACTGCAATCCTCCGCCGTGCCGGAGAATGTCGCTGGTCGGGCCATGGGACTGACAGAGGCAGCTGGTGAAGAACGTGGCACGAGATCCATAGGGACTGTGGGAGAAGTGCTGGTGGATGACGGCTGTAATGAAGATCTCACAGCTTCGACCAGGGTGGCGAATGGATCCAGCGGGCGATCTCCGCCTGTGTCTGTGGCACTCTGCATGAGGTCTGGTCTTCTGTCACGACACAGACGGAGGCAGAGGATGAGGTGAACTCAAGTGATATTTATTGACAGAGACACGAACACAGGTTGCAATAGGTATTCAGGTGAGTATTAGAAACAAGCACTTCTGGACAGTCACTTAGCTGTAGATAATGGAGTTTGTCGTTTGCAGGGAATGGAGAACACGAGGACCAAGGAACTGGAGACGAGGAAGACTTGGAAGAAGTCTCTCAGGATTCTCAGGAGAGTAGCGGGTAAGGAGTCCAGGTATGTATGACGAGACCAGACACTGTAGTGAAAGGAGTGTGAGTCTATGTAGTGTCTGTGATGATGAAGTGCAGGTGACAGTGATCAATATTCAGGGGATTGGGAACAAGTGGGCATAGCGTGGAGATCTGGTGACGATGCATGGACGTTGGTGGGTGTTGGCTGTGACTCTGTGACACCACCAATAGCAAACCACAACCATCCAATTCTTCATGGACAAAATCAAGCCCCGCCCTACATTCTTTTCTTGTTCAATGTCATAATAGGGAAGAAAAGATTATCGCAACTTCCATTTCATGTGACTTTAATTCCAAATACTAAAGTAAGAAACTGAAATTTTTGATGCTAAAACTTTAAATGAGTAAAAAGCATTTTTAATGGAGCTTCAAGAATCAATTTGTGGTGAGTGTCATATACACTAGGCTACATTGTAGGCTATATGACAGTCGACATAGTATACAGTTCATATTTTTAAAGTTCAATCTGTGCTTATAAATGTTAAATAAAATCAATCTGTGCATACCAGTGGAAGTAAATAGCTAATTTTAAGTTCAATTGGAATCCATCAACCGTTCTTCACATTACCTCAATGCTCCTGCTATGGATGATTTCTCTGTAGAGACACTAATGAAAACAGACACTGCCACATCAGACTAAAGGGTTTTCGACAGGTCAATTTAATAAATGCACCTACAACATCAGAAAATTGAGCTGGGCTGAGAAGCTTATAGATTCAAGCAAAAATGCCTGCTTAACCAGACTGTGTTTAACACACAACTTTTCCAAATACAATACAATCCCTTGCTTTCAGTGGCCTGATATTGGCAAAGATTTGTCAGTCAGGCTGGAATATGAATTGAAGTTCTCTCCAATCTTTTCTATTGCCCTTACTGATATGATGTCAATGTCAGAAGCATTGGTCAACATAAAGCTCAGCTGCCAGGCTTAATTTCTGTAAAACTACAGAAACGTCATGAGTTTTTTATACCATTAGCGCAGTGGTACAAACTTTCTGAACTTCTTCACATGACCCTATTTCATGTCCATGTTCTTAAATGTTCCTCATGTTTCCTCACCCACAAAATGGGTTTTGCTTAAGCTCTGTCCAGAACTTGAAATCAAACCGACCCTATTTACTTTTTTTACACACAATCTGGAATGCAAATTATATTTCATGCTCAGTTTAAGGTTCGGAGTACTCTGATTGGCTTCATTTTCTAGATGGACCAACCGATGATATAATTGTTACAGAAATGCCATCAAATGCATGGTTTTCCATCCAGACCAGAAGCTTTACAGAAAATCTAGTTGGGTCTGTGTCTTTCATTATTGAGACATAAAGATTTCTGCCTGGGATTCTTACAGACTTGTGTCCTTTGTATGCCACCTTATGATAATCAGGACTAAAACATAATCCTGTTATCATCGCTTTTGTAGTATTGTGAATGCACAGGCCAGGATTGAGAACACATCATGTGTGGAGCCAACGGATTGTGCCACTAGAGGAGTTACAGGGGAGAGGAACAGGAAAGGAATTATTCTCTTTGATCTGTTCCCATGGAGCATTTGGCTTTGGCTTTCCTCCACACATAACCTTGAACAATGAAGCAGGAAGAGAAGGGAAAGAACTCCTGGGAGGAAGGGGGTGAGGACAGCAGTGGAAAAAAAATGGGTGAACGAGGGTCAGAAGCAGATTATACCTGAGAGAGGTTTAGTGTGTGAAATCCGAATTTCCATGGTATGGCAAAATCTAAAGTGAAAGTTCATGAATATGTTTTGGTTTGTTCAAAGGAACCCATCACTGTAAAAACCACCGAGCTATAAATTCCAGACAAAATGGGATAACCTTTCAGAGGTGAGAATGTGCTGGATTGTGTTTTTATGTATTACTCAATATGCAGAATTATCTGTCATGAAAATATGATATGAAAATTCTGTCATATTAATTATTCAGCCTCATGTCGTTCCAAACCCATAAGACTTTCGTTCATCTTCAGAACACAAATGAAAATCTTTTTAATGAAATCTGAGAATTTTCGGTCCCTCCATAGACAGCTACACAACTGACACTTTGACGCTTCAAAAAGTTCATAAAGAGATCATAAAACGAATCAATATGAACTGAACTGTTTAGCACAGGCTGTTCAGGTGGCCAGTGTGACAAAGACGGGTCAGGTAGCCTGGGTGGAGCAGGCCCCTGGGCTGGGACACAGACTGGTAAGGGGTTTGTGCTAACTGCAGAGCGCTGGGTTGGGATACAGTCTGGTCCGGAGTCCTCTCTGGACGGAGACAGGGGATGTCGCTGAGCTCTGGACGGAGACAGGGGGTGTCGCTGGGCTCTGGACGGAGTCAGAGGACGTTACTGGGCCCTGGGCACGGACTGAAGGCCCAGATGTGGTGGCCATCCTGGCGGAAATCCTCCAGCCTGACCCCACCAGAAAGACGTGTGTAGCCGTCTATGGAGGAACAGAAAGCTCTCAGATTTCATGTAAAAGATCTTCATTTGTGTTGGAACGACATGAGGGTGAGTAATTAATGACAGAATACATTTTTAGGTGAACTAACCCTTTAATGACAAAACTAAATGCTGTGAAAGTCTAATGTCTATTGCAGATATATAGATATTCATACATGTGAATAACTAGGTTGCAGTTGCTCTCAAGTTGCTCTCGTTCTAATTTGGTGGACAGCCCATAGAAACAGACACTGAGGAATCTATGTATATATATGAGTTTTTGACAGCATTAGAATATGAAGACCGGGTGGTAAGTATATCTGAGGATATGTTTAGCAGATGAAATGGAGAATAGGAATACTGAGTCTTTCTCTCTAAAGTCTGATTATGGACTTACCTTTGAACAAGATGAGAGCTGGAACACACACCTCGGTGAAGGAACTGGTGACTGAAAGTGGACTTGGAAATGAAGACAAACTGCAGAGACGGAGGACCAGGACGACACGGAGAATTAGGAGATACAACGGAGACAAGTAACATTCGCTGGAATCAGGTAAGTGGAACCAGGAAAGTGAGTCCTTACTCAAAACGAGACCAGACAAAGTGACTGTGTGAGGTGTGTGCTTATATGAGTCTGTGCTGATGAGGAGATGAGGTGCAGGTGCGTATGATTAGAACTCTGGTGACATCGAATGCTGTGATTGGGTGAGGGTGGAGCCTGGCTGATCTCTGACAGTACCCCCCTGAGGGCAGAGGACCCCGACGTCACGGTGGCCGACCTCTTCCTCGAGGTGCTGGATGATCTGGGTGAGTATCATGGAATGTGGTAAGGAGGCTTGGATCTAGGATGTCCTCTCTGGCAGTCCATAAGCGTTCTTCTGGCCCATAACCCTCCCAGTCGATATTCTAGGTGGCCACCACAGCTTCGGGAGTCCAAGATTTCCCACACCGTGAAGACTGCTCCATCCTCCATAATCGACGGAAGGGGGGGGTTCCTCTGTCAGGCCAGGCTCTGTGGAGGAATCAGACACAGGTGAGTGGAAAGGCTTGAGTAGTGAAACATGGAAGGTAGGGTAAATTCTGTAATGTGAGGGTAACTGAAGGTGATAGGTGTCTGGGTTGATCTGCCGAATAATGGTAAAGGTGCCAACGTATCTGGGCAGGCGCAGCTTAATGTCCCGTGTGGAGAGCCAAACCTTCTCATCCGGCTGGAAGATGGAGGTTTCGGATCTCAGAGCGTCCGCCTGGGTTCTTTGTCTGAGCACTGCCCTCTGAAGATGAAGATGTGAGTTGTCCCAGACCCTCTCACTCTCTCGGAACCAAAGGTCGACTGAAGGGACATCAGAGGGTTCCCCGGACCACGGAAACAGTGGAGGCTGGTAGCCGAGCACGCAATGGAAGGGAGTGAGTCCAGGGGCAGGCTGACGGAGAGAGTTTTGTGCGTACTTGGCCTAGACTAGGAATTGGCTCCAAGAGTTTTGGTGGCCGTAGCAGAAGGTTCTCAGGAAGTGCCCAATCTCCTGGATCTTCCTCTCTGTTTGCCCATTTGACTGAGAGTGGTACCCCGATGACAAACTGATGTCCACACCTAGGAACTTGAAGAAGGCCTTCAATACCTACGAAATGAATTGAGGCCCTCGATCAGACACCATATCCTCAGGGATGCCATAGTACCGAAAGACGTGATTGAAGAGGAGTTCTGCAGTAATCATGGCTGTGGGTAAACCTTTCAGGGGGAATCAAACGACAGGATTTAGAGAATCGGTCAACAATAATCAATATGCAGGTGTTACCTTCTGAGGGAGGCAGGTCTGTGGCAAAATCTACTCCTAGGTGTGATCGGGGCGCTGTGGAACGGGCAACAGATGGAGCTTGCCGGATGGAAGATGACGTGGATTCTTGGAGATGGCGCAATCTACACATCCTCTGACGAACCTTCTCACATCCCTTGCCATGTTGGGCCACCAGAAGCGATTTTGAAGCAGTGAGAGGGTGCGGTTGGCTCCTGGGTGGCCAGTGCCCACGGGTGTATGTGCCAAGTGCGTCAGATTGGTGCGTTAGGACCTGGGCACATACGTACATCCTGGTGGACACACCGGTGGAGAAGGCTCAGATGCATTTGAGGAGGAGAGTTGTTGGTGAATGGACCACTGGATGGGGCACAGGAGAATGTTTTGAGGCAAGATGGGCTCAGGATCCTGACTTATCTTCTGAAGACGTGAGAGAGCATCGGCTCGGAGACTCTTGGTACCTGGACGATACGAGATTATGAAATGGAATCAAGTGAAGAACAAAGCTCATCTTGTCTGCCTCGGGTTGAGTCGCTTGGCATCACGGAGATATTGGAGATTTTTGTGGTCAGTGAGTACCGTGAACTTCTCCTTCGCACCCTCCAACCAGTGTCTCCACTCCTCCAAGTTTGATTGCAAGCAGTTCTCTGTTCCCAATGTCATAGTTCATCTCCGCTGGGGATAACTTCTTAGAAAAGAAGGTGCATGGATGGAGTCGTGCTGGGTTCCCCTGCTGCTGAGACAGTACCGCTCCTACCCCAGTGGTGGATGCGTCAACTTCGACGATGAAGGGCTTATTGGGGTCAGGATGGATCAGGAGCGGTGCGCTGGTGAAGGCATCCTTGAGGCTCTGGGAAGCCTGATGGCGGCTGGTGTCCAGGACAGAGACATGGGCTTATTTTTGAGGAGGTTGGTTAACGGTGCAGTTATGGAACTGTAACTGTGGATGAAGCGGTGGTAGAAGTTTGCAAAACCTAGGAATCTCTGGAGCTCTTTGATGGTTGAAGGTAGGGGCCATGAACGGACTGCAGTGACCTTCCCCTCATCCATCTGGATGCTGTGTTCACTAGGGGTGGGAATCTCTAGGTACCTCACGATTCGATTACGATTCAGAGGGCTGCGATGCAATTATACAACGATTATAGATGCATCTTTTTTTCTATACAGATTTTCTTTTTTCTCACTTGGTACTTTTAAAGCAAAGTATTTGTAATGACCCATAATGAATTTCCTTCTAATATATTTTATTAATAAAACAAATGGAAGTGATTTTACAAGTCAACAGGAAGGTTACATTTGCCAGAATATGTCCCAACATTGCAAAAAACCAACAGGAAGTGTGTCTGTAGCAGCATACTTGTAGTAAATTAATACAGACTTCAGCATATTCTGAATCACTAACATAAAGTAATAACCTCCTGTTATGTGCAATATAATCCTTCAGACAATAAAAAACATTTTGCTGTACCAAAAAATCACAGCTTTAATACAAAAATATAGAATTCTGTACCAGCAGCTCTCATACAAAAGTAGTGCTTGTGGACTTCACCATATTCTGAATTACTAGTAACATAGGCCTACAGCTGCTCTTATACACAAATAAATAATAGAGTACTAAATCCTGAGCACAGACAAAATTTTGCTGTATACCACAATCGAAAACAGCTTTTATGAAATGAACATCTGAACACTAAATTAACATCTGCAGAGAATACGGACGCAAATCTTTGACCATCAAATTTGCGATAGTTTGTGGTCCTCTGATTGGCAGCAACTACCGGTACAACCGAGCGTTGGAAACGTGTAATATGGTTTCTCATGTTTGTCGTCTTTCGAAAAATATTTTAGTTTAGTTTGACACAACTTGCATATAGTGTGGCTCTTGTCCAGGTCATTTTCCCCTTCAACTTCATAGAAGCCAAAGTGCTTCCATATGCTAGCTTTTAATGCAGAGGGTGCCGGTCGGATTTCTTGCTCAGCTATCACGCGTCTCTGTTATGTGCATGCCACAGACGGTCCGGGCACTGCACTTCCCGCGCTTCAGAGTTTCGCCAGAGTTCCCGCGCCTTTTGCGTTCCGTCAACATTGCGTTATCAACATTTAGAAAATCGATTTGACATTTGTGAATCGATTCAGATTCGTCCACATCACGATGCATCTAAGAATCGAATTTTTTCCTCACCCCTAGTGTTCACTGATGTTATAACCTAGGAATTGCACAGTGGGTTGATAAAAGGAACACCTCAGCTTTCAGGAAAAGTTGGTGCTCTCTCAGGCGTTGAAGGACCTCCGTAGCGCATTGGCGATGGTCGGCCAGGCTCTGGGAGTAAATCAAGATGTCGTCAATGTAGCCTATCATGGATCGATGAAGTTGAAGTTCCCAGCTGACGCAGAGTCGAGGAGGGCGTGTACTGGTAGAGAGACATAAGAGGCAGTAATTATTACTTTGGTAGTGAGTGGTTTCATATTTACTGACTCTGAATGAATGACACTCACCATGGTTTGTGGTGGACGAATTGGACAGGTAGTGATGATATGTCCACCAATGCCACAATATAAACAGAGACCCTGGGTCAGCCTCCTCTGCCGCTCAGTGAAGGTGTGACGAGTGGTGTCCAGTTGCATGGGCTCTGGTTCTGGAGAGCTGGTATGCTCTGGATGGCGGTGACGTGAAGGTGCAGGGAAAGGCTGGCCCTGTAGATCTTCTAAACATGGCTGCATACGAAGATCGGTGTGGAGGGAGAGATTAATAAATCGTTCTAGACCGATGGTGTCGTCATATGCAGCGAGATGCAGTCGCAGCTTGGGATTTAATCACTGCCGGTAGGTGGTGAGGAGCGAGCGCCCGTTCCATCCACTGGCCACTGCTAGGGTCCTGAGCTTGAGAGCATAATCAGACAGACATTTTTCCTTGGTTGAGATGATATAACTGCTCATCGATAGAGGAAACGCCCTTTTGGAACTCCAAACACATCACGGAAGTGAGTGGTGAAATTCTTAAGAGTTTGAGTGAAACTGCCATTTTGATTCCAGATCGTCCAGGCCCAGTGGATCGCTCGCCCCATCAGCAGGGATATAATGAAGGCGACTTTAGATTTTTCAGTAGGGAAACGGTGAGACTGCATCTCTATGGCCAGCGAACACTACAGGAGAAATCCGTCACAATCTGCCGAACCAGAGTAGGGCGCTGGATTGGCCACTGGACTGGAGGCCACTGGCGGGGAAGAAGTCGAGGAGACAGGAAATGCGGAAGTGGTGCCAGATAGTGCTCACTTGAGCGCATTCACGACCTCCTGGAACGGATCCAGAGAACTCATACTCAACTGTGTTGGTCTGGTCTTCTGTTATGGAACAGAGACTCACAACAAGGATGATGTTAAAAATAGTTTATTTGACAGCAGAAGACGGGGTGGTGATTATATCTGAGGATATGTTAAGCAGATGAAATGGAGAATAGGAATACTGACAGTCTTTCTCTCTGAAGATGGATGAGGAGGTCGTGGATGGTTAACAAGATGGAAGCTGGAGCACACACCTCGGTGAAGGAACTGATGACTGAAAGGGGACTTGGAAATGGAGACGAACTGCTGACACGGAGGACCAGGAAGACGATGGAGACACAGAGAATAAGGAGATACAACGGAGACAAGTAATATTTGCTGGAATCAGGTAAGTGGAACCAGAAAGGTGAGTCCTTTCTCAAAACGAGACCAGACAAAGTGACTGTGTGAGGTGCGTGCTTATATGAGTCTGTGCTGATGAGGAGATAAGGTGCAGGTGCGTATGATTAGACCTCCGGTGTCATCAAACGCTGTGATTGGGTGATGGTGGAACCTGGCTGATCTCTGACAGCTCAACCCCACCAGCTCATCATCACAAAGAAAACAGCTTATGTTCTAACCTAAGGCAGAGAGAGAGATGGAGAGCATGCCAGGACATTGTACTTCAAACTGACATTGAAATGTAACCATCCATTATAGTTTAGATTAATAAAAAAAATATATGCAGAACATTACTACATAAAAGTACTTTTCAAAATGATTTGCATTTGTACTCTCAGAAAATGTGCTTTGTCCTTGAAGGGGACGGCGGCAAATGCCATTACAGCTACTCCATTTAAACAGCCACAGAGATTCTTCCCAGGTAACAAACTGCCAATTGAAGTTTCATTGATTTACAAAATGATGGCTGATATCCAGAGGTTCAAATAAGGACAAACTAGCAATTAGTTGACCCAGATGACCTGAGAAAAGCATCAAAGAGGTGAAGAAAGGGTAATCGATAGAGAACCCTTTGTTGTGGCAGATAAGAACAAAGAAGAAAGAGAAGTTGATTAAAAATGAAAAGACTTGATCAATAACCTCATCAGTAAGTACATGGAAATTGTTTCCTGTTTGCTGGAATATATTTTGCCTTTTAATGAAAGTGACAGGGATAGAATTATGAATAAAATATAATAAAGTTTTAATTGTTATTATAATCGTTATTATATAATCATTATAAAAATAATTATTATCATTTGCATTTTCATGACAACTTTACTGTATCCAGACACGTTCATTTTGAGTAACATGCAATAAAACATTGTGGTTAAATGATTATACACAGAAACTAAATTTTCTTGGGCGCTCTAGGAAATTATGTCAACAATGAATAATCAGACTGATGCAAGCATGACAGACTGTGCCACTTCCTGTACCTGTGTAGTCGCCAGTGTGACAGCGCTCCTTACGGCAGGACTTTTGTCCTCTGCCTGGCTAATGAGTTTCCCCCTCACTCTTCATCTGTAGCTGGAGGACATTTCTCCATCTGAACAGCCGTCTTCCCAGCTCTTCTTCATTTATGGAGTTCTCATGTCATGCTTGAAGTCATCCTTGTAGCTCTGCTGTGAGTGGCCCATGTTTTTGTGTCGGGTGCAAGTGTAGCATAGGGTAAATCTTTGGGTAGAGAGACGTTCTGAATCCCACTCCCCCAAGACAGGATATATTGCAATAGAGTGCAACAGTAACTGGCTGTTTTTGTCAGAATTAAGCCTTGATCCCTGAATTTTTTTCTGTTCATTTTCTTGAACCAACCAGCTTCAAAAAATATAAAAATATAACTATACAAACTATATGAATATTTTACTGGTACAATGAATGATATATATATATAATATATATATATATATATATATATATATATATATATATATATATATATATATATATATATATATATATACATACACTCACCTAAAGGATTATTAGGAACACCTGTTCAATTTCTCATTAATGCAATTATCTAATCAATCAATCACATGGCAGTTGCTTCAATGCATTTAGGGGTGTGGTCCTGGTCAAGACAATCTCCTGAACTCCAAACTGAATGTCAGAATGGGAAAGAAAGGTGATTTAAGCAATTTTGAGCGTGGCATGGTTGTTGGTGCCAGACGGGCCGGTCTGAGTATTTCACAATCTGCTCAGTTACTGGGATTTTCACGCACAACCATTTCTAGAGTTTACAAAGAATGGTGTGAAAAGGGAAAAACATCCAGTATGCGGCAGTCCTGTGGGCGAAAATGCCTTGTTGATGCTAGAGGTCAGAGGAGAATGGGCCGACTGATTCAAGCTGATAGAAGAGCAACTTTGACTGAAATAACCACTCGTTACAACCGAGGTATGCAGCAAAGCATTTGTGAAGCCACAACACGCACAACCTTGAGGCGGATGGGCTACAACAGCAGAAGACCCCACCGGGTACCACTCATCTCCACTACAAATAGGAAAAAGAGGCTACAATTTGCACAAGCTCACCAAAATTGGACAGTTGAAGACTGGAAAAATGTTGCCTGGTCTGATGAGTCTCGATTTCTGTTGAGACATTCAGATGGTAGAGTCAGAATTTGGCGTAAACAGAATGAGAACATGGATCCATCATGCCTTGTTACCACTGTGCAGGCTGGTGGTGGTGGTGTAATGGTGTGGGGGATGTTTTCTTGGCACACTTTAGGCCCCTTAGTGCCAATTGGGCATCGTTTAAATGCCACGGCCTACCTGAGCATTGTTTCTGACCATGTCCATCCCTTTATGACCACCATGTACCCATCCTCTGATGGCTACTTCCAGCAGGATAATGCACCATATCACAAAGCTTGAATCATTTCAAATTGGTTTCTTGAACATGACAAGGAGTTCACTGTACTAAAATGGCCCCCACAGTCACCAGATCTCAACCCAATAGAGCATCTTTGGGATGTGGTGGAACGGGAGCTTCGTGCCCTGGATGTGCATCCTACAAATCTCCATCAACTGCAAGATGCTATCCTATCAATATGGGCCAACATTTCTAAAGAATGCTTTCAGCACCTTGTTGAATCAATGCCACGTAGAATTAAGGCAGTTCTGAAGGCGAAAGGGGGTCAAACACAGTATTAGTATGGTGTTCCTAATAATCCTTTAGGTGAGTGTATATATGAATACATATATGCCATTTGAAGTTTATTGCTAGATATACAAAGAATTTTATTTAGACTATGATTGTTATTTGCAGTGCTTCATGGTAGGGCAGTGACTGCAGAGCTCGTTTTCCATGTTTCCTGTTCTATGTTAACAGCAACTTCTCTGATTGGTGGATCTCTTTATGGGCATTATGGGTAATGTAGTTCTGCAATGAGAAGTTGGCTGTTAAACATATACAATTTTTTTTATTAAAGGATTAGTTCACTTCAAAATGAAAATTTCCTGATATTTTACTCACCCCCCATCTCATCCAAGATGTTCATGTCTTTCTTTCTTCAGTCGAAAAGCCTTCCATGGCAACCAAAATGTTTAAGGTCCAAATCAATGCAGTTTCAAAGGGCTTCGAAGGGCTTCAGAGGCTCTGCGCGATCCCAGACGAGGAATAGGGTCTTATCTAGCGAAACGATCGGTCATTTTCAAAAAATAAAATAAAAATGAATATACTTTTTAACCTAAATTGCTCATCTTGCGCTGCTCTGCTATGTGCCAAGGATTGCGCAATCACATTGTAAAGGTCACGCTATACCTAGGCAGAAGTACCGCCCCCGTGTTTACAAAGCGATTTTGAAGTTGAAAATGGAGTGTTTTTGGTAAAAGGCGTTTGTATTATTCCTCGCACGTTCGCTTGGGGTGGTACTTCTGCCTACGTCTGGCGTGACCTTTACGACGTGATTAGCAGAGCAGCGCAGGATGAGCAATTTAGGTTAAAAAGTATATTCATTTTTATTTTATTTTTTGAAAATGACAGATCGTTTCGCTAGATAAGACCCTATTCTTCATCTGGGATCACGCAGAGCCTCTGAAGCCCTTCGAAGCCATTTGAAATTGCATTGATTTGGACCCTCAACATTTTGGTTGCCATGGAAGGCTATGATGGGGAAAAAAATCCTGGAATGTTTTCCTCAAAAAACATAATTTCTGCAGATGGCTCAGTCTGTTGTGATTGGTCTACTCTGCTCTGATTGGTCAGATGACCCAGTCTGTTGTGATTGGTCTTCTCTGCTCTGATTGGTCAGATGACCCAGTCTGTTGTGATTGGTCTTCTCTGCTCTGATTAGTCAAATGACCCAGTCTGTTGTGATTGGTCTACTCTGCACTGATTGTTCAGATGGCTCAGTCTGTTGTGATTGGTCTACCCTCCTCTGATTGGTCAGATGGCCCAGTCTGTTGAACAGTGTCTTTTTTACCGTATCAATTTGATTATTTCTTTTGGGAAACAATAACTCCATTTATTGAGCATATTGATCTTTGAAACTTTGCAGACATGAAAGGTAATATCCAAAAAAGCATAATAGGGGCACTTATATAGACTGAAAACAAGTCTTGTCTTACTCACTTCTCCATAAATTTGTTTTAGAAGTTTTAGATATTTTTTTTCTGAAAAACAAGACAACTGTTTTATGTTAACAATAAAACACATAAATGTTACGCCAATCATTATTACATATTTGGGTCTTTAGCGACCCGGATCTATATCTAACACGGATGGATCTAAATCTGTCGCAATAATATAAAACTCTCCTGATATTTGTCACAGCTATGTTATGTTTTGTTCATGGACTTCCTGTGTGTTTTCATTTGTCACTTGATTCTTTGTTCTGTTTCCCGCCACTCATCTGTTTCCATGGTCACCGTCATTATGAGTTAAGTCCCTTCCAGCTGTGTGTCATCTTTCTCGTTTGGGTTCCCTATTTAGTTTCCCCTGTTTCCCCAGTCTGTGTCTAATCTCTGTCGTCTACCGTTCATGTAAGTGTGTGTTGCTACCTCTGTTATTGCTCACCTGAGAACCTTATTCATTAAAAGCTCCTTTGATTTTGAATCTGCCTGTCATCGTCTTCCTGCCTGCAACTACACCTGACAGAAGATCAGACCGCCCGAAAAGATGGACGAGCGGGTAACAATTCAGATATTCAGCCAAGATATGCTGTCATTTCTCACCCGTTTTATCTCTGTGGCCGTTGCTAGCGATCTTGAGGACAAGACGCTGAAGACGCTATTCAGGATCGGGGTCACTTACCATCACGTGGACCTCCCAGACACTGCAGGACTGAGTTGGAGAGAAGCGGCAATCCGGTGTCTGGAGAGCGTTGCGCCCCGGTCCTGGATACACCCTGTCACCGTCCAGAGCCCAGAGATATCCCCTGACTCCATCCAGAGCCCAGAGATATCCCCAGTCTCTTCCCCAAGCCCGGTGAGAACCGCAGTGTCCGATGAAAGCCCCAAAGAGGGTCAAGGAGAGGCTCCAGCCCACGACGAAAGTCCAAAGATGGCCACCACCATGCCAGAGCTTCCATCTCCAGCCAAGATGGCCACCGCCATGCCAGAGCCCTCGTCTCTGGCCAAGATGGCCGCTGCCACGCCAGAGCCCTCGTCGCTGGCCAAGATGGCCGCTACCACGCCAAAACCCTTGTCTCCGGCCAAGATGGCTGCCATGCCTGCATCGCCTGTCTCCAGTCCAGAGTGGACTCCGCCTCCTGTCTCCAGTCCAGCACCGCCAGGACTTCCTGTACTTCCAACCAGCCTCCCTCTCCCACCTCCTCCCATCATCTACTCCTTATCCTCACCTCCGCCACTTCCTGTCAGCCCTTCTGCTCACCTTCCGTCCACCTTCAGAGTGGTGTGTTCGCCGTGGGTCTGCCAGTCCGCAGCTACATCTGGGCTGGTGGATGCACGGTTTCCGCCTCCGCCTCAGCGACCAAAACTCCACTTCAGTCCGTCGAGCCACCAGCACTACCCCGGCTCTCACCTCCCTCAGCGCCACCATGGCCCATCAGTCCACCAGCTACGCCGGTCTCCCTCGCCCCTCCGATGTTGCCTTGGTCGTTCGTCGATCCGCCCTTGCCTCGGGACTACATTCCTCTGGCTTCGCCTCGTCCCTTCGTCCCCCTAGCTTGGTTGGGCTCCTCACTCCCTCCAGCTCCATCTTGGGCCTCGGTCGCTCCAGCTCTACCGTGGCCTTCTGGATCCCCGCCGGCGCTTCAGTTGCCAGAGCCGTGGGCATCGCCTGGCCCCGCCGGATCTTCAGTGTTGTCATGGCTCTTCAGCTCTACGGTGACACCCTGGCCTCCACCGACACTTGCTCCGTGTCCATCACTCAGGCCCCTGAAACCGTCGGCCCTTTCTCCTCCATGGTCCCTCCTGCTTCCTCCTTGGTTCCTCCCTCCATCAGATCCGCCCTGGTCCCTCCTGTGTCTTCTGCTAGCCCCTCACCTGCACATCATCCTCATCCAAGGCCTCCTCAGGTCCCCCCTTCAACAGCCCTCTTCATCCCATTACGGCGCGAGGTTGCGCCTTGTTGGAGGGGGCGTAATGTCACATCAAGTGACAGTGACACTAATATTTGATTGCGTTCAGTTCTTGCTCTGCAGTAAATCGCTACGCCATTTCAAGTTTTGCTGATGATTCTTCCTATTCTTTTGTTTTCTGCCTGCAGTAACTATGAGAAAAACATCACTTCATCATTGTGTGTCAGACATTGCCACAGTCTGGAATAAAGGTAAATTGCACTTATTCAGTCACCAAAAATGTCATTATTGTCATTAAAAAATATACTTACACTTTTACACACCTCGGGTCATTAGTGACCCTATACAATTTTTCACAAAAAATGAAAGGGAAAACAGGCATTGTTTTATAATTGTATTATTTTTTCTTGTTATATTGTTTATAATGAATTGATTGAGGAATACTAAGATGATTCATGTCTAACTTTAAAAAATGAATGAGGAGGAGGGTAGTGCATGACGTCCCGGGTCACTAAAGACCCGAGGTATGCGTTTAAGGGTTAACCGCTTCTGACAAGTAGTTAGACAAATCACTTACAATAAAATAGGGAAAAGGTCATAACATCTCTGAAGGCTTATAAATAACAATTTATTTTATGAAGACAGCATTGAGGTCAGTCTGGCAAAACCGAGCGCTCTGAAGGAAACTGTAAATACTGGTGACATTGTTCTAATAATGGCAAGGCCTTGGGCAACCAACAACCGTGCCAGCCGAGCGACAAGCTGTCTTTATCACTGGCACAAACTCTTGGGAAAATGAAATAGTCTGGAGACATTTAAGAGGGCAATAGCAAGCACTGATCCTGAAACAGCTTGTGCACACAGAGAAAAACTCAAACGACTGATGTCAGAACTGGAAACACAGTTCAGTATTCAGACGGTGAATGAGCCATTCAATATGTGAAGTGACAGTGAGAGGAAGAGTAAGACAGGTAAAAAAAAGTGAATGGCCTGCTGGTTTGTGTGTGGGTGAGATTATAGTTCAGTGTCTGAATGAGGCATGACACACAAGGCTTGGCGTCCACTGTTCATTCAGTGCATGAATGAATTCTAGATTACATAACGCATCAATTCAAAGATTAATGGCTTCTTTCATTTCTAGTAACTAGACTTCAGAATAATATCGATTTTTAAGTTTGAAACTGAGTCTTATTATGATCCCTTTCGTGTTTTCTATCAAGTTCTCGTTTAATTTTGGTGGGTGAGAACCACAGAGGCTATCAAATGAGTCTATTGACAAATGCATTTTCAGCAAGAAATGCCTTGAGGAGCCTCTGAACATAATTTACTAATTGATAGATATTTTCAACGATGCATGGAGCCCTTCATCTTATTTCCTGGACTTATCTTGGTGTGAAGGTTCTGTGCTTTTATCAGACAGTGTTTGACAGATGCATAAAAACAGTGCCTGTAACCAGGCCTTGGAAATGACACTGACAGATTAGACAGAACTGGACCACAGAAGAAAGAAAAGAGAAAGACAAAGAGAATGATTGTGAAGAGATGAAATAATGGAAAGTACATTAGAGTATAATATGTGAGCTACTGTTTTTTTTCTGGTTTTCTTTCTATGGAGTATTTGTCATTTGTGCTTATTACTGAGGCAAGCATTACTTTTAACCCTGTAAAGCTTGTCATGAAATAACAGTAAGAGAAATAAATGTTTTTTGCTTTGCTCGGTGGGTGACGGATGATTCATCCTGTGAAAGCTGTTTTGATATTGGACATTGCTTTACCATGGAAATGGTACTTTAAAACCTTATAGTGGTGGCGTTTTTTGTGATATCAACTTAAAATTCGGAGCACAGCTTGCCTGGATAGACATATGGCTTTGATTTTCTAGCAGTTTTAGAGTCCTAATTGTTTGGTTAAAGTGGAAGCGGCATGAAGCGTAAGTTTTCTTCCCTATTGTGACATACATTATATTGCCAAAAGTATTGGGACACTCCTCCAAATTATTGAATTCAGGTGTTCCAATCACTTCCATGGCCACAGGTGTATAAAATCAAGCACCTAGGCATGCAGACGCTTCTACAAACATTAGTGAAAGAATGGGTCGCTCTCAGGAGCTCAGTGAATTCAAGTGTGGTTCCGTGATAGGTTGCCACCTTTGCAATAAGTCCATTTGTGAAATTTCCTCACTACTAAATATTCCACAGTCAACTATTAGTGGTATTATAACAAAGTGGAAGCAATTGGGAACAACAGCAGATCAGCCACGAAGTGGTAGGCCATGTAAAAATTAAAGAGTGGGGTCAGCGCATGCTGAGGCGCACAGTGCGCAGAAGTCGCCAACTTTCTGCAGAGTCAATAGCTACAGACCTCCAAACATCATGTAGCCTTCAGATTAGCTCAAGATCAGTGCGTAGAGAACTTCATGGAATGGGTTTCCATGGCGAAGCAGCTGCATCCAAGCTTTATATCACCAAGTGCAATGCAAAGCGTCGGATGCAGTGGTGTAAAGCACGCCCCCGGACTCTAGAGCAGTGGAGATATATTCTCTGGAGTGACCAATCACGCTTCTCTGTCTGACAACCCGAACTTGTTTAGGGATGGCCCCTTCCTGTTCCAACATGACTGCGCACCAGTGCACAAAGCAAGGTCCATAAAGACATGGATGAGCGAGTTTGGTGTGGAGAAACTTGACTGGCCTGCACAGAGTCCTGACCTCAACCCGATAGAACAGCTTTGGGATGAATTTAAAAAAAACTAGATGGACGTATGATGGAGTATTTCTGTGCCAAATACACTCCTTCAGGATTCGAATAAGTTTCGGAAAGTTTTTTTCGAGTATGGCCCTGTATGACGTCATAAAGGGCGGAATTGCTTGTATGGGCACTTCTCCCAGATGAGTGCGCACACATCAATCAGACCGAGATTAAGAGCACGCCCATCAACGAGCTTCGTTCAGGTTACAGAAGCCGCCGGCAGCGCTGTCATTTTGTTTTTAGACCACGAAATCAACAATGTCACTAAAGAAGTGTGTTTTTGGTTGTGAGGGAAAGATAACCTTGTTCAGCTTCCCAAATAACCCAGCTTTAAGGAAACAGTGGATGCAGTTTGGTTTTCCGGAGCAGCAACGGAGTTCTGCAAGTGTGTTTGTTTGTTCCCGGTCTTGAGTCGAAACCGCAGGCGGTGAGTGAAACTGCATCAAATGTCTGTGTTTTGTTGGCAATCAGCACATAAGTGCATATAATGTAAACAACACGAATGTATAGTGAATTGAAAGTTATCCAGGGATAATGCCATGATGTATTTCATGTGTGTGTGTGTGTGTGCGCGCGCAACTTCCGCATTTGTGACCGGAAATACGCAATCGGCGTGGTAATCTTCTTCCTCACCGGTCAGGGCAACAGGTAAACATATGGCGCAAGCAACGAGCAAGAGTGATTGTAGCTTACCGGGCTGTTCTTGTTATTCCCAAAAGCAGCCATATCTGTCGTTTCATTCCTTCCCTGTTAAAGGTGAAGTTTGACGGAAATAGATTCAGACTATCCGGCGGGATGAGGGACCAAACTTCCCTGCTCGTGTCCTACATCCCTGTAAGTGCAAAGCGGCATATGATGCACCTCTGTGGGGAAATATAAAACGAATATTTTAACTTATAAAGTAATATTTAACTTATATATATATATATATATATATATATATATATATATATATATATACACTGTATATATATATATATATATAACCATTATTTACTGATATATATTTAAATGTTTTACAGGCTGTAGTATTGTTTCACTGACGGAACTACTAAAATAAACACGCATGCTTAAATGGATGTTGCCTCGTGTATATTTTTAAAAAATGTATGATATTTGATTTAATAATGAGGCTATTTAATATATATATAAAATCAATTTTTGCAAAATGCCTTCATACATATTGTGAATATATTTTGTTTTAAAACATATAACCGTGATGTTAATCAACATTATTTTTTATTATATTGTAAACAATTATTATAGATTGTCTTTTAAAATAAAAATATATCTATACTTTTATTAAAAGCATTTTGTTGTATGTTAAAAAACTATTTTGAACAGTATCCAAAGTCCAGACAAACAAGATATCATCTTGGTCAAGGAAGATGTGTCATGTAACGCTGATTCTTTATAGCTACGTAATCTGAGACTTATGTAAATAGGCCTAATTGTTCATTTCCATCAAATGTAATATTTGGCAAATCCGTTAGCAGAGTTGTGTAGACTCTCTGATCCATTTTCTCTTGCCCGGGTATGCTTTTCTGATGTGTTGACGCTTGACAGGAACTCCGGTTCTGCAACGATTACATATTTCCGTGAGTTTTTGTGAGAAAGGTCTATGGGATGTCATTAAAGTTCATGTGCATGTAAAGGCAGACGTCCCAAATCTTGTCCTGGCGTCCCGGCAATAGTGTATATACAATTGAAACGTAAGAGAAAAAAAATGTAAGGTGGGACTTGATTTTGTCCATGAAGAATTGATTGGATGGTTGTGGTTTGCTATTGATGCCATTTTCACAATTTTATGGCCCCCTGAATATTTTGTTGTATGAATATCTGAACATGCAATATATCGAAAGAAAGAACATACCCTCTGCCGTTTTAATCTAGTTTCATGCATTCTTTTTTTATCAACTTGTGAATGTGGGTTTCATAAAACATTTTGAGCAAAAAGCTGAGAAAATCACGTTTTTGTCAAACTACGTCCGGATCAGATTCAGAACGATGATCAAAACAGAGGAGATCGAGTTCACCAACACCCCCAAAGCTTCAAAGTCCTATAGTTCATCCTGGGTTGACATTTCATTCAGTAACTTTAGGCAGTTTTGATTCATGAACATGTTATTTTACATATGCATATGATTACATATGATATTGCATATTTCTGTTTCTTCTTTGCATGGGTTTTGATCAGGAGATACTGTACTCTTTCAGAAGATGTGTCATAACGCCCCATACCATATAACAGTGAACACGGAAAGCCGGAAATTTCCATCAATGGCGGGGAAAGGGTTAAAGATTTTGATTTCATGGTGACTTTAAGGATGTAGGCTAAACTTGTGGATCCGACCCTTTCGCAAAGGATAATTCAAGTGAGTCAACAGTCTCTCAGGCTTGTAGCGAGGGAATATCCATCAACAGGCTGTCTGATCTTCTGGATCTGTATTTGTCATGAGAGTATGTAGGGCATATTTTTAGCTTGACTGGGGGGAACAGAGGCAAGGTGGCCTTATGGGAAAAATGAATGAATCCTTTATCATGTGATCTGTGCCCCAGAGACAGAGGAAGATAAAGAGAAATTGTATAGATATTATCAGAGAGGGAGAGATGAGTAGAAAAAGAAGGCAGAGACAAAATAAAAGACTTTCCCAAGCAGCGACACACTGACCCATGCTGTGTTCTCTAAAAATGGTTGTGTCAGATAAACAGAGATTCTAGTCTGAATGCACAAGTCTGCTTCAACAGCATCTGATTTGCATGAGACAGGCTGGGTTTTTGGTGTGAGTGGAATGGCAAAGACATTTGAAGCTTTGAACACACACACACACACACACACTCACAAGATAATGACTTTGCATCATCATGGCATCTATCTATCTATCCATCCATCCATCACTGTAAAATCCAACAGTGATTCTAACTAAAACTTTTTAGTTAACTCTACTTAATGTCTTAATTGTAAAAATCTAGTAATCTGTACTGTTCACATACTATTCCTTGTTTACTCAGAAAACCCAAGTTAAGATTGAATTGATTGGTTTAAGTGCCATTTTGTTGAGCAAATAAAAACAAAACTCACCAATATGGTGATCAGTGTTCCCTTTGGTTGGGCACTTGGAACATTCATATTATTATAATTCTTTTCCTATTGATGCAGCGATGCAACAAGAAATCACAATTATTTGGTTTCAAAGGAAGAGAAGTAATAAATAGGTTGCTTTTAAAAGTTGACCTATAGCTTCTGACTGAATCATTAACTATAGTTAATGATTTAGTCAGAAATTAGGTCACTTTTTAAAATGAACCTATGTAATGTTTCCCTTTATGTCGTATAATGATCGTTTACAATTGTATTGCTAACACTTTCATCATAAACACCTTGTGAAACTTTTAATTAGGTTGATATAATCCCTCTATATTTGTCTATCTTTTAGTTGGCCATGCTTGAGTCACACAGACTTCAACATTCAGCATGCAAAACACAACAATGGTAAAAACAATGGTAGCTATACTAAGTCGAGTAAATTTAAAGTAAAAGATCAAGTACTCTCATTTATTTTTTAGTTACTAGAACTATACTAACTAAGCATTTGTTAGCACAACATACTATTCCTTTCACTTTACTTGTTTTTTTTAAGGCAATCGGTTTGCATGCTTCTTTAAGTAAGTCTAACTAATTAGATTTTACAGTGTATCAAGACAACTTATCTTTACTTTGAGTTTCAGTTTATTTTAAATCTACTTCCCTACTTTCCAATTCAAATTACAGTTCGTTGCATCTTGAAGTTGCTATGTTGTTGGCAACAGTTTGCAGCTTTATTTTGATGAATAATATCAATGCACTTAATCATTTACTTGATTGCCGTACATTACATTGATTTTACCATGGTAAAGGTTGGTACTCATTGGGTTTTGCCTAAGAATATTCCATAACATGGTTAAAACCACTATAATGCATAATGCTCTCATGGTTTATTGCTTTATTTTGCGCTAGAAAACCAACCGAATCCCAGTGTAGCAGCCAGACAACAGTATGTGTTTGCAAAGATGTTTTCAGGTTCTGCACTTTTGGACTTTAGCCACAAACTCAGGATTTGGAGCGTCCCTGGTGTGGCATTGCGTTTTCGTGCCAGCCATTCAAAATGCCAACACCATGACACCATTATAGAATGAAAATCAAGTGCCCCAGTATGTTCAACCCCCAAACTTTACTCTTTTGTGGTACCCAGTTTCCCAGGCAACGCCTGGCCCTGACACTAACCAAGACCGTATGAGAGAGCATGACAGAATACATCTTTAATTAGTCGCCCCGATATGGGATGCAGTCCACAGCCTGATATTGGATTTCGACTGGCAGCTAGTGTGAACACACACTCTGTTCTTCTATTAAATAGACAAGGAACTCTGTGGTGCATCTGTTTGACCACCAGAACCATGACCGATCCCGTTTTCCTGTCTGAGGCTGGGCATTGTCGGAAACTGTGCCAACTGACAGCTTGGTTCGGGAAAACCGGTGGCCATACAAGGGAGGCATTGGTCCACAGTCATTTAATTACACCCGCACTGTCCATCACTGTTTGGACACAAAACCACCATCTGCGGGTTGTACCATATGTGTCTAAACACGGACTGTCAATCTTATCGGCAGGGACTGAAAACCTTTCTCTCTCAGCTTGCCGCCTGTCTGAAACACAGAAATGAAAGTACTAATGGCACACTGGAAACACAACCTCTCTGCCAGGGGTCAGTGAACACTGCGATTGCTATTTGGATCTTGAGACCATCAGTCTTGATGCTCAACACATGAAAAAAGAAAGAAGGCCAAAACCATCTTTTCAGATTTACAAGCTTTCGGATAAGGCGTTTGATGGATGGATATGTCATAATAATGCTACACATATAAACATTTAGATATTTACATTTTCAGAATGAGCTAGTGCAAAGCTTATCATGACAAAGGTCTTCTGGTGGTTGCTAAAACCTTGCTAGGGTGTTTTGAGTGGTAGCTAGGGTCACGGCTGTGCTAAACTCTTTCAGTTCATGAGGATGAATTTGAATTGAATTGGCCACACACCACAGGAAGTTGAACTAGAAATTGGATTGAAATGACAAGGGGAATTTATTGATTTGTGAAATGAAAGTTGACCCCCCCCCCCCATTTTAAAATGTGTATGCTAGGGTATGAGTACAGTCGAATGTGTAGACTTTCAAAGTGTACTTAATTTGATAGTGTGCACGAACGCAGGCAAAGAAAGTTTTGTGTTTGTCCAATGTCTGCACTATTTTTCTCCAGAAGTTATGACTGATAAAAATGTCTCTTTATTCTTTTATAAAGAATAAAATGGATCCTCAATGGATCCGTCTCCGGCGTGATGACTCCGATCTTTCGAATATTCCGATCTAATATGACTTCTGACCTGTAAAGTTGACAAAATAATATTCATGCACTGTTAATTGGCCAGAGGAGAACTGGCACTCCGACTGAGCCTGGTTTCTCCCAAGGTTTATTTTTCTCCATTATGCCACCTGATGGAGTTTTGGTTCCTTGCCACTGTCGCCTTTGGCTTGGCTTGCTCAGTTGGGGACACTAAATTTTTAACTAAATATCCAAATAAATTGAATTACTAAACTAAATTAACTATAATCAACTAAATTACTGATCTGCCCATATTGTCGCTGTATGACAATTGAAATGAGCTGGATGACATTACTGTTTTCTCCAGAGCGGCTGTACAGCCAAATCAAATTCTGTTGCATTATTTTCCTGTTTAACACCGTAAAGCTGCTTTGAAACAATCTGCATTGTAAAAAGCGCTATATAAATAAAGTTGACTTGACTTGACTTTTAAACTAATGTTGCGTCTCTCTCTTAACACCCTCACACAAGTGCTTGTCAATGAGGGCGTCTGTTGTTGTTGCAGTCTCTGGTATTTTGTTGCCGTTGTTCCGTCTCTTTAGTTTTGTTTTCTACTGTAAAAATAACAGCTCGGACCAGTGCTGCCACCTTGTGGAACAACTGATTAGTGCAAAACAAATTCAATGAGCATGTGTGACCTGTTGTTAAAAAAATCAGGCGCTGCGCATACTTTTGCGTTGTGAAATAACATTGCTAGAAGAAGATGCAGAAACAAGCGATATCATATGTAAGCAGATGTATATGTAAAATAACGCAAACATCAACATTTCAACAGCATATAAATAAAAACTGCCTAACGTTACCTAATGAAATGTCGACCCAGGACGAGCTACAGAACTGTGTATAGCATTATGCTGCATTCACACGGGGGCGTCTGCGTCAACGCTTATCATTTACTTTGAATGGGTGACGTCATGCGTTGCCGAACTGAATTGTGGGTTCTGTTGCTTGGCGCCACTGGCGTTGCTCGCGGCAGAAGTTGAAAATTTTTCAACGGGAAGCTGATTTTCTCCGATTTTTGCTCAATGTTGCTTTTTTAATTAAACTTACCCACATTCAAGTGTTGATAAAAAAAGAATGCATGAAGCTAGAATAAAACGTTTTTTTTAATTTTTTTATTTTTATAAAGCAGACCACCCCAAAGAAGAGAGTACTGGTCACAACAGTCTTATAGAAGGTGCACAGCAGAGGTTGGCAAATGTTAAATGATCGCAACTTTGGGCCTCGTCCTCCTAAAATCAAGATTGTTGAGATGTTAAGCCTCAGATGCTTATTATTACATGTATACGAACAGCGTTTTCTCGACATGTTTCCGTGTTGTTGTTCAGCAATGACATCGACGCAATGTTGTCTGGGTTGTTTTGCAAAAGGAGGGTGGGGCGGTGGGGCGGTGGGCAGTGCTCGGGGTGGTGAATGAAGTAGTTCTGACGTCACATTCTTACGGAAGTCTCAACGGCTAATGAAAAGGCACAGCCTACTTTATGCAGGCTGTGTGCATTTGACTGTGGATTGACTGTTTTGAAACGTATAGCCCGTAGTTCTCATGAAAAAAGCCAGGAAATTTCAGTTGTTTTGACAATATGGGACCTTTAAAGTACAAGCAATTTTAATTGTGATGTTTTCTTGGCAAACAGCGCTAACAAGTGAACTCCACAATTAAACACATTTTCTAAAGCTTGCATCTGAAAAAGTAAAACTGTCAAAATGCTTAACTTCCATGTTAACCTGTGCAACATTAATAACACCAGTCTCGTGAAGTGAACAAAAGCTATAGCTGCTGCTTTGTAGCGTTGCATGTTTGCCCTGCAGAGACTCTCTCCCACACCTCTTTAAACTTCAGAAACCCACCTCACCAAACACCTTCTCATCTCCTCATACTGTGAAGGCAATCAGTGTTAATTATGACAGTAGCTGAATACAGCTCATTTAAGCAGACATCTTCTCTGGTGTTTGTTGCAGTGGCATCCCTTGGGCACCGTTCTGTTGATCGTCAAAACAGGAAGGACATGCAGGAAGATTTCTTTGTAGAACAGGCCACTGAAGACCACTCTGATACGCTGATGTTCTTGACTACACTCCCTCCTCCTCAGCTTCACGACAAGCGAGTGTTGCCCTGAGGCGTGACGGCAGCACTTAACAGGCTTTTTCTTCCTTTTCTAAAGAACAGATATGGCACTTATCCTAGTGAAACTGCAAGAATGGGGGAGTCAGAGTGCTCAAGAGTGTGTTGTGACCCAGAAGAAAGTCACGCTGTGGACAAGTTGTAAAGCTTTAAGTGGATTCAGCACTTCTCATTGTTTTGAACTGTTTAAGTAAATCAAGCATTCTGAGTTAGTTCAGGCAGGCCATGTAGTCAAGCCTTGCTATCAGCTGATTGGAAAAATTACAACTCTGCCCATATCAGCTGATCCGATTCCTATGCACTCAATTGGCAACTCTCAAACAGGGCGCCTTACTTAAGCACAGATTAAGTTCAGTCTGCCTGCTTGGGTGGCAACACTGGACTGTGACTGGAGCACTGATGGCAGGAAATAACGGTAGCTCTGCTAGTGAGCTGGAAACAGATGATGAATTGTGTAGCGGAGTGCTAGAGGGTATGAACGGTGGAAAGTAGTTAAACGGAAAAGAAAGAAAACCAATAGTCAAGGATCATTTACGGATAGTGGAAAGGAGGATCACGTGAGTAGGAAAAATACAGAAGAATATAAAGTAATGTTGAAATTTGCTGAACCAGGAATGACGATAAACCCAATTAAGCTGCCAAAATCTCTGAATAAAGCATTAGGAGAAATAAATAGTGCAAAGACTCTGAGAGATGGAAACTTGATTATCATGTGTAAAGACGAAAAACAACAAAAGAAGGCACTAAGTATAAAGTCAATGATTGGATACCCAGTATCATGCACATTAATGAATAGGAAGCCTTGGATTAGAGGTGTAATAACTGGAATTCCTACTGATGTTCCTGCTGAAAAAATTAAAAGTTGCATTGAAGGGGGGAAGGTAATTGGAGCAAAACGGCTTCAATATGTGAAAAATAAAGAAAAGATGGATAGTCTATTGGTTATGCTTCAGTTTGATGAAGAAAGAATGCCAGAGAGAGTAAAAATAGGCTTTGTAAGTTACCCAGTAAGACCATACGTCTCCTCCACTAAGATGTTTCAAGTGGCAGAAGTATAGACATGTTAGTGCGATTTGTAGAGGAAAACAACGTTGTGCGAGATGTGGGGGTGACCATGAATATGGTAAGTGTGGAGAAGGAACGAAGGCAAAATGCTGCAATTGCGGAGGTGAGCATAGTGCTGGATTTGGGGGATGCATTGCTCACAAGCACGCTGTGAAAATTCAAAATGTGAGAATATCGGAGGGGTTGACTTATGCTGAAGCAGCCCAAAAAGCAAAACAAAATGAGCAGACACAGAGAGAGATACAAACACAGGAATGGACTGGGAATGCTTTGGATCAGAGAAAGATAAACAAGGATAGATTGGTGATCGGAAAAATGGAATTTGTTTTGTTTATGGACGAAGTAATAAATTGTTCTGCTCAAACAGAAAGCAGAACTGAGAGAATTAAAATCATAATAAGGGCAGCTGAGAGATACTTGAATGTAGTAGGCGTAACTTTGGAAAAAATAAATGACATGCTAAAGACAACATGTGGAAATACATAATAATAATGGTTTTAGCGATTCTACAATGGAATGCCAGAAGTCTTATTGCAAATGGTGCAGAATTTAAACATTTTATAGATCAACAGGATAATAAACCAAATAGAATTTGTGTAAAAGAAACATGGTTAAAACCTCAATTAAATTTTGTACTGCAAGGATATAACATTGTAAGGAAAGATAGAAGGGCAGGTAATGGAGGTGGGGTGGCCACTTTTATTAAAAGTGAATTAGAATTAGAATATAGAATTATTCATGAGTATGAATTGGCGATCATAGATATATATGCAGAGAAACAAAATATTCAAATAATAAATTATTATAATCCTTGTAGTAGACTAAGTAAAGAATTAGAAAATGGTATTGGTTCAGGAAATCATAAAATAATTTGGTGTGGAGATTTTAAAGCACATAACACTTTATGAGGAAGCAGCAATAAGGATCATAATGGGGATGTTGTAGAAGAAATAATAGACAGTAATGGGTTAGTATGTTTAAATGATGGTAGAAACACCAGAATAGATTTGGTACGTGGAGTTGGGTCAGCTATAGATTTAACATTGGTTTCTGAAGAGATAGCTTGTAAATGTGTCTGGGATGTTTGGGAAAAATAATAATATGGGTAGTGATTACTATATAATTTTATGTAAGGTAGGGTTGAGTGTATTGGAACATAATGTGTTTTAGCTCCAAGATAGATGGGCATAGATAGATAATAAAGCAAACTGGGTGAAGTAGAATTAACAACAGTAGATCTAAATATGATGGAGGATATAGAATAATGTAATATTGTATAAAGTAACCAATAATGTTATAGGAAAAAAGGGACAGTGTAAAAAGAGGAAAGCAGTTCATTGGTGGATAGAGCAATGTAGTAACGCTGTTTGTAATAGGAATAAAGCATTCAGAAAAATCAAAAAGACTCATTTATTTGAAGATTTTATTAAATATAAGAAATCACAAGCAGAAGTAAGAAGAATAGTCCGAGCAGAACTACTGGAGAGATTGGTGTAATACTATAGGAGAAGATATTGAAATAAGTGAAGTATGGGGATCAATGAGAAAAATGGCAGGAATATATAGAAAACAAACTCTACCCGTTTTAAAAAATTATGAAGGAAGAATGGCTGTTACAGATAATGGAAAAGCTGAAATGCTGGCTTAAGTATTTGTTAAAGTCCATAGTGATGATAATGTATCAGAGGATATTAAAAAGTATAGAATCCAGAATAAGAATAAGCACTCCAGAAGTCCTTCTGGAGACACTTTAGATGCAGATTTTAATATGTATGAATTAAAGATGGCTCTAGGTGGAGTTAAACATACATCTCCGGGAATTACTCAGTTATGTAATGATTCAAAATTTATCAGATAGATCTTTAAAAATGTTTTTAAATCTTTTTAATAAGATATGGAAGGCAGGAAAGCTTCCTAAGTCGTGGAAGCGTGGAATAATAGTACCAGTAGGCAAACCTGGAAAGGACAAATCCAATCCAATTCATTATAGGCCAATAGCATTAACCTTTAATTTATGTAAACTAATGAAAAAAATTATTATACATAGACTAAACTATATATTGGAAATAAAAGGACATCGCCATATCAGAGTGGATTTAGGGCAGGTCGAAATACAATGGATGTGGTTTTAAGCCTAGAAGCTGATATCAGGAAAGCTCAAGCAAATAAAGAAGTATTAGATTAGATTAGATTAGATTCAACTTTATTGTCATTGGCAGAGTACAAGTACAGAGACAACGAAATGCAGTTTGCGTCTAACCAGAAGTGCAAAAAAAAAGCAGAAAATTGTTTAGAATATATTGCACATCAATTAGATCAAGTTTAGATTATGTAAGTATAATTTACAGATTTGCATCTGAAACCACACTTAAAAAGATTGAAGCAATTCAGAATCAAGCTTTAAGAATATGTTGTGGTGCTTTCAGAACATCTCCCATTGCAGCCATGCAGGTAAGTTGGGGAAGCCCCTTTATACTTTCGTAGGTAAAAACCTTAGAATTAATTATTGGGTTCATATAAAAGGTCATAAAGAGAGTCATCCAGTAAAGGGAGTGATAGAAGAATGCTGGGAACATGGGAACAAAAACATTAAAAGCTTTGGATGGATTGCTAATAGGGAGGCAGAAGTAGTTGGTATTGCAGACTGTGATGTTAGTCCAACTGTGATATTATCCACAGTTGGATGTTACCTATGCCAATAGCAGACTTACAAATAAAAAAAGAAATCAAGAATGACAAAGATACCCCTAAGAACATTATTGAACAGCAGTATTTAGATTCAGATTTATGCATCATGGTTACATATACACTCACCTAAAGGATTATTAGGGACACCTGTTCAATTTCTCATTAATGCAATTATCTAATCAACCAATCACATGGCAGTTGCTTCAATGCATTTAGGGGTGTGGTCCTGGTCAAGACAATCTCCTGAACTACAAAATGAATGTCAGAATGGGAAAGAAAGGTGATTTAAGCAATTTTGAGCGTGCCATGGTTGTTGGTGCCAGACGGGCCGGTCTGAGTATTTCACAATCTGCTCAGTTACTGGGATTTTCACGCACAACCATTTCTAGAGTTTACAAAGAATGGTGTGAAAAGGGAAAAACATCCAGTATGCTGCAGTCCTGTGGGCGAAAATGCCTTGTTGATGCTAGAGGTCAGAGGAGAATGGGCCGACTGATTCAAGCTGATAGAAGAGCAACTTTGACTGAAATAACCACTCGTTACAACCGAGGTATGCAGCAAAGCATTTGTGAAGCCACAACACGCACAACCTTGAGGCGGATGGGCTACAACAGCAGAAGACCCCACCGGGTACCACTCATCTCCACTACAAATAGGAAAAAGAGGCTACAATTTGCACGAGCTCACCAAAATTGGACAGTTGAAGACTGGAAAAATGTTGCCTGGTCTGATGAGTCTCGATTTCTGTTGAGACATTCAGATGGTAGAGTCAGAATTTGGCGTAAACAGAATGAGAACATGGATCCATCATGCCTTGTTACCACTGTGCAGGCTGGTGGTGGTGGTGTAATGGTGTGGGGGATGTTTTCTTGGCACACTTTAAGCCCCTTAGTGCCAATTGGGCATCGTTTAAATGCCACGGCCTACCTGAGCATTGTTTCTGACCATGTCCATCCCTTTATGACCACCATGTACCCATCCTCTGATGGCTACTTCCAGCAGGATAATGCACCATGTCACAAAGCTCGAATCATTTCAAATTGGTTTCTTGAACATGACAATGAGTTCACTGTACTAAAATGGCCCCCACAGTCACCAGATCTCAACCCAATAGAGCATCTTTGGGATGTGGTGGAACAGGAGCTTCGTGCCCTGGATGTGCATCCCACAAATCTCCATCAACTGCAAGATGCTATCCTATCAATATGGGCCAACATTTCTAAAGAATGCTTTCAGCACCTTGTTGAATCAATGCCACGTAGAATTGAGGCAGTTCTGAAGGCGAAAGGGGGTCAAACACAGTATTAGGAACACCATACTAATAATCCTTTAGGTGAGTGTATATACTGATGGTTCTAAAGACCCCATCTCTGGAAGAACAGCTGCTGACGTATATATTCCTACATTTCAAACCAGGATAAAGAAAAGAATAACTGATCATGTATCCGCGTTGTTGGGGTAACAGTGTAGACCCAGAGACCAGTAGTGAAAAATGAAGACCAAGAGTCAGGAGTGTAATTAATTAAAGAAAGGTTTACTGAAGAATAGTTTGCAGTTTCATCAGCAGAAGCCAGCTTCAAGTCTCACAAGGAGTTCGTAGGCCGCGCTCCCTCTACCAGCCGTTCCTCGTACATACAATTCCTCAACAGTTATACTGTTTTCAAGGTCTAGCTACGTCATTACTGCAAGTTGAATGATTCTGATTGGCTCAGAGAAAATGAACAGTCATGGTAAATTTCCACACATTGTCAGTTAATCAGATTCACGTGTACATATATCACTTGTTGACGCTTTCACCCTGGAATTAGGCACGTAGTGACCTTCCAGATTCTGGAGCAGGTGCCAGCTTGCCCAGAACAACAAGTCCACCCATCTATTAGGATCCCCGTAATCCACATCCAATACTGATCTTTAACACCCAATACTGCACACATACACAAGATACACAGTCTCTTCAAGGTTGGAGTATGTGAGCTCTGGTCCTGACAAGCAAAAGTTTCCCAAAACATACTGATAACATGTGCTTTCTCTCAGTGAGAGGTACAGACAATAGTACAGGCCATATTCATACAATTCTTTAGTGTTTCAGTAAAAGGAAATAATATAAAATGAATAAAATATAATAAAAATGAAAGACAAATCCATATTTCATCTCTGGAAGCCGGGCTAAGTGAGCAAACACTATTTCTGCACTCCCAGCATGTTAGGGGTGTGTGATACCTCCAAAATCCAAACACAAGACAACAAGTTGCTATCAAGTTTTTAGCGACACATCACACATCCCTAGGCCAGACCCTCAGTCACTCCTCAGAGACCAAATACACACTTTAGAAAATATAAAGGAAGAAACAATCATTGGTCCTATTGATTGAGCAACATCATAACTGGAAATAATCATTAAAAATCATTATAATAATATAGAAAGATAAATATTGATTAAGGTTTTGATTATAAATTTAATTCAGATATATATATATATATATATATATATATATAGGTATATTGAAGTGGCAGTGGATTTCAGAATCCAACCTTTCAGCGTATGCAGCAGAATTAATTGCCATGATGGTAGCACTCCAGTGGGTAGAGGATGTAAAACCTAGACTAGTAATATGTTCTGACTCTTATGCAGCAATATCAAGCCTTGCAAGTGGACTAAAATCATCAAGGCAAGACATTATATATGAGATTCTTACAAGTTTGCTAAGAATAAGTAAAGTAAGCTTAATAAGGTTCCAGCTCATGTGGGAGTGGAGGCTAATGAAGTGGTTGATAAGCTAGCTAAGCAAGCTTTAAAACACTCAGAGATCAATATACAAGTGACTTTTAGCAAAAAAGAGTTTAAAGGGAAAATTAAAAAATTTATAACCAACGAATGGCAAGAAAAATGGAACTGTGATAGTAACGGCAGACATATGTAGAAGTACGAAATGGAAGAAGCGTTTTTAGGACTAGGAAAGAAGATACAATTATTTCTCGCATCAGAATAGGGCACGCTAGATTAAATCACTTTTTGTTTAAAATAGGAAAACATGAATCAGGTAAATGTAATTATTGTGATCAGGCAGAAACAACAAAGTATGTTTTAATAAAATGTAAAAAATATGAAAAAGAAGGGTTAAAACTCATTAAGGAAGTAACAATGGACATTGAATCATTTAATATGCAAAGTCTTTTGAAAGATAAAGTAGAGCAAGGAAAAATATATGGTGCTATTATAAAATATATTAAAGAAATAGGATTAGACGGGAGAATTGAGTGTTTTTTTTCTTTCTGATTGTTAGTGCTCCACACTCCAGTCCAGTTGGTGGCGGTAATGCACCGGAAGTTGGTTTGCCAACCGCCATAAAACCGCTATTAGAAGAAGGAGAAGAAGAAGTCTGCCTGCTTGTAAACCTGAATGTGCGAATTTGCAGCATTGATCATAAGCTGCCTGATTTGGAGTTAGCATCGCTGCATTATTATCATGGACTCGCTGAAGTTATAGGCCTACTAATGTATGTGACTGACTCAAGAACAATTTCAGATGAGATCTGCACTCCCCACATGAAGGATATCAAGCACATGTCACAGCTGGCAATATTTCACTCTCCATTTATCCACGAATGTCTTCAAGAAGCTAAATTCCAACACCATTTCAAAGCTATCAGGTCATTGGCAACGTAATTGACAACGCTATCTGCGTTGCTTAAGCTTCTAGTTGTTTTTAATCAAATGTTAGGCTTATGGATATTGCACTTGTTCTTAAAGCTAAAGTTGGTATTGGAAACGCACTTGTTTTTAAAGCTATAGATGTTGGAAATGTGCTTGTTCTTAAAGCTGTAGTTGATATTTGAAACGCGCTTGTCTTAGAGCTATAGATGTTGGTAACACGCTTATTCTTAAAGCTGTATTTGATATTGGAAACGCAATTCTTAAAGCTATAGGTGCTATTTGGAAACGCACTTGTTCTTAAAGCTATAGGTGCTATTGGAAACGCACTTGTTCTTAAAGCTATAGGTGCTATTTGGAAACGCACTTGTTCTTAAAGCTATAGGTGCTACTGGAAATGCATTTGTTCTTGAAGCTATAGGTGCTATTTGGAAACGCACTTGTTAAAACTATAGGTGCTATTTGGAAACGCAATTCTTAAAGCTATAGGTGCTATTGGAAACGCACTTGTTCTTAAAGCTATAGGTGCTGTTGGAAACGCACTTGTTTTTAAAGCTATAGGTGCTATTTGGAAACGCACTTGTTCTTAAAGCTATAGGTGCTATTTGGAAACGCACTTGTTCTTAAAGCTATAGGTGCTATTTGGAAACGCACTTGTTCTTAAAGCTATAGGTGCTACTGGAAATGCATTTGTTCTTGAAGCTATAGGTGCTATTTGGAAACGCACTTGTTAAAACTATAGGTGCTATTTGGAAACGCAATTCTTAAAGCTATAGGTGCTATTGGAAACGCACTTGTTCTTAAAGCTATAGGTGCTGTTGGAAACGCACTTGTTTTTAAAGCTATAGGTGCTATTTGGAAACGCACTTGTTCTTAAAGCTATAGGTGCTATTTGGAAACGCACTTGTTCTTAAAGCTATAGGTGCTATTTGGAAACGCACTTGTTCTTAAAGCTATAGGTGCTATTTGGAAACGCACTTGTTCTTAAAGCTATAGGTGCTATTGGGAAACGCACTTGTTCTTAAAGCTATAGGTGCTATTGGAAACGCACTTGTTCTTAAAGCTATAGGTGCTATTTGGAAACGCACTTGTTAAAGCTATAGGTGCTATTGGAAACGCACTTGTTCTTAAAACTATAGGTGCTATTTGGAAACGCAATTCTTAAAGCTTTAGGTGCTATTGGAAACGCACTTGTTCTTAAAGCTATAGGTGCTATTTGGAAACGCACTTGTTCTTAAAGCTATAGGTGCTATTGGAAACGCACTTGTTCTTAAAGTGCTATTTGGAAACGCACTTGTTCTTAAAGCTATAGGTGCTATTTGGAAACGCACTTGTTCTTAAAGCTATAGGTGCTATTGGAAACGCACTTGTTCTTAAAGTGCTATTTGGAAACGCACTTGTTCTTAAAGTTATAGGTGCTATTTGGAAACGCACTTGTTCTTAAAACTATAGGTGCTATTTGGAAACGCAATTCTTAAAGCTTTAGGTGCTATTGGAAGCGCACTTGTTCTTAAAGCTATAGGTGCTATTTGGAAACGCACTTGTTCTTAAAGCTATAGGTGCTATTGGAAACGCACTTGTTCTTAAAGCTATAGGTGCTATTGGAAACGCACTTGTTCTTAAAGCTATAGGTGCTATTTGGAAATGCACTTGTTCTTAAAGCTATAGGTGCTATTGGAAACGCACTTGTTCTTAAAGCTATAGGTGCTATTGGAAACGCACTTGTTCTTAAAGCTATAGGTGCCATTTAGAAATGCACTTGTTCTTAAAGCTATAGGTGCTATTTGGAAACGCACTTGTTCTTAAAGCTATAGGTGCTATTGGAAACGCACTTGTTCTTAAAGTGCTATTTGGAAATGCACTTGTTCTTAAAGCTATAGGTGCTATTGGAAATGCACTTGTTCTTAAAGCTATAGGTGCTATTGGAAACGCACTTGTTCTTAAAGCTATAGGTGCTGTTGGAAACGCACTTGTTCTTAAAGCTATAGGTGCCATTTAGAAATGCACTTGTTCTTAAAGCTATAGGTGCTATTGGAAACGCACTTGTTCTTAAAGCTATAGGTGCTATTTGGAAACACACTTGTTCTTAAAGCTATAGGTGCTATTGGAAACACACTTGTTCTTAAAGCTATAGGTGCCATTGGAAACACACTTGCCTTAAAGCTATAGTTGATATTGGAAACGTGCTTCTTAAAACTATAGGTGCTTTAGTTCTTTAAAGTCCCCGTGAACCAGAAGTAGCAACTGAGTTTTCTTCAGTGCTGTGATGTATTTCTAAGTGAAACAGAATATTGAATAGTGGGTGGGGTTTTACTTCAGCACACCTCGCTCATAGCAGACTAACGGTTGGAGGAAAGTGGTTAAGGATATTCAAACCCAAGCTGTCAAAATGTCATCGGAAAAGAAACGCCATTCCAGACCGGAAGTAACTTTTCAGATTTTGATTAAAGATTACCATGATGAACAATCTTTTTTTTTCTTCTTTTTTTTTCTCTCCTGTATCAACTTGCATGGATTAATTGTTCACCCTAAGACCTGTAATGTATGCTAACAAAGTAAAAAGGGTAAATTTTGATTTCATGAGGAAAAGTTATATACTTTAGCTATAGTTGCTACTAGAAGAAAAAAAATGCTGTTCATAAAGCTATAGTTGATATTGGAAATGTGCTTTTCTTAAAGCTATAGTCGCTATTTGAAAAGCTGGTAGAGGTGTTCTTTGGGCCTTATCCTGATCTATTGTGAAGATACGTTTTGCTCAAGGCTTTCTACGCTTTCTCAGGTGGTGAGTTTTCCACAGATTCTTTTAATCCATCACATGACCTCACATTTCTGATGTATCAATTTATTCTTACCACTTCACCATAATTCTAAGCACACTAAACTGATAGGAAAAGGGGATGAACAGTTGTTTTTATCTCTGAATCTGACTCTACTTTTTATGTTATCTATGTTGGCCTACCTAAGGAGCCATCCACAAGCTGGTCAGCAGGACCCATTATTTGCCATGGAGGAGGGAAAGCCATGTCCAGTGTCTGGCTTGCCTCCTGTCTCCACCTGCTCTGCCAATACTGCAAGCTTCCCTCAGAGTGTTATACGGCTCATTCTCTGCACATAGGGGCTGCTACAACTGCAGCTTCCTTCACTCCTGTCTCTACATTGAAGGCCATGAGGCAATGGTCTTCAGCTGCTTATGAACGATGCTCGAGCCATCCATAAGAAAAGCTATGAGTGCTGGTCCCTGATCTGTGGCTTGAAAATGTAATATTATAGCTTCAGTAGCTGTTGAGCCTATTTACCTAAATATAAATTACTTCTATCATTAGCTCTAGTTACATTCCTCATGCTAGCTTCACATAGATCGATTGGCTATTTACAATTAAATTCAGTTAGATTGCCTTCCTGAAACGCTCTTTTGGATCCTCTGCTGTCTCTTCAGTTAGCAGGAAGAGCCAGGGAGGATTGCCTGGTATGGTCTGTTGGGGGATTTACGCTGCCCTCCCTGTTTAAAAAAATGGGAGGTTGTCCCCAGTTTGTGTATGGTGTTTTTGACTTAAGTGGACCTGACTGAACTTGTTTTTCTGTGTTGTTTCACGTCCATAAATTAATATGACATTAAAAATACAGTGGATGTATTAACATATTTATTTGAAATAATATGACAATTTTTATGTACCGTGAACAGTTTGAATAAAAACAGAAAATATGCATTTGGTTGTTCGTGAAATTACTGAAGTATAGAAAGATGCACAATATATATTACAATAAATAAAAGACAGGGTAAACATAAAACAATTTTCACAATGTACATTAGTGGTAGTTAGAAATGTCTAAGAAGTGTTAAGCAGTATTCGTTTAGCAGATGCTTAGTTTTATCCAGCGCAAATGGATTAAATACTTACATAGCAAATTTGAATGATTTGATTAAGAACATTAATTAAAATATGAAAAAATGTTACATTAGGCTACTTAAAGTTGTGCTTTTATAAAGTGTTATTGATAAAAATGTAACCTTTTCAAATTGCGGGTGCTGAATTTCTTGAGAATCTGTTTTGGAGTAATGTTTGTTTATACATTATAACTAATCGGTAAAACATTAAAGCTACACTAATTTAACAAAACAAAATAAATCGTATGAGAGAACATTGTTTTGGTTGTGCTTCAGCTCTGTTCCTCTGCGCGGATGAATTTGGCTACAAGTGGATACTGGATCTACTTATCAGAGCAGATGGACGAATAAATAACGTTTAATTTGTTTAAATTACAAATGGTGATTACCCGTTTTGAATTATCCATAATTTGTAGTTAGACAACAAACTTTCAGCTTTACACTACCCGGAGCTACTCTGCGTACGTGACGTGTGCAATTTCCCGCGAAATCCGTCCCGACTGCTTAAAAATGCCATTATTATAGGTTTAACACATTTTGTTTGGGTAACATGGCTTGGATTCTTTGCACTCTTTCATTAATTAGATTTTTTTTTATCATAAAGTAATATTTGTAAGTCCATTACTAATGAAAGTGTTATTTAATCACCTGTGCTGGCGCGGCAAGTTTATTGTGTCAAGCGGCCTCTCATGCGTTTGCCCATGTGTTCCCCACTTCCTCGTGCACGCGCTGGTCTAGCTGTAGTTGAAATGACACGCGTGTTTTATTGCACTGGCTGCATACTGTCATTCATCTCCACAGCCATTTGTGTAATCAGTGGATCGCTCGCTGTGTGAGTGCGTTCAGCACTAAGGTGAGAAAGCAGAGGGAGGAGTTTAAACTTACCCGAGGCTTTGGGAGCCGAATGACTGTCATCTCTCTCTCCCTCTCGGGTTTATATGTGGACGCGCGCGCTGATTTCTCCTGCTCCACAGCAGATCTTTGCGCCCGGAGGTGTCGTTCAAGAGCACCGGCTCTCTCTTCTACCGGACCGGACACTCGTGAGCATGGCAGACAGCTACTAAAGCCACCACGGAGAGATACGCGTTTATACCGACTATGGCTGTAGACGGTAAGCACACTGAGTGTGTTATTTAGCCTACTACGCTCAACAAACCATACTGCAGCCACATGTGATCCGTTTATTTACATGCTGACGTTACAGTATGTAAACAATACTTATGACTTCTTATGTTTACTGTACTATATTAGACTACAGTACTAATGACTAATTATGTTCTGTGCTATAGCCTAATACCTACTTAACTCTTTACATTACACTACACACTATTTACAGTACACACAGAGGAAAAAGGTGTCAAAATTGTACCTTTAGGGGTACAACAGCTTGTCACTGGGGCAGTACCCTTAAAAGGACATATTTGTATATATATATATCCACAAAAAGGTTCATAGTAGTACCTTATTTGTACTATAAGGTACTAATATGCACCTTTTAGGAGTAAAAAAGGTGTGCTATTTTTCTGTACCTTTTTCTCTGTGTGTACTATTTACTAATGCCTTGTATTAAAGTATAGGACTAAAACTATAGAATAAAATCTAGTTTTTAAGCATTTAACATTTACTTTTGTGTATTGATTTTTTTCTTCTTCTGCCATTTGCCAAAGTTTTAACTTGGTTTACATCATCAGTAATTAAATTAAAAGTTGTTAGACTTATTTATACTATATTATTTATTAATATCCTATACTATACTGTTACTATAGAACAATATTTTATTATTTGCTTTTTTTTGCTGCACCCCGTGATGCTGTTTATATTTTTGCTGAATGCCATGTGCAAGTTTAGGTCAGAAAGTAATTGGTGCAGGCAGACTCACACATCGTGGTTTTTTTGTCCATCATGTTGACGTTGCACTCAACTCGCTGAAGGGAATGTCAGATAGAGTTCATGGGTTCACAGCTGGACATAAACATAAGTCTACCTGACAACTTGCATGATAAATGAAATCATTCACACACATGCTTACAGTGATCTCAAGGGCTTTTATGGAACTGTAAGAAATATATGTTTTCCCTTGGCCCCAGGCAATTATACATAATCATAGTAGCTATATCTGCAGCGCTCAGCGTGGTGCTGAACGGACAGCAAGACCTTGCCTCGCTTTAACCTGCATTTCTTCTTATCCTGTCCTCTTCCTAATTCTCTTTCCTGTCACAGAATTCAGAAATTTAAAAGTTCAGTTTATTCCCAAAATAGGATGTAGAATTATGTTGTGTTGAGCAAAAACGTGCATTGGCAAACAAATTGCATAATCATAAAGGAACGTTAGGTCATTGTTTATTCAAACATGTTGTTTTTTATGCAATTAAAATGGCTTGTTTTAATTTGTGTTGTATTCTGAGCAGAATATTAGCAACATTTAAGCATGTTTTTCTTCCATCCTAAGAGAAGGTCTGATATGTGAGTACACAAGTGTTTTATATAGAGGAAACTTATATTTACTTCTGTGGCGTTTGATTAGACAACTGAATTACACTTGAGAAAACTGATTGTTTGCTTTAATATCTTCTATTGCACAGATATTGCTACATCATTCTCCTGTTAGAGTACAGTTATTGCTTGGCAAGGTTTCATTTCATACTGGCCGTAATAAAAAGGTTTCCAGAATAGAACTGGTTTCTGATTCACATAAAGCATGTTTGTGTCACTGCTCATATAAAGCTTCATTAGATCTGGAGAGGCACAGATGTTGGGTTAACCCCCTCTTGCCCTGTTTCACACACCCTAAAGCTTTGAACCAATCCCAGCATGCAGCAGGAAGACTGGGCTGCTACCTAAGGGACCACCAATGCATTAAGTGCATGGACAAACGCGTGTCCCTCATTCATGCAGATGGATTAGAAATGCTAGACCCACACGGTTCACTCACGGATTCTAACCACATGCACAATATCTGAAAAAATAGAAAGGGAGAGCGTGACAGAGCAGTGGCGATAAAAAGAGTAATTTCTGGTTCCATTTCGCTCAGACTGACATGCAATGGGTGAAGGGAGTGTATCTTTTGGCTCAATGTGCATGCAGAAGCGATTCCATGCTTGACCAGTCTGCCAACACCATTCATTGACTGTTTTTTTTCTTTCTGTGACTAGTAGACATTTGCTGTTACTCTGTCATTTGAAAACACAAATAATGAATTTAATTCATTTCGACCGTTTCGCTTCGGTCGCCTAGCAGACATTTTTTGCTAAATCTCATGTCACATTTTCCACTCTCCAAATTTTTTTTTTTTAAAAAGTCAATTAAAATAAACCAAGCATAACTTTTTTTAACAGCTTTCCCATCGCATTTCATCATAGTTTTTGACTTTGGTCCATCAGTTTATAAAACGTAAAACGCAATGCACTTATAATAGGGTTTATAGGGTTTAAAAGCAGAAATGTGCAGCTTGTGCTATAATCCGTCTTTTAATTCTGCCATACACAGTGTGCGCTATTTAAGCTATAAAGTTGTTTAACCCTTATGTTACGGGTCAGTTTGTCAACACAATTTTTTTTCAATTTTGTGACAATTTATCATTTAGGGTCATGAACATGGCAACATTTTGACACTCTGAAGTGTTGTGAAATGCATGTACAAAATATCTGAAGATTTTGATGTTTGCGGGAAAAATGTGCAAGCGTAAGGATTTGAGCAAGTTTGACAAGGGCCAAATTGTGATGGCTAGACGACTGGGTCAGAGCATCTCCAAAACTGCAGCTCTTGTGGGGTGTTCCCGGTCTGCAGTGGTCAGTATCTATCTAAGTGGTCCAAAGAAGGAACTGTGGTGAACCGGTGACAGGATCATGGGCGGCCAAGGCTCATTGATGCACGTGGGGAGCGAAGGCTGGCCCGTGTGGTCCGATCAAACAGACGAGCTACTGTAGCTCAAGTTGAAGAAGGTAATGCTGGTTCTGAGAGAAAGGTCTCAGAATACACAGTGCATCTCAGTTTGTTGCGTATGGGGCTGCATAGCCGCAGACCAGTCAGGGTGCCCATGCTGACCCCTGTCCACCGCCGAAAGCACCAACAGTGGGCACGGGAGCATCAGAACTGGACCAAGGAGCAATGGAAGAAGGTGGCCGGGTCTGATGAATCACGTTTTCTTTTACATCACGTGGATGGCCGGGTGCGTGTGTCGCTTACCTGGGGAACACATGGCACCAGGATGCACTATGGGAAGAAGGCAAGCCAGCGGAGGCAGTGTGATGCTTTGGGCAATGTTCTGCTGGGAAACCATGGGTCCTTCCATCCATGTAAATGTTACTATGACACATACCACCTACCTAAGCATTGTTGCAGACCATGTACACCCTCAAATTTAATGGTTATCTGCAGCTACACACCCCCAAAGACCAAGGCAGGGCGAGACCGAGTCAAGACCAAGGTCAGACCAGCACTCCTAAACTTCATCTAGTTCTGTGTCTGCTGTCTGAGAAATGTCTTGTATTTAATCAATAAATACAATTAGAATAATAAGACACTATAGAGCTGTTACCAATCAAATCACTAACAATATAATTCATCTTTGTGTTGAAGAGGTTGCTCAGAAGTTTCATCCGAATTGGTACAATTACACCTGCATAAATAATGTTCAGATTAATTTAACATTAGAACATTAACATTATTACAGAATAATTTATTCAACTGATTTGTTCAAAGCAGCTGATTGACTTAATAATGAAACATGTTGCAGAATTAGCAAAAGCTAAAAGTGTGTCTAAAATTACTTAACTTCTTGTTTATTGAACATTTGTATAAAATCAATATCACATTTGCAATCGTGCTCATATTCGTGAAAACAGCTCTCTTGCTCTTGTGATATTGCTTAATTATATCCTATGTTATATAAAAAACAAAATCTCATACAAGTATGTTTTTGCAATCATATCTTGAATTGTGTGGACATTTATAATTTTGGGCATTTTTGAGACAATCCTGCATTGATTTTGAGCCCGGCAGCACAGTAACAAAAGAAATCACATTAGAAAGAAGTTATTGATTGCATTTTAAGCAGTAAGTTTTACGTCAAATCACATTAATGATGTTAACAAATGAATCAAACAATGCACTGGCAATTTAGTGATATCCTCGCAGTTGTGGTCTTGCAATAATATCTGTCTGCAGAGCCGCAGAGCCGCAGTTTCACCCCAGCAGTTTTGCCCACGCTGTCGCATTTCATTTTTAAATCTTGACGAGTGTTCTGTTCTAAAACTTTCTAATGGTTATTATTGCTCCTGCTATTATTTTTTGCATCTGTTTAAGGGTAGGTTTAGGGTAGGGGTGGGTATGGATGTTAAAAAAAAAGCCTCAAACCACATGAATATGATGCTGGTAGCACAATCTGATAGGTAGCATTTTTCGCTGTTTAATTGTGCTACCTACTGTTTTAATGGGAGGTAGCAAAATCTGAAAAAGTAGGACAAATCGACAAAACTCCGTAACTCCACATCTCGACGACGAAAACTCTCACGTCGAAATGCGCATGCGTGGGCAAAACTGCTGTGGGGTACAACTGTAGTTGGGGTAAATCTGCGGCTCTGCAGCAGACCCTTCTCTGGTCTTGAGATAAAATCCAAAGTCCTCTTAGTCTGAGACCAAGGCCAAGTACAAATGCGTTCAAGACCGAGACAAGACAAAGACCTTCAAAAGATGATCTTGAGACCGGTCTTGAGTACTACCACTACTTATTAGAAATATACTTTTTCAAAAATAAACATAACTGCTTCAAAATTTGCGGTTTCGCTTTGGATGCATGCGTGTAATTTACGTTAAAGAACAAAACGTCAAAGTATAGTCAAGTTACGTTTACCACAGGCTTTATTTTACTCATAAATTGAAAAACCCCATAGGAAAATCTCGGTGAATTAGACTTCTGGGTTTTGACGTCATCCCTGCACCATTCTATCATCTTGCATCATAGACTTTGCTTGGAAGTGAAATATGCAATTTTGACTTTAAAAAAAAAAAGTCAAAATTTTTGTCTGTGGTAATCGACAGTATGTGTCTCAGATGCTGTTTATAGAGCTTAACTAGTATTAAACCCAGAACATTCCTTTAACAATGGTCCTAAATCTGTTCCTTTAAGAGCTTTTGTCCTAAAGCCTCTTGATCTTGTTTGTACTCAGTGCATTGTAGGTCAGATTAAATGAATCTCGCCCAAACCACATGACCAAAGTTGCATCCCTGTGAACTGATTCTCACATGAGCGCATGAATAATGAAGAAAAGGAGGTGAAATGAAAGGAAGCTACTGTTTTCTTTAGCCACATAAACATGGCCTTTATTAGCCTTCTCTCACATGTTTGTTAAGGAGGGGCTTTTAACAGCTATTTGGTGACCTGCCCAAAAGTTGGCTTTGGAGAGCTTTTGAAATGTGATCCTGGCTCAAATGGTGTGGAATGTGTGTGTGTGTGTGTGTGTGTTTAGGCCAGCATCCTTGTGTCCTCACAGGCATTATATCCACCTTAAACCATCCATTCGTCTCTTTATCCCCCCTATCCTTTTGTATCGTACCTTTCAAGCAGACAAAGGATTTTTGCTAAAATGGATTTTGTGTGTGTGTATGGCATGTTTGATCTCTATGTGTCTATGAGTTTGCATTATGTTTTTATGCTGCTGTATGTATGTTTGGGTTTTAATTCTCGTTCCGTTGGCATGTTGTTGGTCTATCCTCTTACGGTGTCATCGCAGTTCACACAGCATCTATGCTGACATCAGGAGAAGAGAAAGTAAAAAAAAAAGATTTTCCTGCTTTTTTTCCCTGCTGTGATCCATTTAAAAGATCTTAAATGAAAAGGCGTCACTGTCAGTGCATAAGCATAGAATAGGTTTATTGTTTGTATTTCATATTTGCACAGCTGTTGTGGGTGGATATTTTTGTCTCTGACTTTAATCTGATTAGACAATTCGCCATCAGGTACATTCACACGTCAGACATATTAAAGGAATGTGTACTTTTTGTCAGAATTTCTGTCAGAATTTGGAACCAGAACCTTAAATAATAATACTTTAAGAATGAAACAGTGAAGAAACCAATCTTACTGAATAGTTATGATTAGTTCCAAATTTGAACTGTATTTCGAATATATAGCAATCCAATGAAAATGTCTGGGTGGTTGATATAGTGTTCTGAATGAGTTGCTATGTAGTTGCTAGGGTGTGGTTTCTAGAACATTGTTATATGGTTTCTAGGATGTTTTTTCCCTCACTTTATTTCGATTTTCTCCATATAAATATAATACATCATACAATTACAGATAGCACAACAGTACAGCTTGAGTTTAACACTATGGGTTAGAGGTTTGTTCCAATCCCTAACACTAAATATAATGCTTAACAGAGACTGTTTATAAATATGAATTAATTGTGTTGAAATCTGTCTGTTTGGTCTGATTAAAATGATTTGGATAAGGTGGAACCTGAAGATCCAGGGTACAATCAAATCAATAATGCCCGGTACATATTGTACGATTTTGGGCTGTCCCAGGCGATTTCTGTGGTCGTGGCTCCTAAACGGTGGTCCTACGACGTCGTACAGTGAGAGAGGTTCAAAGACGGCCATTGCCATTTGTTTACCACTAGCACATGCTGATGACATTTTATTTTTCTGTACTAGCTTGCGTTGTAGTCTGTGATTCAATAGTTGTTTTCATCGCACAGTCTACATGTCGTATGGAAGCTTATTACAGTAGATCCATGCTGTAATGTATGATTTGTGATGATCTTATAGGATTGCCGAATTTGCACAGTCTGTAGCAGGCACAAGACTGTATAGATCCTAGAAAATCACATGCTTCATCCATATGTTGCCTCATTATGTATCAGTGCTACACTTCTGAGATTCCCTATGAATAATAGTGGGGTTGAGGGGGATGGGGAGGAAAAGCAAGGGGGAGGTGTCTAATAAACATTCACTCGTCAATCCCCCTGGACTTTAACCAGATTGATCAAGCGTTAAAAGCCGGGAGGGATCAATTTAGGCTTAAATCAACAAGCATCTTTGAGAAAATGGACAGAGAGAAAGGAGGAGGCAGAGAGATGACTGAAGAATGGAGAAGAAAGGTCCATTTCATTTGCTGGGAGGACTGATGGCTGGGTCGACCTGTGAGCTATGGATAATTGCTCTCGCAGAGGGCAAAGCTTTGTACCCCCCCCCCAACATCCCAAGTGTTCTCATCTTCGTTCTCCACCCCCCCAGTGGTGACTGTGGTCACTCTTGATTTTTTTTAAATGGGCGGTCTGTCAGCTCCTCTCATCCTGTTGTATTAGCAAGTGCATGGGCCCATGTCCAATATCTCTCCGTTAATTAGTGCTCTGCGAAAGGAAAGAAATGCACGATTGGGAAAGATAAAGGATGAAAGAAAATGAGGTTGAAGAAAGAGACAGAGAGAGAAAATGGAGAAAAGATAATGGAAACTGCTGAGAGGGTTGTGCTAATTAGAGATAATACAGTTGGTTTGAATTTGATGGAAATTGATGGTCTTTATGCTAGTTAGTTGCCATTTTGTAGTTGCTTTTCTAAAGCATCTTAAAGCTGTGGTTCTCAACCAGGGGGGCACAGGATGACTTAAACATTTTTAAATGAATAAATTATTATTAATATATTAACCCTTAAATGCATACCTCAGGTCTTTAGTGATCCGGGACCTCATCCATTACCCTCCTCCTCATTCATTTTTTAAAGTTGGACATGAACCTTAGTATTCCTCAATCAATGACCCGAGGTGTGTAACAGTGTAAGTATATTTTTTCTGCACAACAATTATTGAATCTTTAATGACTGAATAAGTGCAGTTCACCTTTAGTTCCCAAGGTGGCAATGTCTGACACACAATGATGAAGTGACGTTTCACTCATAGTTACCGCAGGCAGAAAACAAAAGAATGGCTCAGAGATTTACTGCAGAGCAAGAACTGAACACAATCAAATATTAGTGTCACTGTCACTAGATGTTGGAGAAGCTGTCAGCAATCAAAATTCAGATTGTTAATTGTAATTGTTACTCTAATATCAGGAGAATTTTATATTATCGCGACAGGTAGAGATCCATCCGTGTTAGATATAGATCCGGGTCACTAAAGACCCGAATATGTGATAATGACTGGTGAAAAATTCATGTGTTTAATGGTTAAAATAATCTAACTTGAATCTAAACAAAAATGCTAAAAAAAACAAGATGTAAAGTGAAATAGTGTTTATTTTAATTTTCTCTCAATAACTGTTGTTTTTTTAGAAGTGCATACAGGTCTGGAATACAGAGCACACACTGGAATCACAAAATGAATGGTAGGTAATGTATTCAATAAGCCAATAAAAAATCTAGTTACATTAGAAATACCAGAAATGCGGTATATGGAGGTGGGGCCTTCAAATATTGTGTTAAAGGGCCTTCGAGTGAAAAGGGTTGAAAACCACTGACTTAAAGGAATGTTATTGGTTAAATATAAGTTAAATGCTGTCGATTAACCCAATCGTTCTAAATGTAAAAGAATAGCAGAGTACACACCACAGCCATAACAATAACGGCACAGTGAAACAATGTCGCTGGAATCATTTTGAGAACGATTTTATCCAGCTGATGAATGATAAAAACAAAGTTAAAGTAGAATCTGGAAGACTTTTACTTTATATTATGTTGTGTATGTTTATATACTGTATATATTCCCCCAAAGCTATATGCCGATATTCATTTCTTTTCTTTTTTTTCCCCCTTAGACCCCCTCACTTCATATGTATCATGTTGACATTATTATTAAACCAGTCCTCTATTCTGTAATTCTGAACTGTCTGGGACTGTTCCTCATGTGTGATAGAGGTTTCTGATTGGCCAATGGCCTCGCTGAAGGCACTAGGCAGAGACGATGCAGCTCCTGGCGGCAAAAAGCAATTACACAATTTGATTGCACTGATTTTTACATCTGTATTATCAGTCTCATCCAGCTCTACTCCAGCTAATGGGTGCGTTATGAACCTGTGAACACGAGAGAGGGGCTCAACGGGCCGCGTCTTCCTTCTCTTCTCATCTCTGTTTCTGTGTGTGATAAACAGCTCTCCACATTCCACCCTGTCCCTCAAAATATCACCCATGGGCCATATCTCTGACTCAAACTGTCTCTGTCCCTTTATTTTACATCAGTGTTCTCTCTCTGACCCTTTCTGATTGTCTGTTCAGTAACACAAACACTTCAGCTGGAAGGCCGTAGATGTGGATATTCTAAAATGAGGTGGCTAGGTTTACCACACAGTTTATTAGATTTTATCCTCTGATTCATCTTTATAGTTGGTGGTAACACTGTACAGTTATGATACCAGAAGATAATACCATGGTATTTTAATATGTACCACAATAGAGAGTAGAAAAACTTGTTCTTGTTGCCTCAGGAGGAATTTGGTGCTTTTCCTCAAGGGCTTGTGAAAAAGAAGTGTGTACTTCAAATCGTAGAAGGGTTTTTATATTTAAAAAATAGTCGTTCCAGATAATATGAACAAAATAAAGGCCATTTAAGTGCATATATACATATACAATTTAGTAAAAATAAAGAAAAAAAATTGGTTCTTTGTTTCCCCAAAAAACCTTTTAGTGAACAATTCATAAAATAACAAAAAAAATTCTTAGGGCAAAAAATAGTGTTTTTTAAGAGAGTAGGGACCGTCTCATGCATGTTGCATACAAACATTTGTCTGTGGATTTGCCAAAGTTTGCAAATGCCATTTAATAATATGCAAAGTGGATCACAGACCTTGTCCTTGATTAAGACGCTTAACTCCAGGTTATTCCAGAGGGACTCTCCCTCTAATAATTCAGGTGATTTGGATGGAAGTGTCAGCTAATTGACATTAATTAGTGGTTCATTTAAAAAAAAAAAAGAAGATTTGCAATATCAATAATGGGTCCTGCAACATTGTCATTGGTGCCATTGTTAGGGGTCAGATGAGTTTTTGATGAGGGTCTGGCTGGCAGGTGTTGAGTTCATTTTCATTTTGCACTTGAATGTTAAGTACTATACTTGAGGTAATAGAGTTCTCTTTTGCTTTATCTCGTCTCACATGTGTGATATGTTATGTTAAAAAGAAAATGGCAGCTTAGTCTGAGCTGATAAATATTTAGTTTTTTTTTTTTTTTTCAGATATCTTTATTTATATGCAGTATTTATGTATTATGTATTTACATTATTTGTTACTCATATAATTTAGATCAGGGTTTTCCCCTAGGGGTTTGTGAAAGTAGTGCAGGGTGAGATTGTGTTAGAACTGCCAATGAATAAATTAAAATAATAAATGTTAATTAATCTTAATGAAGAAATTAGTAATAATAATAATAATAATAATAGTAAATGCTGAAATAACAAAGAAATACATTTGGAATAAAAATTTATAATTGACAAAATGCAAGTGAACATGCAGAGATGTCATAAAAATCATTACACACTGTAAAAAGTGGTATCCTGCAATTGTTACCTTAAGTGGATAGTTCACCCAAAAATGAAAAGTTGCTCCAAACCTGTATGAGTTTCTTTCTTCTGCTGAACAAAAAAAAGAAGATATTTTGAAGAATGTTGGTAACCAAACAGTATATGGACCCCATTGACTTCCATTGTATTTTTTTCCATACTATGGAAGTCAATAGGGCCCATCAAATGTTTGGTTACCCATATTCTTTAAAATATCTTATTTTGTCTTAAGTGGGACATATTATGCCCTTTTTCACAAGGTGTAATATAAATCTCTGGTGTCCCCAGAATGTGTCTGAAGTTTCAGCTCAAAATACCCCCCCGATCATTTATTATAATTTTTAAATGCAAATGAGCTGCTGCTCTTCGCCCCCCTTCCAGAAGAGGCCAGATCCTTTACACGAGCTTTGGATACTCCGTCAACAACAAAACAGGCGTATCTCACTCAGCCAAACTGTCACAAATAACCAGTTGTGGAGTGCAGCCTTACATGTTTGAACAGGAGTCGGACATAGATGAGAGACTCAGGAAGAGGTGGGTGAAGCGGTCATAGCCGTGTTTTATCATGAATAAAACAGAGCTATTGACCAATCAGAATCAAGGACTGGAACTAACCATTTTATAAAATGTTTTTTTTGGCACAGACATTGTAACACTCTAGCTAGCTGATACAGCGAGTAAACAGAAATGGCGGTGTCTGTGCTTCTCCCTCAGGGGTGTGTCTATGCTAAAAGGGCAGATCATCAACAGTTATGGGCGGGGTTTCCCTACTCTTACTATGGGGGGTAGGGGGAAATATGAAACCGCGCATTATGAGAGATTAATAATGATTGATTGGGATTATAAAAAGTATTTGGTGGATTTTTACCATTATAGGCTGGTTATTTACACACACTGTGGACGCACATCTGTGTTCAAACACCTTATAAAAGTGTTTATGAATGTTATGAATTTTGCATAATAGGTCCCCTTTAAGCTCAAGAAAGAAATGAATACAGGTTTGGAACAACTTGAGGGTGAATAAATGATGACAATTTTAATTTTTGGGTGAACTATCCCTTTTAAAGATATTTTTTTTCTATTTGACTTCAATATTTTGATTTCAATGAAACCAATTAATTAATGTTTAATGTTCCCGTTTTTTCCACTGTGTTTTTAAAGAATGACACAAATCAAATAACTGAGACCATAGGGGTTTAGCTGACAAAAAGGTTCAAAGGATGTACTCATGGAAATTATACCAAGAACTAGGAAGTATTTTAACTAGTTATTCAGTCTGGCTGATATATCGCTTTATCACTGGTTTTAAAATTGGGTGAAACTCAAATTCAAAGGGTCAAGAATGTCTGCCTATGCCAGTAAGGTTGAATCTTTCCTGTGTCTTACTTTCTCTCTCTGGCTCTGAGGTGTGTTTAAATCAGATGGACTACTGCTCTCATTTCATGTTTTCCTTATTTACACTCCCATAATCGCTTTATTATGTTTCCTAGAGGTCATGCATTATCTCTGTGACTCTAATCTCTGCGCTGTGACACATTGGTTATCTCTGCTGCTTGGGTGAGTGTGTGTGTTTGTGAGGTACTAGTGTATCACTGACCTTTTAACATGTCTGTTCTCATAATCCATTCTGAAAGAGTCCAGACCACCTTATCTGTGAAAGGATTTGATGTATACTGGCATGTGTGTGCGTGAGAGCGATCGAGAGAGGAAAGCGAGAAATACACTCTGGCAGGTCATCTCAGAGTAAACAGTCCTCTTGGTTTTTGAACTTAAGCTGAAGCTTCAAAGTCACCCTCAGGATTTGCCCTTGCTGGCTCAAGGCTGTATTGAATTATATAATTCCCCATGGACCAAAAATAAAGACGGTTAAAAATTAAATGCATTAAAGACATATCAGTAAATTCTTCGTCTCGGTTACTAAAGTAACCTCGGTTCCCTGAGAGAAGGGAACGTGTATTGCGTAAGCTTGCTTACGCTATGGGAAAAACTACTTTCATCGAGGATATTAAAGCCAAAATTATCCTTATAATTTTATTTGCTGTGGCAACTGCACGCACCTATGGCTGACAGACAACTAGACTGGACAGAGTCGGGCCTTATAGTTATTGCAAATGTGTATACATTTGTCTATTATGTGATTTATATAAAACCAGACCGGACCGAGTCGGGCCATATGATATTGCAAATGTGTTATACATTTGTTTATATGGAGTTTAGATAAAAACTAGACCGGACAGAGTCAGGCCTATAGTTTTTGCAAATGTGTTATATATTTGTTTATATGGAAAGAACCCTAGCTTGCAAAGCGGGAATCTCCAAGTTATAGAATCTAATAAATGTTGACGGAGAGGCCCAGTCTGCCACCGCACAGATATCTTCAAGTGGTATTCCACTGAACCAAGCCCATGATGAGGCCATGCCTCTAGTGGAATGAGCTCTGACGCCTAAGGGGCAGCAGAGACCTTTTGACTCGTAAGCCAGCGAGATAGCATCTACTATCCATTGCGATAATCTCTGCTTCGTGATCACGCACCATTTGGTGCGGCTGCCAAAGCATACGAAGAGCTGTTCAGACTGCCTAGATGTGGCGGAACGCCCTAGATGAACTTTCTAAGAGCCCTGACGGGACAGAGTAGATTCGCGTCTCTTTTGTCCTCAGATGAGGGAAGAGCTGATAGCGAAATGACCTGTGATCTGAACGGAGTGGGAGCACTTTGGGTACATAACCATGTCTTGGTTTGAAGACGACTCTGGAGTCGTTAGGCCCAAACTCAAGGCAGGAAGCGCTCACCGAGAGCGCATGTAAAACGTACGATTAGGTCGCTTCTCCCCAGTGACTGTCCGGCGTGAAACGCTGCTATGGCCGCCACATATACTTTGAGCGTGGAAGGGGCGCGACCCCCCTCTTGAAGAAAGGAGAGGACTTCTGTCATGCCACACGAGTGTGGGTCCAGGTTCCGTGCTGCACACCAGCTTGAGAACACTGGCCAAAATGGCGCCTAGCTTGTGACGCTTTCTGTGCTTCAGTGAAGTGCTCAGCGAACCCATTCACCGCTGGACCAAACAGGCCGGTGGTGGAGATGGGAGAATCCAGAAAGGAGGCTTTATCTGTTTCCTTCATGTCCGTGAGGGTCAGCCAGAGATGGCGCTCTAGCACTGTCAGGTTCACCATGCATCTGCCAATCGCCTGGGCGGTGGTTCGCTGCGCTGCGCAGGTCTTTGAATGCCTCAGGATCAGGGACAGACTCATCCAGAGAGCAGAGAAGTTTTGCCTGAAACACTTGAAGAACGGCCATAGTGTGAAGAGCCGAAGCAGCCTGACCGGCGGAGGCATACGCTCGACCAGCGAGAACTGACGTAGTGTGGCAGGGTTTTGAGGGGTGGGTCGCTTTAGCCTGCCATCCCCTAGCAGAGGACGGGCAAAGATGCGCTGTGACAGCTTTCTCAAGAGGGGGCAGACTTTCATAACCTCTTTCCTTTGCGGCGTCAATTGTCGAGAACGCTGAAGAAGCAGAGGATTTCAGATGACCTGAAAATGGCCCTTTCCACGATTTCGTCAGCTCGTCGTGAACTTCAGGGAAAAAGGGGGCGGGCCTTTGCAGAGGGGCCTGATGGCGGCCTTGCAGAAACCACTCATCCAGCCTGCTCCATCTGGCTCCTTGACTGCTCCTGCTGGTTCTGACACCACTGGCGCTGGCTTGAGTAGAAGGTGCGGGGTCAACGATAGAGCCCGACCATTCCTCACTTCCGGATGCAGCGAGTGAAAAACTGTCATCCTCATCCGCCTTCGCTTCTGGTCCGCCAAAGGAAACGGTACTGGCCGCTAACTGAGATGAACAGGACAGGCGAAGGAGAAACAGCTTAGAAAGCATATAGTGGCTCGCTGGATGGTGCAGTGGAAACAGCGGACTGAAGGCGGAGTCCAGCGAAGACAGGAAACCGGCGTCCTCAGTACTGCAAAGCAGATGGCTCGTTTCGCTGAAGGCCTTTTCCGACGGCAGTGACTTCTCAATCCGGAGGTCAGCAAAGGGTAAGTTCGCTGAAGTAGATTCAATCTGAAACCTATGGTGTAAGATGGGCTTTTATAGACGTAGGCCACGCCCATTCTGGCGGGAGCTGACGTGCTAGGGCGCCTCGCCATAGGTTTGTGCAGTTGCCGCAGCACAGCTAATCAGCACGCTAGTAAGCTCTGCTGTGGTCTGCTGTGCAGCTGCACTGCGTTTTACATATATCAAATTATAAGGATAATTTTGGCTTCAATATTCTCGAGAAAAGGAGTTTTTCCCATAGCGTAAGCTAGCTTATGCAATACAAGAGTACTCTCCAAAGGGAACCCTGATAGATTGAACCCTGTGAACCATTACATCTGTGTGTCAGTCAAAATAATCTTTCATGTGTGAAATATGATGTGGAAAAATGAACTGTGTGAAATGTGAGTGGAAAATCACATGACATGAAATTGGCATGCTGGAAAAAAAAATTGGTCAGTTGGGTGATGTTTGATATTATGAGATGTCTGTTTATATACAGTATAATTAAATTTGACAGACTTGATGAAAATTAAATAGTGTTTTGAGTCAGTATTTAGATCTTTTTCTGTAGAATATCTTCCAGAAATACTATTTGACTATTTGTAAATGTAGAATTAACCATCTCCATGCAACACACAGCAGTGGTGTTTGGTTCCTGAATTAATTTTAAAAAAATCTGTGGAGTAAAGGAATCAGTGACTCACTTGTAAAGACATGCACTTATTTGTTCCTGAAAGATTCAGGGTGTTTGAATGCATTTCTTCAGTAAAAGTTACTGTGTTAAGACAGTAACTTTTTTTATTTCCGAATAGCGTGTTTGAACGAATCGGTTGAGTGAATGATTAAAATGCCTCACCCACAGTCACTTGTTTCATTCCTAAATGAATCAGTGTGTTTAAACTAATAGATTGAGTTAATGATTCAATGAGTCACTAATAAAGACAGTGGCTACATCCGAAATCGCATACTTCCTGTATAGTAGGCTAAAAACAGTATGTGACAAAAGAAGTATGTCCGAATTCACAGTACTCATAAAAGAGTAGGTAAAAAGTACCCAGATGACCTACTTCTTCCGGTGCGATTCTGAAGTGTGCATACGATGGACACATTACTATCCCATGAGAGGATTTGTGAATGACAGTGAAGCAACGTAACTGACACAGGTATGTCACATGATAGCCTAAAAACAGCATGGCGAATGTAGATTACATTCATACTACATACAATACATTCATACTACTCATGCTATATATTCAGTTCAATTCAATTTCATTCAATTCAATCATGCCATATAGAACATACTTTTTAGCTGTCATGAAGTAATTACTTATTCAAAATACTCAAGAGAGTGTGCGATTCTGGACACAGCCCATGTCGTTTGTTTTATTCCTGAATGAATCATTGTGTTTGAAAGAATCAGATGAGTAAATGATTCAATTAATCACTCATAAAGACATGCAATTGTTTGTTCCTAAATGAATAAGTGTCTGAATGATCAGTTGAGTAAATTATTCAATGACTCGCTTGTAAAGACTGTATCCCATTTGTCCTACATAATATGCCCTAAAAGTATGTATCTTTTTGGGAAGAAAAAGTATAGCAGAAGAGTGTGTTTGAGTGTGTAGCAGAAGAGTAGGCAAGTTTTGGAACATACTACCAACATCAAAAATTTAGTCTTTAACAGACTAATATGTATGCATCTTGTCACCATCAACTGGCCTGTCAATCATCTTGCACAGTTAACATATCTACTAATCAATTCTTCCTACCTTTTTAGAGAGAAAAGAGCAAGTTGATCTACTAGTCTTTCATGCAGTCTTCCTCATGTTTTTGCATTAGGATTTTTTAAAGTTAATGGCCAAATGTGTCTTCATAAAAGTTCACAATGATGTTGGAGATGAAATATTGTCATATTGTGGAGATGTCATATATTAATTATTAATCACTCAAACCTCTTTATCTAAAACTTTATCTCTACTTAACCGTCTGTCTCGCACATCCATCACGTTTATTCATGTTTGTAGTTCTGAACCGGAATCATCCTCCGAAGCACAATGGGTTGTAGGCTGTATTACAGAGCGGTCGAACTACACTTTTCGTTCCATTGACTTCCATTCATACGCATGTGAATGCTGGAGGCCGGAAACACAAGCTCATGCAGAGAAGTTTTGTATTTCGGCATGTGTCAATATATTTCAAATAAAAGTGTCAATATATTTCAAAGATTTGATGCAACTAACTTGGCAAATATTTAAAAGCTCTGAATCCTAAAAGTTGTATTTTTACATTAAAATGAAAAAAAAAGAGAAGATTATAAGTATTGACTTTATTAGTTACAAGCCAACAACAGGAGATCCCCCAAAAAATTATATTTTTGGGTAGGGTTAAAAAAAAATATTAAGGGCCTTTGACAGTGTGCCAAAGAGAGACATCCAAAATAAATTAAATGTAACCAGGGATAGCAAGCAAAAATACACTGCAATTAAATTAAATTAAAAAAAGCATTTCGAACATTTAAATAGAATATTTACAGATCTTTTGACACTGTCCACTTTATACTCGCTGAGAGGTTTCTGCACCAGATACAATAATCTACACTCATCTACAAAAAGGAGGATAAGATTATTTAAAAGTGCTTGTTTGAGAGTCTCTTCTGATTAGAAAGGAAAAGGGAAACATTAATATGAAGCTCTGTTGTGTCTCATTGATTAAAGAAGGAACAGGAAAAGACCACTGACCTGACATTAACGGGTACATAACACACACAGAGGTTGACAGAGGTTTAACATTAACCACAATGTTAATCTTGAGTACCTATAGAGTAGTATTGCATCCTTTATATCTCTGAAGAGTCTTTAGTTTTATCATATTTATAAAAGACAGATATGCTGTACTGATTCTTTCTGAAAACAGCCGAACTCATGGAAGCGTGCAGTGGGCAGAGCAAATATGAGTCCATATAATTATATTATATTAATTATATTATATAGTAAATTTATACACACCTATGCACCCATGAAAAAAAAAATATTACAGAAAAAGAGTTACAGAATTCACAGCAACGACAACGAGATTGTTTTCATTTTAAGTCGAGTCAAGCTGCGATACCGAACAGGACCACACGGAGACGCCAAAAAAACTCCTAAATCAACCGCTTTGACTGCTCAAACATTGATGACAAATCAAACATTATCCTTCCTGAGTGTGTGTGGAAACAACGCGAATGTACTGTGTGTCTGTACATGAATGCAGCATGATCAGTGATTGAGTTATTGATTACACGGTTTGTTCTTTGTGCATCAATATAACAGACTCTTACGCGCTTCAGGCCTGTACACACCGGGACGAATATCGCGCGCGCGCTTATCGCTAGCGTTTTTCGAGACGTTTTCCGATGTTCACACCCAAGCGATTTTCACTGGCGATGCGGCAAGTGAACGTGCAAATTCAGTAGATGGCACTCCCGGTACACAAGGTGGTGCTGCGGCACTTTACGCTTCTGACACTCGCTTGTGTCACGCAGAAGAAGAAGAGAGACAGTATTTACATTCTTGCCAAAACCATTCACAAGCTTTTTTGCTAACTGGCAAGAAGCGGTGTCACAGTGACAGGCATTAGCAGCTCATCTTCTTCTTTGTCTACTTACTACTTTTTCATCGTATCAGTGTGTGCTCGGCAAGACCGTTTTGTGCTTGAGCGTCACCAAGTCGTGTTTTCCTCTAACTTCAGCAGCTCCAGGCACGTGAACAAAAGCGCTGGTCTCATTGGTCGGCCAGTTTTTAACGTGTCGCGTCAAAACAAAAAAACGAAGGCGTTTTTTATTAAATGTCACTTTTACGCCTGCCGTTTTGCGCGTCGGTGCACACTCACATTAGCGCCCTTTGTTTAGTCACGAGGCGTTAAACGTCTGCGATAAACGCACACGAAAATCGTCCCGGTGTGAACAGGCCTTTACTGTACGACTCCTGTACGTCACCTTCAGAAACAATCGCAGAATACGACAGAGCTCGTGTTTTAAAGCAAATCAAACACTGGAATGAATAATTCACTAAAAATGCAATGTGAGTCTCTGTTCTCTCTGATATGTCTGATGTGACATATCAGCCTGGCCTTCTTTACATTAGCGCTGTTTTGGACCGTTTGAATAAATTCGATTACTGGATCACTGAAAACTTTCCCAGAGTTTAACGGCTTAAAATGGCCTGAGAAGCAGAATCGGGTTAAAGAGTTAAAATGTAAATTTCCTCCTACCAGGGTAACTGGTGCTTGTAGATGCTCAGTGTGATTGTGATAAACTTCCGACCTCTAAGATCATCTAACCGCATGACGAAAATTACGTCAGTGACGCAGCTTCACATACTTCTGTAATTTATTTGCGTTAATTATTTTAACGCATTAAGGAATTTAAATGAATCGCATGCGTTAACGTGTTAATGGTGACAGCCCTAATTATTATACAATTAAGACACTGGACACATAAATGCTTATTTTGCACTTAAAACAATAGTTCACACAAATTATGTAAATTCTGTCATAATTTCCTCACCCTCAAGTTGTTCCAAACCTGCATGATTTTCTTCCTTCTGTGGAATACAAAAGTAGACGCTTAGCAGAATGTCCATTATGCTGTTTAACACACAATGAAGGTGTAGCATGTTTCCACAGAATGTCAATTTCTGAAGAAAAAAAAAGCCCAGCATGATATTTCAAGTCTTCAGTAATTATAACATTTGCCAGTTTTTCAACTTTCATTTCTGTCTTGAAAAATGGCAATGGCAGACAGATGGAGAACGTGTTGAGAGACTGTGATGCATAAAGTGCAGTAGCTTTTATTCTCTTCTCTGTTCTGCGTCTAAACGGCCAGTCTGGACAACACACAATGCAGACGGGTAATTGGCATAGCTGTCAGGGAGAGTCTGATAACATGGCAATTAAAGCAAGAGAATACAGTGAATGGAGACCGTAAAGAGAGATTACATTTGGGTCCTTTGAGGAGCTGGGTGAATTCATGAAGACATAACCTTTCTACTCTCTATGAGTCTGTGTGAATGAGCGAGAAATGTTCTCAGAATACCTGTGTGGAGAGTAATTGCTAAGGCAATTACTATTGCTCATTCTTGGATTTGAACAAACCACTAAATCTAAAATATTAAACTTACATAACTCATCCCATGTTTGTGTGGACATGGCTAATATTATCAATGATAATATTTCAAGTTTTGAGCCATTTGAGCCATTTCAAGTTTTGCTGATGATTCTTCCTATTCTTTTGATTTCTGCCTGCAGTAACTATGAGTGAAACGTCACTTCATCATTGTGAGTCAGACATTGCCACCTTGCCAGTTATTGTTGTGCAGAAAAATTATACTTACACTGTTACACACCTTGGGTCGTTAGCGACACTATAAAATTTTTACAAATTTTTTTTTTAAAAAACGTATATTGTTTATAATGAATTGATTGAGGAATACTAAGAAGGTTGATATCTAACTTTGAATAAATGAATGAGGAGGATAGTTAATGACGTCCCGGGTCACTAAAGGCCCGAGGTATGTGTTTTTTGCTCACCAGCTACTGTGGCTAGTGGTTTTCCAAAGTTATTAGCAACTCAGCATTTTCACTGGCCACAATTTTGACATCGATACCATGGGGAAAAACGGACATATAGATATTTTTATATTATCTCATAATTTGGCAGCAGATATATTAGGCTGCTGTCACTAAGACCTGACGCACAGACCCATGATACTGTTGAACGTGTTTTCTTTCTCAACGGTTAATGTTCACTTAAAACATAACTGATGATGTTTTCAGTGAATACTCAGCATTTTGGCATTATTTTGATATATATATTTATATATTTGACTGTTTAAGCACAATAAGCAATTCAAATTCAAATTCAAGCCCTGTAACCAAATATTCATCCGAAGCAAATGAAACGAGTGAGTGAGGGGAGACGGGTTTGTGTGTAACGGGTTTGTTAGAAAGCGCAGCTGGTATCGGAAAAAGAGTATTGGAATCATTTCAGATATCTTAAGTATCGAAAATCGATATTTTTGACAACACTACGTTGCACTTAGTTTATTATTTCAGATGCCTTTTTAAAACACTACAATTGAAAAAAAAGAATAATAAAAAAAATAAATGTGTGTGTGTGTGTGTATATATATATATATATATTCAACCTGTCAAAGTGGCTAGTAGGAGTGACTGTATTACACGCCTCTCCTAAAACCACCCGCTTTTGACGGGTTGGCGCGTGTTAATGTCAAGCCTTGGTCCCAGTGTTTGCTGTGTTTGGTTTTTTGTGGATCCTCGTTTTCTTGTTTGCTTGTTTACTGGCTCCTCATGTTCCCTGTTTTGTTTTGTAAAAAAATATGCCTGCACTCTCCTCTGCCTACCTTCCTTGCCCTCTCCCTGTAACAGAACAACTGACAACCAAACACAGCAAACATACACAAGGATAACAAGAGGGAGTAACGAGGGGAACCAAAAGAACTACAAAAGGACTACAAAACTAGAAACAGGAAGAGGAAATAAACCAAAGACAAACTAAACCTAAAAGTCCAAATGAGAGACATGGCATTTTTTTATCATTACTTAAAAATTAGATTTTTGTTTTGTTTGCTGTCAGCTGCAGAAAAAAAGTCTAACACACTCTAAACGTAATCAATAAAAAAAAATTTTTTTTTAACTTGAGTGCCGTGTTTTTAGAATGCGTAGTGTATGCATGCACTCTCTGGGTGTGTGTGATGTTCGATAATGTCAGATCGCACATTGTTAAAACAAACAACAATTGCGATATTATCGCAGATGATATAGCGCACACATTACTTACAATGAATGTGATGTTCGTTGTCGGAAGCTTTAGTTAACGAATCACGCAGGCTACTTTCCCTTATCAAAAGTGCGGGGGTCGATTTCTGTCTTTTTAAAAGTGTGGAGGTCATGATGACAGCTCAAAAGTGGAGGAATACGTTTCTCCCACTGTACAGAAAAAGTTTGTATTTTGCAGAGCGAAGTGTGTGTGTGTGTGAGAGAGAAAGAGTTAAACTGACTCTGATTTGTGTAGCAGCACCTCCTGTGAGGATCTGAACTGAGGTGGCCTGTTTGCACCTAGAAGTTTGATCAATAAGCAGATTGCAGTTCACTAAACACACACACACACACACACACACACACACACACACACACACACACACACACAGACAGACAGACACAGAGACAGACAGCTGAGACGCCCCACTGTTTGTATGAGAGTGTGTGTGTTCGGCTGTACTCTGTTGTTCATTACTTTCACTCTCTGTCTTGAGTTCTGTTTGTCCTTTATTATTCTCTCGCTCTCTGGTGTCCAGAGATGACTCTCTCCTCCTCTCATTTGTTGGTTTGTGTCATCTTTCCTTTCTTCCTTCTGTTTCTTCCTTTCTTCCTTCTGTTTCTTCCTTCCTTTCTTTCTTAATTTGTTTCGTTCCATCCATCCTTTTTTTTTCCTTTTATTTTTCTTTTCATTCATTATATTTATTACCCCTTTGTTTATTTCTTGTGTTCCTTCCTCACTTATATTTATTCCATCCTTCCTTTCCTTCATTTGTTTATTCCTCCCTTTCTTCCTTCTGTTCTCTCATTCCTTCCTTTCGATCTTCAGTTCTTTCCATCCATCCTTCATTCGTTTGTTTGTTCCTTTCATCCTTTCTTTCATTTCACTTCCTTCTTTTCTTCATTTTTTTCATTCTTATTTCTTCCCTTTCATTCTTACATTCCTTCCTTTGCTTCATTTGTTCATTCCTGCCTTTCTTCCTTCTGTTCCCTTGTTTCTTCCATTTGTTCTTTCGTTCCTCCCTTAATTTGTTTGTACCTTCCTTCATTTTGTTCATTCATCCATCCCTCTTTCTTTTTTCTTTAATTCATTAACCTTTTTCCTATCCTTCATTTGTTCCTTCCTTCTTTCTTTTATGTTCTATTCATAAGTTTGTTTGTTTGTTCTTCCCATCCGTTCTTATATTTCCTTTTCCCTTCATTTTTTTCCTTCCTTCCCTCGTTTCATTTATTCATTTGTTTGTTTCATCGTTGGTTAGTTCATCAGTCCTACCTTTCTATCTTCCTTCTGTTCCTTCCTCCCTTCCTTCATTTGGTCCATCCTTCATTTCCTTCATTTGTTCATTCCTTCCTTTTTCCCTTTTCATTAATTCTTTCATTTCCTTCATTTATCCATCATCAAATTGCTTAGGAAATGCAAACACAAAAATGCAATATTTCTACCATGAAACGACTTTTCTCACACGTAATACACAAAGATAAATCTTGAAGAACATTAATAAAATCATAAATATTCTTTTACAGTTCTCCACTGTGGCATACAAATGAAAAATACTGTTACTATGCCAACACTGCAATGAAAAAGGCTTTAGAGATTTTTATTCTTATTTGATTTATTTGGTATCAATTTTCACTCTGTTTTCCTAGAATCTGAGAATATCTGCTGAAAACTCTTCTGTCATGGCACTGATCATAGTCTAACAGACTTGATTTCAGTCATAATGTAACTCAATTTTGACAATGCAAGAGAAACACCTCTGTGTGTTTGTGTGTGTGTGAACATGGATTCACTCACTGAAGCTTTGATCAGTCCCAGTCAGCTTTGAATGTCCTGATTAGCTTTAGAAATCACGCACAGTTACACTGAATAAATACGTTGATTGTGAAAGAGAAATAACTAGGGGTATAAAGTCAAATTATTTATGGGTCACGGTTTCGGTACACTCTCAGAAAAAATTGTACAAAAGCTGTCACTTTAAAATGATTGAAATATGTACCATTTAGGTACGAATTAGCGCGCCTCGTCCGTTTTATACCGTTTATACTCGACGCGCTCGCCGTTGTAATATTCTTTGAAATGACAGGAGGGCAACTCGGAGTAATTGTTCTATAAACCATCAAGAAACAGCGGTGAGAAGAAGTAAGTGACAATGTTTACTTTATTAAACTTTGCCAAAACCACACTACGAAATAATAGTGTAAAACCCAGTATTACTTGTGGTATTAGAACAGAATATATGGATGGGAGAACATACAGTACTGTGCAAAAGTCTTAGGCACGTTGGTATTTTCACATGAAAAATGTTTTTAGGCTACTTTCCCTTATCAAAAGTGCGGGGTCGATTGCTGTCTTTTCAAAAGTGCGGAGGTCATGATGACAGCTCAGAAGTGGAGGAATACGTTTCTCCCACTGTACAGAAAAAGTTTGCATTTTGCAGAGCGAAGTGTGTGTGTGTGTGAGAGAGAAAGAGTTAAACTGACTCTGATTTGTGTAGCAGCACCTCCTGTGAGGATCTGAACTGAGGTGGCCTGTTTGCACCTAGAAGTTTGATCAATAAGCAGATTGCAGTTCACTAAACACACACACACACACACACACACACACACACACACACACAGACAGCTGAGACGCCCCACTGTTTGTATGAGAGTGTGTGTGTATACCGTTTATACTCGACGCGCTCGCCGTTGTAATATTCTTTGAAATGACAGGAAGGCAACTCGGAGTAATTGTTCTATAAACCATCAAGAAACAGCGGTGAGAAGAAGTAAGGTACACACGTGACAATGTTTACTTTATTAAACTTTGCCAAAACCACACTACGAAATAATCACTCGATGATGGTGAGATCAGATCATACCGGCTGCTATCAGACTTCTTGTGTATTAAAAAAAAATAAAAAAATCTCACTGGATTATTACAATTAATTGCAAAATTAATGTTTGGAAATGTAAACTGATATTTCCTACTGACACACTACAGTAAAAGATATAAATAACTGGCTTAAAATAATTTTTCGTGTGAAAATACCAACGTGCCTAAGACTTTTGCATCTACGGTTGTGGAGCCGCACGGAAAGTTCACCGCCAAGCGAAATGGGGGCTACTAAACCTTAGTTGGTGAGAACTAAACTAATATTTAATTACTACATTAGTAATTTCTCGCTAGAAATTACATCAGAAGTGGAAAATGTTGGTAAAAAACGTACATTTACACACAAACTGACCAGCAAACGCAACTTTCAGACGCCATCTTTTTCCCCCAGCTCAACTGTCACAGAATGGAAAGCACAGGATTGTGGGATATCAAAGGCAGCGAAGGATACATAAATGCTGCCTTCGAAAATCGATCAGATGAAGGTATCTCAGGAGACAGGAAGTGAAGCTAACATTAGATTCGGACGTGCCTTGAAATGTGTCCTCCGAAGGCAGCATTTTGCAGGTTTCGGACGCAGGCGGGGTCTTGCGCTCTCAACGCGCACGACCGCCCACTCCGCGTTGACGTCATTTTTGCTGCGCACACCCTCGCGCTCGTGCGGACGCGTCGAGTATTAAACATATTTACATTTTAATTATTTGAGTGTTCCATGGCTGTGTTGACATTTCTGCCTTTAAAACTGAGGGGATTCTAATCAGAGGAAGGTTAAGTTTAAAATAAAAATGTTTAAATGTAATATATTTTTCTCCTGGTCCTTATTTTAAATAGGTCATAAAAAATATCAATAATTATCGATATCGACCGATATGAAACACTTATATCGTGTTACAGTTTTCAGCCATATCGACCAGCCCTAGTACGAACACTTTTGGTACCAGTGTACTTTTGAGGTACTAATGTGCACTCTTTAGGTACAAAGGTGTACCTTTTGAAAGGGTACCGCCCCAGTGACAGCTTTTGTACCTTTTTTCTGAGAGTGTATGGTTTGGTATGTATGGAAGCCCGTTTCCGCCACTAAATAAAAAAATAAAAAGAGTAATTGCGACTTTTTTTCTCACAATTACGAGTTCTGAGTTATGAAGTCAGAATTCTGACTGAGAAAAAAAGTCAGAATTCTGAGATAAATAGTCACAATTACTCTTTTTATTTTTTTATTTAGTGGCGGAAACGGGCTTCCATAGGTATGTGCTATGTTCAGGGAAAAAAAGGACAAATAAAAACAAATGTCAAATAAAAGTAAAGAAAATGGGAATAAATAATCAAACTACAAGCAACAGCACAAATAAATACAATAGAGCAAAGATGCATATAAAATAAACAGTGCTTTTCAGGTAGTTTTCAGGTACAGAAATTGAATAAAGTAATGAAATTTAAAATAGCATATAAATTAAATAAAGATTGATAATTATTAAAGTTACACTGATAAAAGGATTCTGTGGTGAAGTAAATACTACTAGAAAAAAATGTAATTTCTACATGAAAAATTTAGTTCAGCCAAGAATTTAAAAAACAAAGTAAGTTCTATATTAGTACTCAATTAAAGTGTAAATGTCAACATTATAGAATTAAGTAAAACTACTCAACTTTTATGATACCGGTGTTCCCATCATGCACTGGTGCTTGAATAATTAATAAGGTTGAATTTTTTTTTTGTTGCTGTTTTCCAGCTCTATTTACACTGTTTTATCATTGTTGTTAGGTTTAGTAACTTGCCATTTTGTGACATTTGGAGTAAATTTTCTACTCAAAATGACACATTCATACTCATAAACGATCCATTGAATGTTACTGTCATTGTGTATTGGTTATCAAGAATTGAGGTCTCTGTGTTCGGGTGGGTACTGAGCTTAATATTATGTAGTAGATATGGTGTCTACACAATATCTACTGTATTATTTACTTAGATGTTTCTAAGTAAAGTATACACTTTAAAAGCGTGGTTTAATTCAGTGTTATATTGTTTGAGTAAAAAGTATTGCAAAGGAAATTTCAACTAAGTAGATATTACTCAACCTTACTGGCCAAGTTAAAATTACTTATTTTCTTTGTTAACTTTACTTAACTTAGTTAAGTAGAGTTTACTTAATTCCATATGTGAAATGTACTTAAAAATGTGCATGCAAAAACTTGCCAAAGAACAATTAAGTCAATTTTAGTGTATTTAGTCAAGAGCAGTGAGTGATTTCCTTGTCTTTTTGTTGTTTGATTAACATTAAGCAGACAGCAGGAATATTAGGCTTTAAGACAGAATGCACAGATCTAGTACACTGATGCTGATACACATGCATTGTCTTTCTCGACTGATGTTATGCTAGGATACTCACCGAGACGGGCTTGACATAATTTTCTGCGAATTTGTCCAGAACTTAACATTTGTGCTCTGTCTGAGACACAGCTTTCCGTGTGCGCAGCTTCTCTCAGCATGCGTGAGTTCTCTTTCGCATCTTGCGCTCGAATGTTTAAATTAGCAAGGCTTAAATGGGTTTACTTTAAACACAGATAGCAACATGTTCTGTTCAGGTCTCACCTGCACTTGCGCGCTATCAAAACCCTGGTGATGACGGCGTAAATGACTGGTCATATTAGAGCATATGGCACTCGCATTGAACAAAGTTTACAAAGAGTGATGTTCTGTCTACGTTTTTTTGACCATCGACAGAAACATACATTAGCCAAACTTTGTCTGTCAGTTTTACGCGTTGTTATTAACAAACCATATTATAGATGCGTCGTCAGATTTAAGATGAACCATGATGCAAGTGTGTGCCGAACCGTGGGTGGTGAATGGTTTGATTTTCTACAGAGAAGTTACACCCCTAGAAATAACAGAATCAAACGCATTTTGGGCCAGATTTACTAAACAGGGCACATTAGTGTGAGAGCGCAAATCCATAAAATTTCTGCGTGTGATCTACTGACGACGCGTCTAAATATTGACCAAAATAACGCCAAAATAGGGTTTACGCTGGAGCAGTAAATCTGGCCCTTAACCTTCATCCCTTCATCCCTCCCTTGCATCCTGTAACAAATCCTTCCCTTGTGGATCAAAATGACCCGAAGCCCTAAAATTATACTTTTTTTTTTTTTTTAAATGCAGTTTTTGGGGAGATTTATTTTATTTTATTTACCTTTAAATTACTAGATTTGATCAGTAAATAATTTAATTTAAGCACATTCTTTTAACTCTCCAATACGTGCTATAACCAGCTCAAAATATCTCACATTGGGTCAATTTGGAAAAAACTTGTGGAAAAATAATAATATAACATGATATTTGATGACTCTATGATGAGTTTATCTCTTTAGTATGCATTCAGTTACACATGTAGACATTATAAAATATTTCTTTTTTTTTTTTCTTTTTTTTTAAGTTTTTGCATTTTTAGTTTTAATTTTGAGCATTGTTTAGGTTTTTCTATGTATTCTGAAGCATTCCTCTCATTCCATTCATTCCTAAAGGGGTCAAATTGACCCGCGAAGGAAGGATTTGTTACTTTTATTATTACAAGCACATAAACTCCTCGAATCCAGTCAGTTTTTTTGTGTGTTTTTGTGGTTCAAGTTTGACAAAAGTCCTGAGGCCTTGGTCTAATTTTAAAAATGAGTTGTGGGTCAAAATTACCCTATGGAAGGATGTAATTACATACGTTAACATGTTAACTTTGACAGCTCTAATGCATACTACACACGTAAATAATTCATAAATGATTTATCCATTTATCCATTCAAACCTAAAAACACACTGTTTATAATTGGCACTGTCACATTATAGTTGACACATTCATCCACAGATGCACATTTCCCAAGTCAATGCAGTCGATACACTATCGAATGCGGCCAGTGTTGAGTACATTGGGTAGTAGAGGTTAGCTCCATTGATCTGGTAGGAGCATCTGATGGGCTTGTATGCTTGTTTATATGCGGCAGGACGTTATATCACTGTATGTAAGCTCTTATCTTCTATTTCAACAATCTCGAAATGCACAGTAACAAGTTCTGTGCTCTTGACGGTGGCTGTTCTTGACCTTTATGGTCCCAGCAGTGGCCAGGTCAGGCCGGTGGACTCCTGTGGCTGAATTGGGGTGAAGGTAGGCCGGCTGCAGCTGGCGGGGCAGGCCCATGAGGAGGCAGAGGGTAATGGTGGTTCAGCCCGGCACTGCTCCGGCGTACAGAGTTGCCATACAGAGTTTCATCGAAGGTACAATTATTTTTCATTATTGTGGTCTTTTTTTTGGAATTCGGAGTAGTTTTTCTTATTACTATTGGTTGGATGGTTTACAATGATGAATTCTGTTAATGTTTGTACCAGAGAAAGGTGTTTTTGCTTTCAGTGCTCAGGAGACCTAATTTAGCTGTCAGTTATGTTTCATAATATGCTTTATATGTGTTGAATCAGATTTTTCTGCTAAAATTCCTTTAGGGAGAAATAAAAATAGATATAAATGTGACTTAGAGAGTTATAAAATGAATGTGGATAGTATAGCTCACATAACTGGGTCTTAAACAAATATGATGGGATGAGAATCCGACTTTAAAATGTCTGACTTTGGTAGTCTGTGATATTGGGAGCTCTTCTGAAACTAGATCATGGTGGGTTGCAGCCCAAAATATAGGTTGCAGATCTGTTCTGAAAGGCTCACTGGCAACAGGGAAAACTGCTAAATGCAAATAATAAAATATATCAATGAAATCATGCATAGACTTACTAACTTTTAAAAGAAGAAAAGGATTGCCATATTATTTCTTGTTCATGTCAAAGATTCCGCGTCCAACCAGACATTGATATTTTGGCACAAATGTGTCTTAGTAATATATTGGGCCCTATCATACAGCCGGCGCAATATGGCGCCAGGTGCGACACAAGTGTTTTTTGCTAGTTTCAGCCCAACGCAGTTAGCATTTTCACGTCCAGCGCCACGTTGTTTAAAAAGAAAATGCACTCACGGCCATCTGTTCGCCCATGGGCGTGCTGGTCTGAAAACGAGGTGTGTTCAGGCGCATTGTTGGCGCGTTGCTATTTTGAGGCAACTGAAATAGACTAAAGTCAATGGCGCAATTTTTTTTTTGTTATTTAAAGAGCGCATTAGTAATATGCGCCTATAGGCGGGTCAACAACATGCGTATACTCTGCTTATTACACACACACAGGGACACGCAGCAGCACACAAACATTTTTAAACATTAAAAATTAAAGGATTCCTCTCTGGAGAAGCATTCAGTCTTTCCACTCGCAAATTCCGCCATGTAAATAGCGAATCCGCCATGGTGCAAGCGCAACTGGCTTTTAAAGGGAATGAGAGATGAGACTCTGATTGGTTTATTGCACGTTACACCCAAAACACACCCATGACTCATTAAGAGAATAGGGACATCCCTTTTAGACCATGCACTGGGTGCACAGACTATTTTTACCATTGTTAAACTAACAAAAGTGGATCCGGGGAGACCCTAAGTGCACCTGTGCCATGCGCTTTAGACCATGCGCTCAGATCGGTAAAATAGGGCCCATTATATAAATACAATATTTACTTCTGCTATGATTTATGCATTTACACTTCCTATTCAGCCTATGTGTTAATAATTTTGCATATTTTTGAAAAGGTGCAGTTTATGTTAATATTAACATTTTGCACAATAATGGGACTGTGTTAGGTCATCACTTGATGACTAATTTTTTTGTTAATGTAATGTAAAATATAGGAATGGAAGCAAAACCAATTGAGATCCATTTAATCTAATTATTGCCTGGAAACTATGATATTACAGTTTTAACATGTGGCGAAATATCAGTGTGCAAATATTTGCAAACACTGTCTATTGTAAATAGTGTAGTGAAAAACTATATAGTGTAGTCCTACTGAAATGACTAGATTTCACCTGAGGAAATTCATTGAAAAACACTGAATGTGACCACACCTTTAGGATACTGAGATCTCATCTGTGGTTTTCCTTCCTATTGTTGTTATGTGTATGATTCAGTACAATAGCTCATGGAGACAACAAATTCACAAAAGAAAGGGTCAGGAGATTATGTAATATTCCAGTATAATGTACTGCTGGATTTTATAAGTGAATATTTAGTATTTGAATATTCTGATTATGCAGAAGATGCTGAATATGCTAATAAAGTCTATAAAAAAAGTTTCCCTACAAGGTCAAAGTTTCCCTCCAAACTCTGCAGATGTTCATTTGTTTCTGCATTCACAATTAAGTCCTCATTTCTTTTATGGATATTATTTACTACATTACATCTACAGGGGCTAGGGAAATTAGTTATCTCTACAAGGTTTGGTTTATGTGTGACATGATGAGGCAGTCAGTGTGCATGAATAATTCATACACATCATATTAGGGCAGGAAACAGTTAGCCACCTTAGACCTGTTATGCCACTCTTATGCTCTCAAGTCCAACACACATGCTTGAGCCTTTGAATATAAAACTTGTACTTTACACATGCAGTATCATACTTGTTACCTTACATCAACTTATAGCAAATAGCAAATACTATCGAAAGTGACTTACAAATAAGGAGAAATAGCAGCGCTGCAATACAGCATTTACAGAAGTTGACAGTATTGCCTTATTTTTGACATGTAAAATGGTAGTTCCAACAAAAGTATATTACTGAGCTTCAGAGGACATGAAAAACACAACTTTTCTGATAGGGTTTAGTGTGCTGTGCTTAGTGTGCAGTATTCTCAGCATGGTAAAACTCTTTCTGATAAGTTGCATTTCTAAATTAATTCTAGTCAGTGGAAAACAAAAGAGGAAAAACACTTTTTGAATGGTTGAAGTTGTGTTTATTTCATTGTTGTGGAGTAAATCACCAAAATCAACTACTTTCCCCACCATGCAGTGTAGTTCACACTGTGTAATGTGCATTTTAAGTTGCACACCGTGTCGAGTTCATCCGATACAGCTCTCTTTCTCATATGTATCATTGGAAAGGTCATTATTTAGAATCCGTTCATTCAGATGGTTCTTGCGAATGAACACATTGCACTGTATGACGTGACAGACAACTACTCATCCAGTCAAGTTCCGTACACACAGCGAGGGGTTTCCGAGAACGCGGTTGTGAGTCCTGAAAATGTACTATATTATTAAGTATATTATGTAAATTAAGTAACCGACTGGCAACCGTATTTTGCTGCTGTAAGAACATGGCCTATGTAAACGTGCTAGACGGACGTGCATGACTGTTGCGCTCATGTCTTTTGCAGTGTCTCGCACACAAGCGCCACGGTTTTTAAGACGCCGTGTCAAGTTAAAAGAATTTTGACTTTTAAACGCAGTGCTGCTCATCAATGTCAGTTCCAAAACAATGGACCAATCAGAAGACCTCAGAGGCAGGGCAAAGGTTGTGAGCTTTTGTTTACAGTAGCAATGTAGCAATTCATCATTTGTTTGACGGTGTCGGAGGATGGGGTGAACCCAAACAGATCTCTTTTCTTTCGTTCTCTGAGCAGCAACACAGTTTTTATCAAGGTCAAATGTCATAGCCGGTGCCATTATTTTCTCTTTCAATGTCAAAAATAGTAGCTATCTATTCTGCTGTTTGGCTATTTCTGTTATTGCATCACGGCTCAAAAATGTGATGCAAAGAAGCGTTCTGTGTGAACGGCCCCTATCTTTACCTTAACAACTAGCTGCAAATATCTGTCTTTCTCAGCATGGAAGATTTATTTTCCTTGCTATTAACCAAGTTCCGTAGGAGTGTCGTTTTTGGTCAGTAAATCAATGCCGTAGTGAATAATCCTTTCCTCTGTTGTTTGTTTTCCTTGTTTAATGATGTTTCTTTCTGTTGATGGAGGTCGTCTCAGACTTGTCTTTTCAGCGGGAGATCTCCTGTTATTCCTGATGCTTCTCCCCTGTCAATCTTCCTCCGTTTCAGGTTGAATTGCTGGCTGTCAGAGCAATTTGATCTCCCACAGACTGACTGTTTGCAGTGTGGATTCATTTTAGTAATGCATGTCACTGCCATACACAGAATAACCCTCAAGTAAAGTAAAGTTGAATTTCGAATTCTAGCATTTCATTGAACAGAAGCGGTTTGGATAACCCTAGAGTTAGAAATACTCAATTAAACTTCAAGTTTAAAGCTGCTTTGCCTCATGTCAGTTTAGAGATTCACTGAAACTTCCAAGTTTTAACCATGTTATGTTGACTTTGTGAATCCCTATTTAAATAAACTGAACTCATGTTGGTCCTGAAGTTGTCTCTGCTTGGTTTTGTGGGGCAAACGAGTTTCCTTTGGAGATCTTGAAGTGAAAAAAATGAGAGATGGGACTATTCACCCTGCCTGCTAAGTACTAAAGCTAGTTTGTATGGATGAAGCCCGACAACACATTCTTTGAGAAAAACTTTATATTTTTACGGTATTTTTCTCAACATGATTGAATTGCTCTCTAGAGCTGGGTCAAAATGGAATAATTTCATGCTTCATTTCAGGGGTTCAAGATAGTGCCCGCAGGACTTCCCCTTGGTAAATGCTAACCATGGATTGAACACCCACTAGCTGGAAAACATGCTGATATGGGATAGACTTAAATATTGAAAAGGTAATCTCAGGAATATGTTTTCAATTAGCTTGTGGCTATATTTATTTAACATTTTCATGTTAACTGTAGTTTAAGGTGCAAACGTTTTCATTTGAGGGCTTTGAATGGTAGTTTTTTTTCAGAATGTATATGCCTTTTCTGATGGTATCAGATGGCAATTCCATGGTACATTCACACAGTATACCGTTCAAAAGTTTTCTTTAATTTATTTTTCTTTTCGTTTTTATTCAGCAAGGATGCATAAATTGATAAAAAAAAGTACAGTAATGTAATGTTACAAAAAAAATTTTTTTCAAATAAATGCTGTTATATTCATCAAAGAATCCTGAAAAAAATGTACCATGGTTTCCACAAACATATTAAGCAGCATTGATAATAATAACTGTTTACTGAGCAGAAAATCAGCATATTAGAATGATTTCTGAAGGATCATGTGACACTGAAGACTGGAGTAATGATGCTGAAAATTCAGCTTTGATCACAGGAATAAATTACGTATTTCAATATATTAAAACAGAAAACAGTTATTTTAAGTTGTAATAATATTTCACAATATTACTGTTTTACTGTATTTTTGATCAAATAAATAGATTATTTGTGGACTAAAGACATTTCACAAACCATAATCTAGACAAAGGGTGACTTTTTTAAATTTATTTTATTTTATACTTCCATTTGGATATTTCATAGTTTTAATGACTTGACTATTATTTTAAAATATAAAATGGTAATAATAAAGCGTTATTTTTGGCTAAAAATAGCAATAATAAAGAATGAGTAGGTGTATAAACTTTTATGTCAAGCATATGCAGAAAATATGCGGTAACACTTTACAAAAAGGTTTCATTAGTTAACATTAGTTAATGTATTAACTGACATGAACTAACAATGAGCAATACATTTATTCATGTATTTATTAATCTTTGTAAATGTTAGTTAATAAAAATGGTAACACTTTACAATAAGGTTTCATTAGTTAACATTAGTTAATGTATTAACTAACATGAACTTGAGCAGTACATTTGTTACTGTATTTGTTCATCTTTGTTAACGTTAGTTAATAAAAACCCAGCTGTTCATGGTTTGTTCATGTTAGTTTACAGTGCATTAACTAATGTTAACAAGATTTTTAATAATGTATTAGTAAATGTTGAAATGAACATTAACAAATATAAATAAATGCTTTATAAGTGCAGTTCATTATTAGTTCATGTTAACTAATGCAGTTAACTAATGTTAACTAATGAACCTTATCATAAAGTGTTACCATAAATATGCAGCTGTTGTTTTTTCATGTTAGTTTGCAGTGCATTAACTAATGTTAACAAATACAAGTTTTGATTTTAATAATGTATTAGTAAATGTTGAAATTAACATTAACTAAGATTAATAAATGCTGTAGAAGTCTTGTTCATTAGTTCTTTTTAACTAGTTAACTAATGTTAACTAATGAAACCTTATTGTAAAGTGTTACCAAATATGCAAATGTGTGTGTAATTAATTTATAATTTGTTAATGTGTGGTTTTCATGTCAAGTATTTATTTTAGTTTTCTGTATAGTACTTCAGGAAGTAAGTGCCATTTTTGAAGGTATGAAGGAAGTGCAAATGCCTTAGATGCCAACTTGGTTGATAGGTGAAGGAGTTATGGAGCCTCTGGGAACGTTTTTTCCGCTCATAAGAGGAGTATAGCAGTTTCTTTAGGAAGGAATGAGTTTTTCCAAAAGTGCTGTGGTAATCTACATCGGCTTTGACTCGGTATGACCTTCCCACAAGCCACACCAAACCACAGGGTAATTGCTTGCTAATGACTGTTAAAAAAAGCAAGGAAATGTCAAATGAAGTTTGGAAACTTTCATGATTAATCTTTTTCCACGGTGGCAGGAGAAGATCTAAGCCATTCCATCAATCACATCAGGCAGGAGAGTGACTCTTTCTTCAGGGTTGAAAGCATTTGCCATTGGATCCAAGCTCGCGCTCTCTCTCTCTCTCTCTCTCTCTCTCTCTCTCTCTCTCTCTCTCTCTCTGTCTTTGCATTTACTTAACGGTCCCTGCTCCTGTTTCCATCTCTCTCTCTTTCTTTGTCTTCTATTACATGTATCTAAGCGGTTTAGTGCCTTGCATCAGCACTCAAAGAGCTTTGTACATCTCCCTCCCAGAATATTTAATGAAAATATTCAGACTTTTGTCCACATTTGACCTCTCCTGTCTGTCTTCTCCCCTTCCCTCCCCTCCCCTCTAGTGATGGTAGTGTTGAGACCGCCTTTTGTCTTCTTTACACTAAAGGACTTGAGCACTTAATTGAAGATCAATTCTGGCCAAGTTCACATTCTGAAGCCCAACGAGAAGTCTGAGTGAAGGTCAGAAATCATCTGGCTTCCTAATATTACACCAGGCTGTCTCCACCAGCATGCTGTTATCTACACTATAGTCTTAAAGACAAAGAGACACAGTGTCATTGTATCAAAGTCAAGAATTTTCCAGAGAATGCCTCATCTGACTTATTTCTGACTTATTCAGCAATGTGATCTTGTATGTGTAAAACCTACAGTACAAACTGGATATTCTAGGAAACATAGGTTATTTATATATTGATAATATGTGCTATTGCCAAAAGTATTGGGACACCCCTCCAAGTCATTGAATCCAGGTGTTCCAATCACTTCCATGGCACAGGTGTATAAATTCAAGCACCTAGGCATGCAAACTGCTTCTAAAAACATGAGTGAAAGAATGGGTCGCTCTCATGAGTGAATTCAAGTGTGGTACCGTGATAGGTTGCCACCTGTGCTGATTTATTTAGTACTGAGAGGCTGCTTTATGTGTGCGCACTTAAAGCACAAAATCTGTGGGAATGAGTAAAATTATGCGCAATACACGCAGTCCCACGGCAAAATTCAACTGCATAGAAAGATATGGTAAGCATGTTTAGAGTAGTATGCATTTCTGAATTCATTAGTTGAGTTGCCCCCTATACCTTCAATGTCTCAATTCACTCACTCACTCATTCTCATTCACTCATTCAGTGGACTATATCAGTGGAGTAATGTAGGGAATATTGAATGAGGAGGCGATTTCGGTAATAGACAGCGTGTGTTCATGGGCGAATCATTGTATTATTCTTTTATTCGATTCATTTAAAACAGTGATTCTTTTCTGAACATAACTGCACACTGTTCCTCTGAGATTTGCAATGATCACGTTGTTAGCCTAGCAACCTGCTAATGTCAAAATCTGCTAATGTCAAAGTTAATTGCATTTCATGAAAATGGCTCTATTTGTGTGGTACATAAAGTTGCTGCCTATTGCTGTTTATGGCTATGTACGAAATTGAATACACTGTGTGTTGGTACTTCTTTTGAGTAAATACTTGCAATCTTTAAAAAAATGTGTTCTATATAGTATGGATGTGTGTAGTATGAATGTAATCTGGACGTGCTAGATTTGTCATGTTGTCACAGTCATGTGACCTACCAGTGTCCGTTGCGTCGATTCACTGTCATTAACAAATACTCTCCTGTGGCCTCCTGTGGCCTCAGTAAAATGTTCATCAACTGCGCACTTCAGAATCTCATCGGATGTAGTGGGCCATGTGGGTAATTTTCGCCTACTCTTTTATGAATACAATGAATTCAGACATACTACTCTTTTGGCATACTGTTTTTGGCCTACTATATAGTGGGGACATAAGCATATTCAGACGTAGCCAGTGTCTCCTTCTGTGATACAGAGTAGAAGTTTGTATTCTCTGAGTGAAATGCTGACGCATAGATTTGGGCAGATGGGTAGATTCTGCCGGATATCCAGAGAAAATATAATTCTTAGCCGCAACCCTCTATGGATGACGGACAGATGCTGTACAGTCTTTAACCACCCCTTTCTTTGAGTGATGGGATGTGTTTCTGATCCATCTCAGTGTGTAGAGCTCTAATTTTTGACTCCCACAGATTTGAGTGGCAGTAATAAGCCTGCGACTTTCATTTCCTGTCTGCCCAAGAGAGAGAGAACAGTGAGAAAAGCAGACACAGGAAACGCATCACTGAACCCTGACAAACTGCTCCACGATCCCTCTTTCCCATCACCCCATGATTACACTATGAACTTGACCTGCCCTTTGGGGTGGTTTTGATAGGTGGAAACACTTTTGTTTTAGCTGTCAGCATCTTCTAGCCGGTTTTCCCAGAGTTACCATTTTCCCACAGTGGCTTTTATAATACTTCAGTTAACACAGAGGTAGCGGCGACTGCAGCACTGTTTGAAACACAATGGGCTCTAGCTCTTCACGCAAAGAGACTCTATGCAAAGAGCTTTGAGACCAGCTTAACCAGACAAACAAAACTTTTTCCAAGCTGTGTAGGGCTACCTCAGTCCTTTGTTGGCTCTTGTGAATGGCCATTAATGTATTATTTACAGTTTTTTCCTCGCTTTTGATCTCCCACTTCCTCTTTCTCACTGACTTGCACTCTTGTTTTTTTTAATATCTTACGTGCTGATATGCACTGGTATCATCTTTTATTCCCTTCATTAAATATTTTGTTCTTACCAAGTGCTCTCGTAATCACATTAGCATGCTGGAAAAAAGAGCTTACATAAGAAAAAAGAGCTTACATAAGAAAAAAGAGCTTACTTACTCCCAACTGGGAGAGGTAGATACAAAGAGAGAGAGAGAGATAGCCAGGGGTAGAAGAAGGTCAGAAAAAGAAAGACCAATGACCTTTTCAAGCACATCTGTATTTTTTTTTATTTGCAATTGGGTGTTTGTATAAAGCAGCTCTGGAGTGTGAAAAGTGAGAGAATTAACTATGTTCGGAATAGCATACTACTATACTACACTGTAAAATCTAATTTGTTAGACTTACTTTAAAAAGCATGCAAACAGATTGCCTTAAAACTAAGTAAAGTGAAATAGGAATAGTATGTTGTACTGACAAATGCTTAGTTAGTATAGTTCACTTACACAAGAGTTCTAGTAACTAAAAAAGAAATGAGATTACTTAATTTACTATAAATAAAATTTCATTGTTACCATTGTTGTGGTTTGCTTGCTAAATGAAGTCTGTGTGTGACTCAAGCATGGTCAATAACAAGATATTGTCACAAATATAGAGGGATTATATCAACCCAATTAAAAGTTTCAAAAGGTTTTTATGACATAAGTGTTAGTAACAATTTTTTTTTCATTATTTGACATTAAATATAGGGAACACTGATCACCATAATGTGGGTTCAAACTAAAATTTTAGGAAAATCAATTTATGAAGTCAGCTTATGGGATGTTCTCTTAAATGTTTAAGTTGTATTGACAATTCAACATTCCAGGTGACTTGAGTAAAATGAGTGAATGCAAACAGAAAAATAACTGCTTGACAAAATGGTACTCAAGCCAATCAATTAATCTTAACTTGGGTTTTCTGAGTAAAAAAAGCCGTAGTATGTGAATAGTACAAATGACTAGATTTTTACAATTAAGTTAAGACATTAAGTAATGTGAACTGAAAAGTGTTAGCTAGACAGAATGAAGCTTTATTTACATAGAATGAGAATTCTGTTAAGCAACTTCGGTAAGTATATAAATGTATAATTACACTGTAACAAAGACACCTTAACATAAAGTGTAACCACTTCTTATCTTTTAGGCCCAATAAAGTTTTGTAAATGCATGTTGAAGATCTTATTGTGAATGATTCATCCATTTTTAATCTAAATAGATGTATGCCTCAATATGGAACAAAAGATTTGTCGCTACTTTTGTGCGACTTTAAGTTTTGTTGCATCGTCACATTATTTTGATGACAAGTTAGAAAATTTTTCACCTGAGTTTCATTACCATAATGCACTTTTTATATGTTTTACATGACATTAGATTGACCCATATGCATGGAATATCTGTTGTAACAGTCACTCTGAGATTGCTAGTAAATTTTGCAAATAATTACAAAGAAAATGCAATACAATTATTAAATGTAAAGTTTCTAAGTAGAAAGACCAAATTAGTATTTTCGGTAACACTTTAGAATAATGGTCCGTCATTAATAAGTAACTATGCAGGAAGTAATGCAGCACTTATGAGTAGTACTACATTAACACTTCAGCTACTACTATTAACTAATATAGAAACAAGCTTAACTAATCAGTAAGCAATATCTAATTTAGGAGATAGTTCCTTGTTAAGTAATCAATAATCACTGAATGAGATTAGCCTCATTAATAACTAATAACTTACTGAAAATTATAAAGTGTCTGAGACGTAATCAGTCATCGTTTTTACTCTGAATAAAGTCATAAAATGCATCACTAATTACTCAGGTGTTACCTAGTCACTATGCAGGAACTAGTGACCTGGACCATTATTTTAAAGTGAAAAAGATGTTTTTCCACTTTAAAATAATGGTCCAGATCACTAGTAGTCCTTGAAGAGTGACTAGGTAACACTTGAGTAATTAGTGATGCAGTTTATGACTTTATTCAGAGTAAAAAAGGACAATCTTCAAAAACTACTAGTGATCTGGACCATTATTTTAAAGTGGAAAAGATGTTTTTCACTTTAAAATAATGGTCCAGATCACTAGTAGTTCCTGCATAGTGACTAGGTAACACTTAAGTAAATAGTGATGCCTTTTATGACCATGTTAAGAGTAAAAAAAGACAATTGCTCACATCTCAGACATGCTAATGTTGTGATTAGTAATTAATTATTATTTCTTTATAATTTGTCATAGTTACTTATTAGTTCTTAGTGATGCAAATCTCCTTCATTAATTATTGATTACCTAATAAGGAACTATCCTAGTCCTAAATTTGATATTACTGTCATGGTTGGTATGGTTGAAAAGGGAGTGAGGACTCAAGTGCAGCGGTCAGCGGCTGGAGCCCTCTCCGGAGGCCGGTGAGCGGCCGGAGCCCTCTCCGGAGGCCGGTGAGCGGCCGGAGCCCTGGAGGAAGCCCTGTGCTTACTCCAAGCATGCAGGTATGCCGTTACCAAAAACCCAAACACTGCCCTCTTGACAGTGTCCAGACTGACAGGAACCTCCTCAACATTGATGACAGGCTCTCGGACTTTCTTTGGCCAAGGAATCACTGAAGTCGGGTCCTCCTGGACCACTGGACTTGGGACCACCGGACTTGGGACCACCGGAGTCGGATCCTCCTCAGTGGAGATGTCCGACGAGGTCAGCCTGTTCTTCCTCCTTGTCCGTTTCATCGGAGGGCTGGGGCCTCCACTGACTGTAGATGGAAGGGAACAGTCAGTGGGCTGGGACTCTTTGGGCCATGGATGTTCTGGCTCACCAAGATGGTATACGTGGTAGACAAAGTACCAGAATCCCAGATTCCCCAGCTTCTCCATCTCCCCCGGGCTGAGGGGCATGTCCAAACAGATATTGAACACCTCCTTAATTTCCACCTCACTGTAGACCATATGATCAACTTCTACGAGGAACGTGCATGCGAAGTCCCTCAGGTCAGCTCCCTGCTGACGGATGTATCGAGAGTTCACATATCTGGCAAGTTGCAGATAGTTGGAGGGTTCAGTGGGGGGAGATGGAAAAAGGAATATGCCCATCTTCCGCTGAGTCCTCTAATGGCTGGATTGTTCTGTCACGGTTGGTGTGGTTGAAAATGGAGTGAGGACTCAAGTGCAGGAAGAAGGATGTAATTTATTTAAATAATAATAATATAAACAAAAACAAACAAACAAACAAAAACACCCACGATGGGGAAAACCAAACTTGAAATAAACTTAACACCAGGAGCAGGAGCAGGAAACATACAGGAAACCAACAACATCAAACAACGATCCAGCACAGGACTGCAGACACGAGGAGAATATAAAGGGAACAAACAAGGCAGATAACGAGGGAGAACAGGTTGGACAAATCAAACGCTAATCAGATAACAAGGGGGAGGGATCAGACAGAGACACAAGCACATGGCCCAAAATAACAAAACACCACATGTGCTACACAAGACAGGACAGGCATGTGACAATTACTTGTTTCTATATTAGTTAATAGTAGTAGCTGAAATGTTAATGTAGTACTACTCGTTAGTCCTGCATTACTTCCTGCAAAGTTACCTATTAATGACAGACCATTATTCTAAAGTGTTACCGTATTTTCTAATAAAAAATACTCCAATACTTGAACAATTTGCTAAAATGAGCAGAATACTTCACCTTCTATTTTCAGTGTGATTATTAGATCTTTCTAGAAGAAATGTTTACTTAAAATCCAGTTATTCACTGCAAAATAACCAATTTTATTTCCAAGATAACTTTTTTTGATAAGGTTTTGTGACAACATAGAAGCATACAACTGTTTGAAATGTTTTCTGATGCATACTGCATAATACATACTGCTTCATAAAAAAGTAGTGTTACACAGTTGGTAGTTTGTACACAGTAGGTTTGTCTTTTGCGGATACTTTGTATGCATGAAAGAGCCTGTATATGATAATCATGTTGTGGCATCACAAACAGACACTGACATACTGATGTGCTTAATTTGCATTTTCATGCGCACACACACACACACACACACACATACACACACAAAAGGCTTCTGGACTGCTCAGTGGGTCCATGACCTGACACATCTTATCTGTCTCATGTATCTGGTGGGATTAAAGATTGGCCCTCAATGGCCATTTAGTAGAGGAATGAATGTCTATTCTTCTCTTTTTCTGGACTTCAATCACAAGTTTGCTGATTAGGCATATTGGGTTACCAGGCACCCCTGAATCAGACATATGCTTAGAAAACTTGACTGATTTACTAATTAAATGTGTTTAACTGCGTACACTGAAAGTGCATTAATATTTGCTTATTTTGTTACTATGGCTCAATGACCTATGATTTGCATTATAATTAATTCATGGAGCTTCCTGTAACAATGACAATGATCCTGTGTAAAATGGCGTGATGTGTTCAACATCTCTCTTCATCTATCCTCCACAGCTGCGTCCAGCTTCAGCTTCTGTCGGGCTGCGCTGGAGCACACAGTCTCAGCAGAGGAGCTAAACTATCAGCTGCCACGCAAGGCCGGGGGCAACTTTACCTGGCATGAAGGACGCGGGCAGAGGGTGACGAGGAGGACTGTCAAGCTGCTACAGCAGCCTGGCACAGAAGGAATACAGGTACACACTCGCCATAGGAGAGAAAGTCACTAATGAGATCTCACTACCATCTTAAAGGGGTCATGGCATGGAATTTTTTATTTTATTTTAAAATGTTCTTTGAGGTTCACTTATAGGTTGGGGTTGACCTTCATTCTGACCATGTGTCTGAAATGATCAGTTTTTAAGGGGCGGCTCCTTTAAGGCTTGTCAGTAAACGTCCACTGTTATGATTGGCTAACGTCATTGCATAGGAAACATTATCAACGCCCACTCGCAACTGCATGCGAGTAAGTGTTTTGATAACATTATCCATATAAAACCGTCATTTACAGATTATGAAATCATTTACTCATGGTTTTTGATGCAGCTGCTGTCAGATCCAATGCAGTTGCTGCTTCACTTGCCAACAAAAGTTTCTGTTCCTAGTTTACAAAACAATGTGATCCATGACGGCATTAAAAATAAACTATCCACTTGTTTCCGACGCTAGGATCCTTCTGAAGTCTATACAGAGACGCAAACGAGCTGTTTAAACCGGACAGTCACAACCAGTGTAGCAAATGTCAGCCGGGGCCTATTATGCAATGATGTATAACTATTTGTCGATGTCTTGCTCTGGAGGCGGTCATATGCAAATATATTTAAACAAGCAAATAATCAAAACAAGCTGTTTTGGAGCTTGATTTCTGCCAATCTGATGTTAATCTTGAGTAGTATTGCATCCTTCATATCTCCAGAGTCTTTAGTTTTATCATATTTATAAAAGACAGATACGCTGTACCGATTCTTTCTGAAAACAGCCAAACTCGTGGAGGCGTGCAGTGGGCGGAGCTAAAGAGTCACACGCAGACACACACACACACACACACACACACATACAATACATCATGGCATTATCCCTGGATAACTTTCGATTCACTATACGTTCGTGTTGTTGACATTTATATGCACTTACGCCGACAGCCAACAAAACACAGACATTTGATGCAGTTTCACTCATAGCCTGCGGTTTCGACTCATGACAGGGAACAAACAAACACACTTGCAGAACTCTGTTGCTGCTCCGGAAAAACAAACTGCATCCACTGTTTTCTTAACGCTGGGTTATCTGTTCCGTAACAGACGGCTTCTGTAACCCGAACGAAGCTCGTTGATGGACGTGCTCTTGCTCTCGCTCTGGTTGATGTGCACACACGCTCATCCGGGAGAAGTGCAATTCTGCCCTTTATGAAGTCATACAGGGCCATACTCAAAAAAAACGTTCAGAAACTTGTTCGAATCCTGAAGGAGTGTATTTGGCACAAAAAATACTCTGTCATACGTCCAACTCGTCCAACTATTTATTTTGGCCATGTTTAGCATGAGAATCCAACTCTTTAACAGTGTAAATAAGTCAGAATGCATGAAATAGCATTAGATCCCCCTATGTTTTTTTTATAATGAGGAGGACGTTTTAAGTTCTGAAATTTTGAGGATATTTTAATAGTAAAGGCTTATGAATCAAAAGATCGAGGCAAATTTGATTTCTCATGTCATGACCCCTTTAACTGTTTCCTTTGGAGTTTCAGAAGAGATCTCAACCATGTGAAACAAGCCTTCATTTAAATGAACTATATAACATATTTTTTAACTTCTTTCTACTGTTAATGGATGCCAACAATTGTATTTCTTTTTAACTTTTACAAGGACAAAGCTCATTTCATAATTGTTTCATTTCAGACAGGTTGACTTGTTTACAGCATTGGCTCCATGATATTTCATGTCTTCAGCTGCAGTGTGTACACTTCTCCTCCGATCTATTCATCAGTGCTAGCCCTTCTTTCTCACTGCACACACGAGCCGTCATAACAGGCTCATACTCTACCTGTACCTCTGATGTCTGGATATTATAGCGTCTCATTATGAGAACCATTAGTCAAGAATCAGGCTAAGCTTGATCTGAAGTGTCTCATAATACGCATGTTTTTTCTATTAGCAGACGCAAATGAGAGGCGTACTTGAAATTAATTAGTCCCTCTTTGTATGCATCAACCTTGAGGGCCATAATCATTTCATAATAAAATATTTTCACCCGGATTTTAACTACCAGATTTGATTAGCGCATTCTTTACGCTCTGTCTGTAATGTTGCGAATAATTGATTTGAATGGAGTGAACTGAAAAAATATCTTTTTGTAATGTGTCACCTTAAAACAAAGGCTTAGTGGAGTGGCTGACAGTATGGTTATTATATGTTTAACATCTTTTTTTCCTGATTGACAGTTAACTGTGCTAACTGTGTGTAAATGGAGCTGCTCTGGTGTTCTGAGAATCACTTTAAATAGAACAGATTTTATGCCTCTGTCCTGGTCTCAGAATTGGCTCAGATGAGCTCAGTATTGCACGAGGGTCGCTGGATGTGTGTGTGTGAATAGGAGAAGGTCACTGGCATGTATTCAAACAAACATGCTCACAGCTAACTGTTGAAATTCAAGGTTATGGCAACTAGAATGAAGAGAAAACTTTAAACCAGGTTCTTAATTAAACACTTTAATTACAAATTGTGGGAGTCTTTCAAATTGTTTCTGCAGAACAGTTATCAAATGCTAGCTTTGCTAAGGTTACCTATTATGGACCTATTATGCTCTTTTACATTTTCAACTTTTTTTAGTGTGTAATGTTGCTATTTGAGCCTGAAAAAAAATCACAGTCCAAAGGGAGTTCTTCTCTATACGAGTTAGCACTGTTTCTGAACTCCCATTTCTAAAACACGCTCAACACAGTTGACCAATCACAACATACTGATCTAGCTAATCAGAGCACATTGCACTTTTCAGAAGGAGGGGCTATGTAGATACTAGAACTAAACAGAGTGTTATTGACAGACAGGGCTGGGTTTCTCAAAAGCATTGTAAGCCTAAAGGCTGGAAGTTTGCTGAAAAACAGTAGGAAATTTGCCCTGGAATTTTAACTGTCATTGTCTGAGAAAAACACAGACATGGCTGATTCGGACCGATTAAAATCACAAAGTATGCCTGTGAAACACAAATGTCCAGGAAAACTAGTCCCATCCGAATAGGGCTAAAGTTTTGGTTGCACCACAGAGGCAGTGTTTTCATTTCTCAGGGAAATCACATTTGCTTATTGATTTTTTTGCATTTTAAGTGAAAATAAAAGAAAATATTTTAAGCCGTGTTTCCACCAAAATTACCCGGAACAATTTGTCCCAGGAACCCCCCCCCCCCCCCCAAGACCTGTTGCTGTCTGCATTTTCATCACTGTCTAAAGTACCATGAAGATTAGGCAAATTAGTGACTTGCCATGACTTTCCAGTTCCTGCTGGATTTCGTCCTCTGCATATAAACTTAATAAAGCCTGAACTTCGTCGCCAGTCCATCAGTCTTATTTTTTAAAACTCCATTGTTGATTTCGAATAGCAAACAACTCTTACTGCATGCACCGCAACAGACTTTCAAAAATGGTGGTTGAAATAAAATGCTGTGTGAACTCAACCAATCAGCATAATCCCACCCCCAAAAGTTCCTGAACTTTGAAAAAGTACTACCTCACGAGCAGGGACTTTCTGAGGGGGAAATTTTAACCCAGAACTTCATTTAGACCCTGGTTCCTGTGGTCGAAACACACCGAGTACCGCCCCAAAGTCCCTAGTTCCTGGGGAAAGTTCCTGCGGTGGAAACGCAGCTTTACACAGCTCTCTGCCTGACCCTGATTGAGCAATTGCAACGTTTAGCGATCTGATATTTTCTAATATTCTTGGTCATTCATGGCAATGCTGCATATCATATCAGACCATCCAGGTAACCTGAAACCTGTACTATTTTAATATCTCTTGTATCACACCATAGACTCTTTATAAGAAATACATCTTTGTTATCAATTTTAGCAACTCAAATCAATATTCCACATATTTATTTATTTTGTCAGTAGTTAGAAAACATATGATTAGTAAGGGATGATGTGCATTCAGTTGGTGCAAGATGCTACGTCTGAATGTAGCATATAGTGCTGTTTGGTGACGTCAAGAGTGAAAAATTAAACAACGGACACACTTATTATCATGCTTTACCATAAGAGTTCATCCCCTGAACAACAGAAGAATCAGAAAGTTAGAAAGACAAAAAACATAAACACCAGTAATTTTGTTGGCCAGGTAAGGGAATGAATTATTGTGTAGACTGCTCTCTTAAACTCAGAAACGATCATGCTGATCCACGTCAGTATATGGCAGTGCAGCGTCAAACACGAGGATGGGCAAACTCAGTCCTGGAGGGCCACTGTCCTCCAGAGTTCAGCTCCAACCCTAATCAAACACACCTGAACAAGCTTCAGGATTGTCTTTAGGATTACTAGAAGTTTTATCAGGGTTGGAGCTAAACTCTGCAGGACAGTGGCCCTCCAGGACCAATTTTTGCCCATCGCTGGTCTAACACAATTGTGGTATTGATACTTAAAAAGTACAGAAAGAACATTGATGCTAACGCTAGCTAAAGAACTACTGGTGGGTTATTGTTAACACTTAAAAATTTCAGCTTTGAATCAAAGACATGCAGTGTAAACTGTATCGGATTGAAACAATGGGGAGTCAATTTGAGTCATAAAATGTTTCCCCTACTTTCCATATGTACTTACACTTGCATTTAAAGACAGTTTGTAGATCTTTGTCAAAACATTTCCGGAGTGTCTATTTACACTAAATAAATAAGTGCAAATAACCTGCCTTGTTGGCACTAACTCCACCCACTGATGTCTGGTTGGGCCAGACAAAATTATGGAAGATGCTAAATTGTCAACAGTAGCAATAGTGTAGGGATAAGGCGCATGGCAGAAAGTTTCCGTCTTCGAATCCGCCTTTTGCCGAACTCGCTCTACTCCCTTTTCCCATTACATATCAGATCAGAAAGGTCTAACTTGTGTTTAATAATAAAGTGTTTACGGGTAAGTATAGGTGTAGGGAGGGCTTTATTGTCACATGTTATTATTGCATACTGTTTAATGTACCACAATACTGAGGTGCAAATAGTTTCTGCCACTATTTGTAAGTATAAGCAGCCTCTAACTATTTACACTTATTGCAAAGAAAATACTGCTATTTTTACATAGTGTAAATAGAATCTACCGCTATTTAAACTTAGTGTAAATAGCAGCTATTGCTAAGAAAATATGCTATTTTTGCTTAGTGCAAATTGCCACTGACAAATATTTCCTCCATGATGTTCTAAATTAAGAAAGTAAATATTGTTTTAACACCCTGGACGCTAACAATTCATATGCGCTTATTATATCATATCATATCACCTACAGCCATGTGAGACACAACCTGGTATTAAGAAGAATGTTGTGTAATCGTATAGCAAAAGTCAAGCTAGCCTCGCAGCAGCAGCCCCGCTGTAATTGGCTGTCCCACAAGCCCAGTCTCTAATGGCATTATGACACCGTGGTAAAAATACTCTGTGTCATGAATCCATCATTACCAGATCATATTCTTAGATTAAACTTCCATTACACATGATTGCTCTTGGCATTGGTTGTGGGTATAAAGTCCAGTTAGAGCGGCAAAATTATGTCCTTTGGAAGATGTTATGTTGTGGCTTATTCTGACAAGGCTTATCTCATGGGACCAGTCCTGGCATGAAAATGAGTTCTGCTTATGGGATTTGTGTTAAAGATAACATTAATTTACTGTATTTGGCTGAAGACAGGTGAGGGAATGATTAGGGATAAACTTTCATTATTTCAAGGTGAGCAGAAGTGTCAGTTTGCTGTTGGCAAGATTGTCAAGGATAGAAATAATTAGGACGACCATGACCATGACTAATGAACTATGTACGAGAATGGTTTCACAAGCAGTTTATTTAATTACCTACAAGATGTTCTTGTTTTGTTGTTTTGCATCTCATTAAGAAACACATTCTTTAGAAGATATTCCAAAATTGAGTGACTTTGATTTACTACAACAGAGCTGGTTAAAATGATCTTTTCTGAAGAAAAGTGAGGATTTGATAAAAAGTAAAAATGTATTTTAGCGCTAAATCTTGCCTCTTATATACATAGTACCTACATTCCAACTTATTCATAAGTTACACTGCGCCATATGTATTCTTCACATTAACGATAAAATATTTTGAAAAAAAGAAATGCATCATCAGTAAAAAGACTTAAATAATAAATCAATTTAAAATCTTGTTTGCAATGGCCAAAATAATTGTACTTAACTTTTATATGACAGCCTAAAAAAATTTGTAACATTTAATTTATTTATTTTTATGTGTATCTTTAACTACTCTTTGTGATATGAATAACCAGTCCTTAAAGGGGTCATGAACTGGCTTTTTTTTTTTACGCTGTTGTTTGAGGTCAACCTATGACGTGTTTTTTACATTCAAAAACATCATAATGAATAAGTAATAGGTTTTTTTCTACCCTGGTTTTGAGCCTAGCAATTGAAACGTTCGTTTTTTATGGGTGTGCCACACTGAAGACTTGGAAGTAAACGCCCAAGGCTAGGATTGGATAACAGTTTTGCATATTATAATGAGCTTTGGCTCTCCCGTCATTACATTTGAGAATTTTTTTTGAAAACTTCCAATGTGGATAAACGGCAACCGGAATGATTCGCCCACAGGGCTCGCAAAATGTCTTTATCAAACAAACACAATGATTTATCTCTCATCCTCCCACAATTAATTGGAATGTTATTTTTTTTATTACTTGGCCCGCCCGATCGGTGGATATAACTGCGAACCGTGTATCCTTAACACACACACACACGTGCGTGCGCACCCACAAGCCAAGTACGTGCACCAGCAAAACTTCACTGCAGACAGATCGAGATGTTCAAAACTTTTTTTTTATTATTTTTCCGTCAAATTACCAGTCAAGAAAGTGAACAACGCACATCAAGAAAGGAATGTGAGCTGGATCTTCATTCAAATTAAAGTTCAACCATGCATTGCTAATATTGGAATCCGAATGAAGCTAATGGCATGTTTGGAACAGAATTAGGCATTTCACTGAACTCTGACGTCACAGGTAAGTACATTCGCAGATCGATCGTTTGCTGAGCCAGCTGTCAATAAAAGCTTTTCTTTGACTAACAAGGAGGTTTTCAGCTCTGAAACTTACAGGATATTCTTATATTAAGATGACCCTTTATATATCAAAAGCTCAAGGAAAAGTTGACCCCTTTAACAAAGTTGTGAGCTGTGCAGTACACTGTAAAAGTGATTTTTTTTGAAGTTATAAAAAAATCTATAAAAATGAGTCATTTGTTTGGGAATCAGTTGGACTACACTGGTTGATCTGTATGTTTTGCACTAGATTCAGCAGCAATGATTCACTGTAGAAAAGTCATTTTTTTTTTAAGTACAATCAACTTAACTCAATGACGTTTAAGTCATTTCAACTTAAATTAAATTAAACACTTAAAAATGAGTTGAATCTTGTATAACTTAAAGTTAAAAAGTTGAAAACGGCTTAATTTAATTTGATGAGTTAAAACAATGTAAAAACATATGTTTTCATAACTTATTGATCATCTATTTTTTTTACAGTGTAAGTTTTATAGGAATACCATTTAAAAATTTATAGGAAATTCAAGTTTAATTTTTTGTGTTACTTGCCATATCTTTGTAATTATTTGTGCAATTTCAAAGTAAATCTATACATCTACACCATTTTTTTCCCCAGTGTACTGTGGGACAATGCATATACAGATAAATTATGATGGCTGTAAATTTTGATCTGCACCAATGGCCACAGCTTTTGAAAGTATGATTGCAAATGTAATATATTAACATTAAAATATGATATTTTTCATAATCACTTTTCTTGCAGCTTAAAATAAAATTCTCTAAGTGAATCAAACTCACAAAGCGTGCTACAAATTTCTGTTGCATTTTTTTCATGCATAATTTTTTTAAGCTATCCTAAGTAACTAAGTAAAATAGAACATATTATTCATATTAATACTATTGATATTAAATCTTCCAAGCCATTGCTTTTATCCAAATACACTTTAATAAACCTATAAAATTCATTTATATTGTAGATCTTTCTGGATGTATTCCATGGGAAATTGCATGCGTCATTTGCCCGTGCGTGTCAGGTCATGCCGTTTTATTTTTTTAAATGCATGAAGGCCAAAAGTTATATTATGTAGCTTTAATTTAATTACAAATTTAATAGAACAGAGAAATCACTGATGCTAACATTAACTTCCCTATCTTGCCTTCACTTGAATGGGACATGGCAATGAAAAAAAGAATTAGATTGGAGGAGAAAATATGTCAATGCTTTTGCATTCTCACACAAATGTTTTGCATTCACCCCAGAACCTTTTCATTCGCTCGCAAAACCTTAGCGTTCGCAAAGAACTCAAAAGTTTTGCAAGCAAACGCATAGTTTCATCAGGGGAATGCAAAACATTTGTGAGAGAACATAAAAGCAGTGACATATTTTTCTCCATCTCATATTTTTTTCCCATGGCCATGTCCTTTAGGGGCTCCAGTTGCTGTCGGCCATGTTGCCAGAAATTGGCAACTTTCATTGAACGTGAATAGCTTGCTTTTGTTGTGTGAATGTGTGACTTTGAAGTACAGTTGAATTTTTGTTAGTGTAAAGTCTTATATGCACATAATATTAGTGATGAAAAGAACGAGAGTCTGAGAAAGACAGACTAAATACGGGATTAATGGGAAGAGGAAAAGAAGTAAACTGTCTGATTCCTTCATGGGAACAATGCCAGACAGAGCACAAATGTTGTTTAGCATGCAGTGAGTTTAGTCCATTAAAGCAGAGCTGTGATGAGGCTACCTGAGGTTGACAGCCAGAGGAGATTGGCCTCCAGATTTGTTTAGTTTCCTCATTACTGTGAAGGTTACCGACCCCATCAGCGGCACAAAACAATTTCGAAAAGCACACAGATTACCAAAAGTCAGCAAACTTGGCCAGCCTGTCTTAATTGGGCTGAATAGCTCAATCTTTTTCACATCAGCATGCAGTTCTCAGTTAATCTCAGATAAATGAATGAATTCCAGTACAAATGAGAAAGATGATTCTGAATTGTGAGTTGGTTTTCTCACCCTGTATATGTGCACAGATGTTGTGGTGACAGTTTGGAACCTCATAATGAATGCAGACCCACATCTGAAGTCTTATATCAGTCAGCTGTCACCAGGCTGAGAGGGCTCATTGAGTTCTTATGCATGTAAGCAGCCCTGGCGCAAAGGATTGGAGGATGTCTGTAGAGAAAAAGAGAGATGCAGAGACAAGCGGGAGTGAAGGTCTATTTGTAAGAAAGATTATGTTTGAGTTAAAGGACAACATAAACAGACAGAAGGATTGACTAAACAAATAGCTGTAAATAATGCAGTTACAGGTTACTACAGTCTCTGACACATACATACTAAACCCATAACTATGAACTGTAGAATATATGAATAATTATAATAATATGGAATACATCAAATGGTAGATAACAGGTCAAATAAGAGGAATGCACTATCAACAGCTGAATTGATTTGAATTGAACTGAATAACTCAATTCATTTAAACAAACTGAACTGAACTGACTTGACCAGATTAGGAATTATTTGATTCGCTAAATTGAATTTAATTGAATTTTAACTGAAATGAACTAAGTTTACTTGTATACTGTAAATCTACTAATGTATCAACTATTCAACTGAACTGATTTGAATTGAACTGATGAATGCACTTCTGTCAAACAAACTAAACTACACTGTAAAAAAAATCCCCGTAAAATTTACGGTAAAAAATACGGTACCAACATTTAAGGTTTACGGCACAGCACTTAGTTTACTGTCTATTTTACAGTTCAAAACCGTATAATTTAAAGGTTTATATTGTAATAATTACGTGTACACTGTACAAAAAATAGGTTAAATTTACTGTAAAAAATATGGTAGCAACATTTTACGTTTTACAGATTTAAGTTAAATTTACAGTTAAAAAACGTATTTCATTAACTGAAATAATGTTAAATTAGCAACCTATTGAAAAACTAATATCTGTTATGTACCTTTGATATATACTGACAACCACCAAACACAGTGGCGATGAGTCACATGTGTCATTCACACAAAAACTAAACACCATCATGGTACACACATGAAATTTAAAAAATGTAATAAACATTAATTTAACAACATTAGATGTAACATAAAACCCTAATGTACATAACTGATTAGAAAAAACTAAGAAGAAACAGTTATTTCAACGAACATACATCAAATGAAGTGTCACGCAGGGAATTCTGGGAATGTCAATTTACGTTTTTTCACTGTAAATTACACAATGACTTGTTCTTTTTCACGTCGAAAAACTGTAAATGTAAGGTTAGATCTATTACAGTTATTTACTGTATATAGTACGGAAACTTTCTGTTAACCAATTTAACTGTTTTTCACCATAGCATTTTTACAGTCTTTTACCGTTAAAATCACGATCATTTTTTACAGTGGACCTGAATAGAAATAGATTAAAATGAAGTGAACTAAACTGAAATAAAATAAATTATACTGAACTACTGAACAGAAATGAACTGAACTAATTGATTAGTAAACTAAACTAATTGATCTCTGAACTGAACTAAATTAACTATTAACTAATATTATTTTAACTAAGAACTTATGAACTGATGAATTCAATTCAGTGAAACAAATTGAACTGAACTGACTTGACCTGATTAGGAATAAATTGATTTGAAGTTTAACTTAATTGAACAAATTATTGAACTGACCGAAATAGAAATGGATTGAAATGAACTGAACTAAACTGTTCTGAACTCAGCTCAATAGAAATGAACTACACTGTACAAAATGTGACTGCCTTAAATGTTTAAGTACAATCAACTTGCATGTTTAAGTCAATTCAACTTAAATTACATTAAACTGACTTTTTTTTTAAAAATAGCTGAATCTTGTATAACTTATAAAAAAGTTGAAAATTGCTTAACTTTTTTAGATGAGTTAAAGCAATGTAAGAATGTATGCTGATATAACTTATTAATCAAACCATTTTTTCAGTGTACAGTAAAATAAATTATACTGAACTGAACTAAAATTACTTATATGATTTAACCTGACATGTACTGAATTAAATAGAAATGAATTGAACTGAAGTGAACTAAAAATGAATTATACTGAACTACTGAACTGATTTGACCTGAATAGATGTTAATTGATCTGAATTCAGTTTAGAACTGAACTAATTTAACTACACTAAACTAAATTATACTGAACGGAACTAAATTGAACTTATACAAACTTATGCTTAACTATATAAACTTATACTGGAACTGAGATGAATTGAACTAAATTGAAATGAACTGGAGATAGGCAGGAAAACATTAGGCAGAAAGCAGTGGATTTACTTGGAAACACAAGCAGAATCTCATTTTTAAGTCAAAAAACAAGCAGCACAACAAGGTCAGTGTGACATCACCTATTTACATGTAACTGTGGCACTGTGTGCTTCAGACTGAGCCGGCTAACTCATTGTGATCTCTGATTGTATCTGAGGTTGTAAGAGCAAAACGATCTCTAAGACAGAAGGAGCAGGCAGAATATTAAAGAGATGTCACCCGTCAGTGCCTTTAAGCGTAATCCCTGATTCAGCTCCAGTGGGCGAAATCAGAGATCCGAAGCCAGGACATGAAGAACTTATGCCATCGGGAGAATAAAGGGGCACAGAGACAGAAACAGACAGACAGAAAGAGCGAGACAGAGAGAAATGGACAATAAAGAAGAGTGAGAGAGAGATTTAAAATGAATGAAGGAGACTTAGAGGACAGTTGGAAAAAGTTGCCAAAAAAGTAAAAGTAAAGATTTTAAAGGTCGGAAAGAGGATGAAGAAATTTACAAAGGAATTCTGTGGCCAACTCAGATTTTGAGGGAAAACTAAAATGAGAGTAATAATCTATACATATTAATCACACTGATTAAGAATTTATAGCAGTGGTTCAGAACATGGGCCCTAGAGGAAATATGAAGTAAAAAGGCATGAAATAATATGCCAGCAGAACTCTATACACTCAGTAGAGCTGATGTACAGACGACACTTCATAAACTCCCACTTGATACGATCATTTAGCTTAAAGAAATAGATCACCCTTATTTCATTCTAAATCTGTCAAGCTGCAAAAATGACAACAAATGACCATAAAATTAGTCCATACACTATAAAAAAAGATGATGTCAAAGCTGAATTGTCAGCATCATTACTCCAGTCTTCAGTGTCACATGATCCTTCAGAAATCATTCTAATATGCTGATTTGATGCTCAAGAAACATTTTATTATCAATGTTGAAAACAGTTGTGCTGCTTAATATTTATGGATAGTGTATACACTTTCATTAGCTAAGAAGGTCATGACTATTCTTCTAATCATGCATCATCGACAAGCATTCAGACTCTTCTCATAAAATGGCCGCCCGGTTTGGGCCGTCCCTCTCCTCACAGGTTCAATCCCCTGTGTATTATTAATGACTGTATGTTTCAGGCTGGACAGAATCGGGTCTCATGGGTTCAAGGGTGGCTGTTTAATGCCCAGAGGCTGGCTTGGGAGAGATAGAGGGTGATTGATGGCAAAGAAAGAGGGAGCGGAGGATGGAGGAGAGGGAGGAGGAGGTGTTGATAGTGAAGTGGCACTCACTAGATCCTCTTTCCGCTCTTTCCTGCTTTCTGTCTCATCCTCGTTCTCATTTCCCAGCACTTTCCATAAATATAGTACACTATTTTTGTAAACATTAAAGGCACAAATCTGTGAGAACTATTATATATGTTATATAAACTACATATAGTACAATTTAACCTAGCATGAAGGTGTAATAGCTGTGTAAATGTCTGTGTAAATCAAGTAAATTCAAATTTTCTTTTTTAGTATTCAATTCAATACATTTTATTGTCCCAGATGGGGAAATTTGTCTTGGACTCTGGTGCCCACATTCAGTTGTGGTCAGAATTATTGGCACTCCTGGTAAATATGATCAAAGGTGGCTGTAAAAAAATTATCTGCATGTTTATCCTTTTGATCTTTCATTCAAAATATTCACAAAAATATAACCTTTCATTGAAGTAAAAGAATTGAAAGTGGGGGGGTGAATCACATTATGAAATAAATGCTTTTCTCCAAAACACTTTGGCCACAATTATTGGCACCCTTTTATCAAATGCTTTTTGCAACGTCCTTTTGCCAGGATAACTGATCTGAGTCTTCTTCTATAATGGCTGATGAGTTTGGAGAACACCTGACAAGATATCAGAGACCATTCCTCCATACAGAATCTCTCCAGATCCTTCAGATTCCCAGATCCATGTTGGTTCTTCTTCTCTTCAGTTCACCCCACTCATTTTCTGTAGGGTTCAGGGCAAGCACTGGGATGGTCATGGCAGAAGCTTCATTTTGTGCTCAGTGACACATTTGTGTGTTGATTTTGATGTTTGTCTTGGATCGTTGTCCTGATGGAAGATCCAACCACGGCCCATTATAAGCAGAGGTTTAGATTTTTTATCTGTTGGTATTTGCTAGAATCCATGATACCATGTATCTGAACAAGATGTCCAGGGCCTCCAGAAAAAAAATAGGCCCACAACATTAAAGATCCAGCGGTATTTTTAACCGTGGGCATGGGGTATTTTTTATCCTTGTTTGCACCAAACCCATCTGGTGGATTTGCTGCCAAAAAGTTATTTTTTTGTTATATCTGACCACAGAAGCCAGTCCCGTTTGAAGTTCTAGTCGTGTCTAACACTGAATATGCTGGAGTTTGTTTCTGGATGAGCAAGAAGGATTTTTCTTCAACCCTCCGAAACAACATGTGGTGATGATGAATACACTCTTCCAGGCAGATTCGTAACATCTTTAGTTGATTGGAACTTCTTAATTATTACCCTGATGGTGGAAATGCTTTAGCTATTTTCCTACAGCCACTTTCTATTTTGTGAAGCTTAATGATATTTTTCTGCACATCAGAACTATATTCTTTGGCTTTACTCATTGTGGTGAATGATTAAGGGGATTTGGCCTTTGTGTTTCCTCATATTTAAACTCCTGGACAGGATGTCATGGCTGGACTATTTCATGCTCCTAGTCACCCTGGTGTGCTACAAAATGTAAAAATGAATGGGAATATACTACAGAGGTCTGTCTAGGGGTGTCAATAATTATGGCCAACGTGTTTTGGAGGAAATACATTTATTTCATAATGTATTGAAATATGAAATAAAATACATTTATTTTATTTATATACACTTTCAATTCTTTTACTTCAATAAAAGGTTAGAGTTTTGTCAATTTTTATGAATGAAAAGATTTATTTTTACAGTCATCTTTGATCATATTTAACAGGGGTGCCAATAATTCTGACCACAGCTACACATACACTGCAGAAAAACATACCAATCCATAAACATACACATTATAAATAAAAAGAGCAAATAATTATTGCTTATTTAAAAGTCTAATCGAAGTAGGTACAAAGGATTTCTTAAAACGATTGTATCTACACACAGGCAGCCTATAACGTCTGCCAGAAGGCAGCATTTCGTATTCTGTATTTAAGTTATGTAAAAAGGATCAGATAATATCTTGGTAGCTTCTCAGATAATATCTGCTTCCTTGATATTTTTGTCTTGTTTTCCAGTACAAATATCTAAACAAATCAAGATACACATTGATATGCAAAATGACATAATATAAGATGAAAAATGTATCAAAATAAAGTGAAATATCTGCCAATGGGGTTAGAAAAATGGGAAACTAAGAAACATGACAGTGAACATGACAAAATAAGAACATGAAACAAAACTAAAACACACTGTGACACCATAGAAGAAAGAAAGTCAAACAGGTTTGGAACAACATGAGGGTCTTAATGATGACGGACTTTTCATTTTTTGAGTGAACTATCCCTTTAAGAGATTCAGGCTCCATTTGGTACCCTGTTCTCGGAAAGTACAGTACCTACACCAGCAGAAATATGACTCCCATTACACACAGAGAAATAATATGCAGAGGATTAAATGACTTCTCTTTTTCTCTTTTATATTATACTCTGTCATTTGAATCCTTGCTTTTCTGGGCTATGCTGTTCTTTTATTTGCTTCGCTTCTGTGTTTGACTTTTTTTTTCTCACACTGAATCACATTTTCAGCCTTTTCCACAGGTCTTTTATGCCTGTTTTGTCAATACCTGTCTTTCCTGAGTGAAAATGGGCTTTTGTCATTCGGTGTTAATTAATGTGTGACCTGCGGCTCTTGACAACAAATACCTCCTTTGCAAGAGTTGCCATTATTCTGACCGACCATAGTCCTTTTATTTGAAATGCACATGCTCATCTTGAAGGGATGATAGTGGTCTACACTACAGGTGCGTTTACAATTGTGAAATTTCAGTTCATTGTCAGGTGTGAAATATTGTAGGGAAATATGAAGCATATCTCACACAGAAGTCAGCTTTCTGTTAGTCAATGTGCACTGTAAAAAGTGATCAATTAACTTTTAAAAAAGTGAGGAAACCTGTTGCCTTAAAATTATTACTTCATGCGTAATTAAAAAATGTGGAATTGTCAAGTTCACATTACTTATTTGTTTCAATTACGCATGAAGTTCATTACTTAACTTTAAAGCAACGGGTTTCCTCATTTTTTAAGTTGTCAACTTAAATGTGACAAACACCTTAATAATTCAGTGTTTTGAGTTTAATATATTCAGTTTGTCAACTATTAAATAATGGGTAACACTTTAGTTTAGGGTCCAATTCTCACTGTTAACTAGTTGCTTATTATCATATTACTAGGATATTGGCTGTTTATTAACACTTATAAAGCACATATTAATGCCTTATTCTGCATGATCATATTCTACATCCCTTAATCCTACCTAATACCTAAACTTAACAACTACCTTACTAACTATTAATAAACAGTAATTTAGGAGTATATTGAGGCAAAAGTTGTAGTTAATAGTGAGAATTAGACCCTAATCTAAAGTGTGACCAAATAATGTCGCAACAGTTCTCTCACTGTAAAAAACACAACTTGAAAAAAGTTGAAATGACTGATTTTGTTGTGTTGGTTCAGCAAAAATCCACACTGTAAAAATCTCGTACAACAACAAAAAAGTACTAATTTCCCCTAGCTTTTTCTTGTTGACTCAACGTTTGTTAAATAACAGTTATACGAACTAAAAATAAGTTGTCTGTGACACAAAAAAAAAAACATTTAGTTGAGTCAACTTGACATTATTTGTTTTCTGGAGAGGTGCAACTATTCTGTAACAAATACTTTGTAGTTGAGCCAATTCAACATTTTGTGTCTATTGGAAACGGTAGTTCTTATTGAAGAAGTTCTTATTAAACATTTTGGTGATGAGTGTTTCCTTTAGTTGGGCAGTTTGACTTGGCTTTTTATGTGAGTTTGTGGAGTTTGTTGCAAAGAAGGCCATAAACAAAAATGATCAGGTGATCTAGATTAACAACATTATAAAGGGGAATTATTCACTATTATTATTCCTGATTAAAAGTGATTATTTGTGAATAATATATTATATTTACCAACAAAACTTTTATGCAATAGATCAGACATTCTGAATTTTGATTTTTAAAAACCTTGTGGAATTTTTTTTTTTAGAGACACACACAGACATCAAGAATCAGCATATGAATCTCAACAATGGTGACATGCTTCATGCCACAATGCATGCTGGGAGCCATGATTTTAATACTATGTTGGCTCCCAGCATGCATTGTGGCATGAAGCATGTCACCATTGTTGAGATTCATATGCTGATTCTTGATGTCTGTGTGTGTGTGTCCAAATACTTTTTTCCCCATGATGTATTTTAAAATCAGAATTCAGAATGTCTGATCTGCTGCAAGAAAGTTTTGCTGGTAAAATATTAATTAAAAAAAAATCACTTTTGGTCAGAAATAAGATTAGTGATTTATTTGAGTTTATGAGGCTGAAAACATGATCATCTTGGTTTCTTTTTTTCTTAGCAACAAATTATGTGTTTTGCTAAACACTGTTACAAAGACCACAAACAAAAAGCACACACAAAAAGCCAAGAGTCAAACTGCCCAACCAAAGGAAACGCTCATCACCAAAATTGTGATGACCAAATGATTTTCAATAAAAAATCAACAGCTAAACCTGTTAATTCTTAAGAACTTCTGTTTCCAATAGACAAAAAATGTTGAATTGGCGCAACTACAAAGTATTTGTTACAGAATAGTTGCACCTCTCCAGAAAACAAATAATTTCAAGTTGACTAAACTAAACTTTTTTTTTTTGTGTGTGTCACAGACAACTTATTTTTAGTTCGTATAACTGTTATTTACAAAGGTTGAGTCAACAAGAAAAAGCTAGGGGAAATTGGTACTAAGATTTTTTGTTGTTGTACAACTATACTTTTTCTGTAAATGGTTATACAGGTGCTGGTCATATAATTAGAATATCATCAAAAAGTTGATTATTTCACTAATTCCATTCAAAAAGTGAAACTTGTATATTATATTCATTCATTACACACAGACTGATATATTTTAAATGTTTATTTCTTTTAATTTTGATGATTATAACTGACAACGAAGGAAAATCCCAAATTCAGTATCTCAGAAAATTAGAATATTACTTAAGACCAATACAAAGAAAGGAAATTTAGAAATCTTGGACAACTGAAAAGTATGAACATGAAAAGTATGAGCATGTGCAGCACTCAATACTTAGTTGTGGCTCCTTTTGCCTAAATTACTGCAGCAATGCGGCGTGGCATGGAGTCGATCAGTCTGTGGCACTGCTCAGGTGTTATGAGAGCCCAGGTTGCTCTGATAGTGGCCTTCAGCTCTTCTGCATTGTTGGGTCTGGCATATCGCATCTTCCTCTTCACAATACCCCATAGATTTTCTATGGGGTTAAGGTTAGGTGAGTTTGCTGGCCAGTTAAGAACAGGGATACCATGGTCCTTAAACCAGGTACTGGTTGCTTTGGCACTGTGTGCAGGTGCCAAGTCCTGTTGGAAAATGAAATCTTCATCTCCATAAAGTTGGTCAGCAGCAGGAAGCATGAAGTGCTCTAAAACTTCCTGGTATACGGCTGAGTTGACCTTGGACCTCAGAAAACACAGTGGACCAACACCAGCAGATGACATGGCACCCCAAACCATCACTGCCTGTGGAAACTTTACACTGGACCTCAAGCAACGTGGATTGTGTGCCTCTCCTCTCTTCCTCCAGACTCTGGGACCCTGATTTCCAAAGGAAATGCAAAATTTACTTTCATCAGAGAACATAACTTTAGACCACTCAGCAGCAGTCCAGTCCTTTTTGTCTTTAGCCCAGACGAGACGCTTCTGACGCTGTCTGTTGTTCAAGAGTGGCTTGACGCAAGGAATGTGACAGCTGAAACCCATGTCTTGCATATGTCTGTGCGTAGTGGTTCTTGAAGCACTGACTCCAGCTGCAGTCCACTCTTTGTGAATCTCCCCCACATTTTTGAATGGGTTTTGTTTCACAATCCTCTCCAGGGTGCGGTCATCCCTATTGCTTGTACACTTTTTTCTACCACATATTTTCCTTCCCTTCGCCTCTCTATTAATGTGCTTAAACACAGAGCTCTGTGAACAGCCAGCCTCTTTTGCAATGACCTTTTGTGTCTTGCCCTCCTTGTGCAAGGTGTCAATGGTCATCTTTTGGACAACTGTCAAGTCAGCAGTCTTCCCAATGAGTGTGTAGCCTACAGAACTAGACTGAGAGACCATTTAAAGGCCTTTGCAGGTGTTTTGAGTTAATTAGCTGATTAGAGTGTGGCACCAGGTGTCTTCAATATTGAACCTTTTCACAATATTCTAATTTTCTGAGATACTGAATTTGGGATTTTCCTTAGTTGTCAGTTATAATCATCAAAATTAAAAGAAATAAACATTTGAAATATATCACTCTGTGTGTAATGAATTAATATAATATACAAGTTTCACTTTTTGAATGGAATTAGTGAAATAAATCAACTTTTTGATGATATTCTAATTATATGACCAGCACCTGTAAAGCCTCAACATGATCAAAACTGCTGAAAAATGTAGTAAAAGACCTTTTGTAAAAATGTCCCCCTTCAGGTCATGGTTCAGGTGTGTTTTAGCTGTGAAATCTTAACTCGTTTTTATAAAATAAACATAAGAATACCTTTTATATTGTTATTAATATTTCAATATGAACACTTACTGGACAGAAGCTTCTTAGGTTTATTTGTTTATCCATACATAATTTTTTTTTTTTGAAAAATCATGTTAAAATGTGAGGATCAAATATGATCCATCAGGCTTTTGAGGAATGTTTATTTTAACATATTTTAATCATCATTGTATTGCATTGCATTATTTGTTTTGCCCTCCACAATAAAAAATATAGTGCTTTGATCATAAAACTATATTTAAATATCATATTTATTATTGGGAGATGACAACTGAGATTAAAATTAAAAAATAAAATAAAAAATATTTTTTAGGCTTTACAGAGTTATGTCCATCATTTGCACATTAAATTTGACAGCCCTTAGAAATAAGACGTTGTGACTTATGGATGTTTTCTTTGCACAAGTTCAAAGGTATTTCCCACAATGTAAGTTTTAAACTTTTACTATAGTGTAGTAGTCACGATTAAACAAGTCAGGATGATAAAACAGCAAACCGTAAATTGAGAGTCCCTGTGAGTGTTTACTCTCATAGTTTACACAAGCTAACACTGCATTTCATCATGTTCTCACACAAGCGTAATATATCCTAGTAAAAGTTTTTTATTACAGCTCCCCCTATGCAAGAATCTTCAGCAGAGAGCCATAAAAGTGTGTTTTGATGAATCTTTCTGCTCATTGCGGCAGTCAGAACAAAGTGCGCGTGTAATTAGAAGAGCATTGTTTACACAGAAGCATGCAGCGCTGGTTGTTTTAATTAGCGCTTTCAAAGAAAAAAGTACCCTGTAAGTACACCCTGAAGATATTAAAGCAAACCATTTTTCCCACATTCTTCCTGCCTGCCTTTAGCATTAAAGATAGGCTTTTTTTAAAGCCTGGTGGGAGTGTTTCCTGGTTAACATATGGACTGTATAAATTTTTGCACCATTGTTAAACTGGTTTCTGTGGAGATGGTGACACTGAACATGTTTACATGCACACCAATACACTGATAACTACCAAAAAACAAGTTTATTGAAATAACCCGATTTACTGGTTTTACATGCAATTATATAAATATACATAAATAACCTGGCAATGCAAGTAAATCGTGTTTACAAGACTTTATTAAAATAAAAAAATAAAAAACAGGTTATTCCCCAGTGGTGAAATTAAAACGTAATCATTGATGTATCTGATTGTGAGTATTGCATTTGTTGTGCGAGTTGTGATGTTAAATAAAGCATTAAAGAACATAAATTTAAAATGTCAGTGGGAAACCTCTCTTATTTGAAGTTTCTACAACTCTACCTCTGCACGAGATGAGAACACATTTTTTTTTATACTTATTGGGTCAAGAAAAAGTTGGTATTTGCGATATATTTTTCCTTCCCTAGTCCAAAACACTTGCTGTGGCTGGATGTGCTTAATCCGTATAAGGACGTTTTCCTGTCACATATCACACACGTGCACTTCAAAAAGCCGACAGAATGCAGGTTAAGGTGTTTACATGCTGAGCCAAACCGGGGTAATGGGCAAAAATCTTGCTCTGTCGGTCGGTTTATTGTTAAAGGGGTCCTCTAATGCTCTTTTCACAAGATGTGATATAAGTCTCAGGTGTCCCCAGAATGTGCAAAAAATAATCTCAGCAAAAAATACACCATTGATTATTTATTATAGGATGTTTTGAAAGCCCCTATATGGGTGGCAGCAAAAACATGCTGTTTTTGTGTGTGTCTCTTTAAATGCAAACGAGCTGCTGCTCCCCGCCCCCTTTTCAAGAATAGGGAGGGGCCTAGTTGCTAGTTTGGATAAATGACAACAACAGCTGGAGTGTGGAGAACCTCACACAGTGAGTAGAATTCGCAAAGATGGATAAATATCAACTGTTTGACCAACTTCATTTTGTAGAACATGTAAGTACCGCACGTTATATTTTGTGAATGTACACAAATCGCCTTTGTGAATGTGCTGATTAGGACGCTATATGGTGGCTAAAGTTACCATTGTCTCTGTATTCACAGAGATCAGAGCTACACTATATTGCCAACAGTTTTGGGACGCCTGCCTTTACATGCGCATGAACTTTAATGACATCCCATTCTTAATCCGTAGAGTTTAATATGGAGTTGGCCCACCCTTTGCAGCTATAACAGCTTCAACTCTTCTGGGAAGGCTTACCACAAGGTTTAGGAGTGTGTTTATGGGAATTTTTGACCATTCTTCTAGAAGCGCATTTGTGAGGTCAGGCACTGATGTTGAACGAGAAGGCCTGGCTCACAGTCTCCGCTCTAATTCATCCCAAAGGTGTTCTATCAGGTTGAGGTCAGGACTCTGTGCAGGCTAGTCAAGTTCCTCCACACCAAACTCGCTCATCCATGTCTTTATGGACCTTGCTTTGTGCACTGGTGCGCAGTCATGTTGGAACAGGAAGGGGCCATCCCCAAACTGTTCCCACAAAGTTGGGAGCATGAAATTGTCCACAATGTCTTGGTATGCTGAAGCATTAAGAGTTCCTTTCACTGGAACTAAGGGGCTAAGCCCAACCCCTGAAAAACAACCCCACACCATAATCCCCCCTCCACCAAACTTTACACTTGGCACAATGCAGTCAGGCAAGTACCATTCTCCTGGCAACCGGCAAACCCAGACTCGTCCATCGAACCAGACAGAGAAGCGTGATTGGTCACTCCAGAGAACACGTCTCCACTGCTCTAGAGTCCAGTGGCGGCGTGCTTTACACCACTGCATCTGATGCTTTGCATTGCACTTGGTGATGTAAGGATTGGATGCAGCTGCTCGGCCATGACAACCCATTCCATGAAGCTCTCTACACACTGTTCTTGAGCTAATCTGAAGGCCACACGAAGGAGGTCTGTAGCTATTGACTCTGCAGAAAGTTGTTAAAAATAACAAGCTCTGGTCTCTGTGAATCCTGTAAGAGACAATGGTAGCTTTAGCCACATAAGCACATTCAGAAAGGCAATTTGCAAATGCACATTATGAAGTGCAGTACTTACGTGTTCTGGGTGTGAAGTTGGATCCATTTGAACTGGTACACCATTGTCGCTTACGAAAACAAAATGTTCCATGGGTGGAAATGTGCAGATTAAGGTGCAGTAATATTATAATAAGATCCCCTTCCTACGTCACTAGGGTAGCGAAATCTGAGCGGCTCGTTTTTTCACATGCTTGCAGAGAAAGTCTTTCCAAAACAAAGTTACTGGGTTGTCCTTTTTCACGTTTTCTGGGTTGGTAGATGCACCGGGGACCCAATTATAGCACTTAAACACGGAAAAAGTCAGATTTTCATGATATGTCCCATTTAAGCCGTTTATGACATTACGCAGATGAAGGGAAATGGTTTAATACGTTAATTTATATTAATACCTTTTGCCGGCTTATTAAGCATAATCGTTTTAAGAACGTGCATGTAATCGCACTCAATAAGGATGTTTCCCTACTCTATAGATCCAGCCAGGAGAGGCCTTCACTGTGTACCACACCAGCCCAACGCTCTCCAGCTTATGCAAACCAGTGGTGCTATGGACCCAGCAGGACGTGTGTAAGTGGCTGAAGAAACACTGTCCTCACAACTACCTGACCTACGTGGAGGCCTTCTCTCACCATGCCATCACAGGTACTGCACAGCTCTCTTCATGACAGCACACATTTGGACAACCTGGGTTTCAAAAGACAGGATATTTTATAGACTTTTATGGAGATACTGCCTAAAAAACGCAGGGTGGAAACGGCAAGATGTGCATAAATTGTAAAAATAATTATGGTAGTATATGATTTGTGTGTGATTTTCATGCGATTTGGTGTATGTTTATATCAATAATGGATGTTTACAATATAAATGCTAAGCAGGTGTAGCAATTATCTGCATAGAATAGGCTAACATAACATATTTCAACATCATTATATGACTAAAATCCACATTAGATCACAATTCAGAAGTTAATACAAACATTTGATGGTGGTTTAAAGTAAGTTTTGAGTAAAAGTGTAATATTAACCTTTTATGTAGCTTGATGCTAATTGTAGCTCCAATGCACCTGTCGCGTCAGGAACTATTCTATTCCATAATCTAATTTGTTAAAAGAATATGCTTTTTTTTTTAGAAAGACTTAAGATAATAGGTGGATTAATGTATAGTGGGATCAAAGTGGTGAATTGCTGAATACAAACAAAAGAATAATGATAAAAGACTAATGAAGATTAAGTCTCATACTAGCAGAGGTGTGAAAGGTTCGTTGAGTGAGAACAGTAGAAACATGAATGGGACAGTTCTCCTCGCCAGACATTAGACTGCAAATAGGTGTTTACAAGGCAATCAAATATTTTATTATTATTTATCAGCCTTCTCTAAAAACTCACATGACATGGTCTTAGAAAATGTTTCATAGTTTTAGAGATAACATCCTCAGATTTGAAATGAAGCATGAGCAGATTGTATTTGGAACAACTCTTTTTTGAATAAGCACCTTTTAACTGTTCTCTGAGGTTGAGTTGAGTATTCTCTAGGCTTGTAATCAAAATTAGGAGGACATCTGTACATTTGTTGCAAATTTACAGACAGTGAAATTGAGATGTTTATATTTGCTTGAAGTAGGCTAATATTGCTTGACAACTGACAACAAAGTTTCATATTTGTATTAGCATAATTGCAGTTTTATATTTAATAAAATCTTTAAAAACAAATGACATTAATTATACATTGATTTCCCTTTAAAAAAAGTAAAATGAGTAAGACGGTGTAAAAGGTGTGAGTGTGCATTAGTAATCCGGCCCCTTGGTTTGAAGGAGAAAAAATGTTGGCCCCTGTCACTATCGAAGTTGCCCATCCCTGCTCTAGCATGTCTCCTAATCGACGTCAACTGAGTTGGACAACGTCTCACCCCCTATGAACACTATCACTTGGAAATAAGGTCTCTAGTGTTCCACTAACCATACAGACTCCAAACAATGCCTTTGAAATGCTTTAATCACGGCTGCTTTTTTTAAGCTTTTGAAAACGAAATGTCCCCAACACTTGGGCCAAAGTTAAAAATTAAAAGCGCAGCACAGAACCCAAGGGTCTCAAGATTCTTTTGAGACATTATGCAATAACGGAAATAACAGAAATAGCCAAACAGCAGAATATATAGCTACTATTTTTGACATGGAAACGAGAAAATAATGGCACTGTCTATGGCATTTGACCTTGATAAAAAACTGTGTCACTACTGTTTGGGTTCACCCTATGCCATCAAATAAAACAGTTGCCAAGCCAACTTGCTATTGTAAACAAAAGCTTGCAACCCTTGCCCCGCCTCTGGGGTCTTTTGATTGGTCCATTGTTTTGGAACTGACATTGATGAGCGGCGCTGCGTTTAAAAGTTGAAATTCTTTTAACTGGACACAGCATATTAAAAACGCGGTGAGACACTGCAAAAGACGCGAGACATGAGCGTAACGGTCATACATGTTCGTCTAGCGCATGTTTACATAGAAAAACAATGGAATGGAATTGGAATTGGAATGGAAGAACGCGTTCTGTGTGAACATAGTGTGTTGAAATAACGAATCTGCATCCATTATTTCAACACACTAACTTTGGCCCAAGTGTTGGGGACATTTAATTTTCAAAAGCATATAAATGGCAATGCTGTTAGTTATAATTCATTAAAATGTTCCTTCAGAGCAACTACCTGAAATAAAATAAGTTGATTTTTTTGTATTTCAGTTTAACGTTTATTTTATTTCAAGTAATGATTTTAATTTTGGTTTTGGTTAGTTTTAGTTAATTGATATGACCCAAAATTATTTTTAAATCTGATTATCTAGTCATTCTTTTGGGAATAAAGCTGCCGAGGATAATCATAGATCCGCAAAGCCTTACTCTGGTCTCTCTGAGGAACAGCTTTGGCAGGCCACATCCTCTAACACACTTTCATCCAACTCCCAGAGCCGTGTGCACTGCGTTCTCTCACTAATGGACAATTATACACCGTAATGTTGAGCCATTTGTCAAATCACAGTAATTTCCATGAGGCCTCACCATCTAGGGGTCACCGGAGCGATGCTTTGAAGTAATAAAATCATTTTACACTGCCATCCGTACATTCGTTCCTGGAAATTTAGCAGTGTTGAAAAAGGAGACGAGTCTAAATGGATTTACCAAAGGTGGACATTCACAGCCTTTGTTATTTGTAATATTTGTGATGGCACACAGACTGTATAAATCCTGTGAGTGGAGTGTATGAATCATAGATACCCCATTCAAAGTCATATGAGTGTCAAGCAGGGCCGGACTGGGACAAAATTTCAGGCTGGAAAATGTCACACCCATCCAGGCCATCCCATACACCCACAACAAATTTTGGAACCATGGATAACCATATGACCATTAGTGGTCATCACATAAAAAAGGTTTAAATCCTTAGGCTCAGGCCATGCAAAATAATTAAAGGTTCTCTCTTAAACTGCACCTTCACTTTCCTTTTCATTTTCTTCATTTTCCCTGATATGTCTCTGTCTCGACTCTCTCCCTTGTGTGTGTTCACTTTTTTTGCTACTTTTCATGTGCCAGTCACTTCTTCTTCTGCAGGTCTACCGTTAGGAACAGAACTGTCTCAACGTTGTTGCAAAAAAAACCCCAAAAAACATATTGTAATTTGTTTGCACAGAATCAAAATTTATTTTAAGGTAAATTCAAAGTATCACGTTAGGACAATGTGTTGTTTTATCTTAAAATGTCTTATATAAAATTGAACAACTATTTCATGCAAATATATTAAAACAAATTTTCTAAATTGCTTAAATGTCAAAATTAGTATAATAATAAATACATTATGCCAATATCTTTATAGAAAAATCATAATACTGAACAAGTTATTGCATTATTACATATATTTTTTGTGTTGTTGTCTGTCCTAGCTCCCTCCAAACGTATACATCGATGTAAATATCTGTCTGCTAAATTACTACTGTAATGATAATGATAATGATAATGATGCCATTTAGCATACAGTTTTTTTTTAATGACGTTAGTAATGGAGTGCTACTTCTAACATTTGCTTGCAGTTTAATACTTAGCTACGTTAAAGAAGAAAATCCCACAGTAGCCTTTTACAGGTGAAACTGACCTGCATTTGAAGCCCTGAGGTCCATAATTTTGCTTTATTTTGCTTCTTCTTCTTTGAGAGCTTTCCCTCAATGCTCCACCTGGCCGCTTCCTCGAGTCCATCACACTGATTATTACTCGAAACGCTTTGGCGGACACGCGGAGCTCACACAAGCTGAATCGTAGTAGCTATTGCCAGTCAAGACTAACCGTTTCATGATTTATTGTCGAATGCCGAATTTGGGAATGATCACTTTAGTGCAATGGGGCAATAATATATCATTAAAATAATTTATTTAAAAAATAAAAAGAAGAAGAAGAAGAAGAAAGAGGGCAGCGGGCCAAATCAGTTGCCAGGCCACCGGGAATTCACCCGGTGCTCCCGATAGCCAGTCCGGGCCTGGTGTCAAGCTATATAAGCCATTTGACATCTTGTCAATCAGTAAAGAGTTGTGCCTTAGGAGCGATTTAATGGCTGGATGGTTTGTTTTGGGGACAATGACATATATCCATGATAAAGAATAAAAATCTAGTTTAAATCACATGCGGTAATTCTTTGACATGTAGTCTGTGTTCATGTTTCATTATGGTTTTGAACAACTTTTATACCACTTTTAAGAAAAGTTTACATTTAATTAAGCAAAAAAATGCTTAAATCTATTTTACATGATAAGAATTTGTTTATTTAAAAATTACATTTTACAACCTGAACACATTTTCTGATATTTTAAGAGACTTTGACACACATTCATAAGGGTCTTCTCTATATTTTAATTTCCTGTTCCATGTTTTTTTTCTGCACATTTATGCATGTTGGTCATACCACATGGCTTTGATTTGGTGGACAAAAATAATATTTTAACAAAACCTTTCTTCTAAAACCCCTAATTGTCACGGGTGCGTGCAGGCAGGAAGACGAAGACAGGCGAATACAGTTCCAAACATAATTTAATAACAGATAATCCAAACAGCAGACAGACAGGAATTAGCACAACACATCTACAGATAACAGTGACCAGACAAGGAGTGCAGGGGACGGAACAACTTAAGTAGCAACACAAACGAGAATGATAGATAACACACACATTTTTTGCTTTATGCCACCCAAAAAAATACAAAAATATTTTTTTTCTTCAGAAATTAAAAAAAAGTGTATTGATTGGTTATTATTAATTATTAATTATTATTAATTAACAGATTAATAGATCCACAAAAAAATTAAAAAAATAAATAAAAATCATGACATTGACCCATTGTAATTTCTTGGTTTTAAGTATTAAACATTCAATAATATTCTCTCATATTAACCTGTTCATACAGGTGCTTACAAGAGCAGCTCATACTGTCTGTGTGAACAAATAATCAAAGTTTAGCCTATAGATCAAAATCAACTGTGATTTAGTAGGTCTTTTTTTTCCATGCAGTTGGTGCTTTTAACGTTCGTATGTTTTTAGGTTTATGTGTATGCATGCGTGAATCTTCCTGTCCTTCAGACAGTGATGGTAGAGCACAAGCACTCATTTTAGCAGCATTACATTTAGTTAGGTTGGAGTGACGAATGTGTGCCCCCTCCAAATGCCCCTTTAAGTAATTCATCCGGGCGCCGACACCGGCTAGAGGCCTTATTCTATTATCTGCGCTATTATTTATTGCTTCATTTATCAAGCCTCTTTCTAAGATGGTGTGTGTCTCTAAGCGAGTGTTTGCGTGTGTCATTTTCCCTGGGTCATTGGCACTGTAGCTTGAAGCACCGTTACACACACTGTAAAACACTGACTCATGTCAGACAAGACCGTCACTTGCTTCAGGCACAGAGTGTTTCTGCTCCAACATAGTTATTGGTCTTTTGAGTCAGATATTTAACAGCTGCAAGTGTGAACTGCCTTGCACTGCGTCCACATTCATTTCAAGTGAGTGCACCTTTTTAAATTAATCTTAAAGAGCCCATGAAATCCAAATTGCAGTTTTGTAGCTGTTAGTCAGTGCCTGTTATCTTTAAGGTTATTGGTGTACTAGTGTACTCCTAAAAGTTGGCAAAATAAACTTTAAAGGCCCACTGACGTGCCTTGAAATGCGCAGCATTATTCAATGTGTTGACGTAATTTTCATTGAACCAAGAAGATAGGGGACTGATCAAACAGGTACTCCCCTTTTTTTAAATAGCCAATAGCGTTTTGTTTATGTCACAGCTCGGCCAGAGCTGTTGAGCTCGGTAAAGCCACAGTTTCCTCCTAATCTCTAACCGTTTCTCCTCCTAATCTCCTCCATATCGCTTTAAAATACAACATTCTGAGCAGAATTCAAATGGGTCAGATTTGTTTTGTGATCTTTGCCCACTCACGCATATGATCCGCTCTGTGCTATCGTGTCTCTGGACCGGAGCAGACTGTGTGCACACTGCCATGGTTCACATGACACTAACGTGAAACCAGACTTCATTCACCCTAATGGAAAGCATATTTACACTGTCTGAATCGTTCCCTGTCCCCTATATAGTGCACTATGTGCTATTCACCATGTAGAAAATAGTAAATGAGTGAACGATTTTAGCCTCAGCTTCAGTGTCTATTGTGTAGGTTAGGAGTGATGCCATTAAAATGATTGATCCATATTGGCGGAAGTGAGAGACTGTAAGTTTTGAACACTTATATCTTTTAAATGCAAATTTTGTCATTGTTTTGGAGCACACTAGCTTATAGATAACAGTAAGGCAAACATATTCATTCTAAAAGTCAAAAAACTTCAATCTTGATTTCATGGGGGACAAAAAGCAGATAAAAACACATTATACACTTTTAGCAGATAAATTGATGATATATTTATATCATGAAGTAACTAAATGTCTTTTTTTTTGTCATAAATGTAAGATAAACCGAAAGAACGAAGTGTACTCTTTAAGACCAACTGTTTGAAGCCATTTTTCTTTTTCCTCTATGCTCCACCTCATCTTGTTTTTTGACAGCACCTCTATCACTACCTTCAGGGTGTTATTTGGGAGCACATTAAACCTGCCTGCAGGGAATTCATTTCTGCTCTGTTCACCTGTGCTGTCTGCTGCTACACAAAAGCCTCAGACAAACAGCAATTCTGGATAAAGTGTTTCTGGAGGGCTGAATTTAAAAGCACTGAATTAGTGTGTGTGCATTATAGAGGTTCATAAAGCAAGCCCCTCAGTGTTGTGCAGCATCAAAGCACCATATCACAATGAAAAATACAATGCATCTTAGAAAAGATAGTCCAAATATCAGCTTCAAGAAGCACCTCTGGCTGGTTACGGACGTTTCCATTATCCCGTGTAATGCTGTTAGCATCACCCATGCTCTAATTGTTCTTCCCAGCCTATTGTGAGTGACTGGGAAGCGAATGCGATCCCCACAGCGATGTGTGAATTCTCTGAGCTGGAAACTGGGTCAGTGTTGGCCCATGACTGTCCCCTAAAGCCTCAGGGGCAACTGGAGGTTGGGTCAGTGGGTCATCTCTGTCCAATAATACCCCATAAGCCCCTAGTAGTTAAATACACCAGGAATTGATTTAGCAGCCTATACATCAGGCTTAACAGGATATACTTCAGTAATTAGTGCTTTTTAGCATGAAGATGGATGTATAGAGAGTGCAGTTTGAAAAGGTTGTTACATTAGCTTAAAGAATATGAATTTGTCCTCAATTTGTTCAGAATTAGATGGCTTTATTTTGGCAAACATTAAATACATATTGAAGATAATTCATAATGAAGATAATAATGCATAGAATTCCTGGTTTGGACCTGCATTTATTTCCTGTATATAACCTCTTTTATACAGTATAATGTAGTGCAGACTGTTTTTATATATATATGGAGCACATGCATTTTTACTACTCAAAAAATATCCTGTTAAATTCATGGTTAAAAAAAAAAAAAAAAAAAAACTGTGAAAATGTTTTAAATTGCCCCTATTATGCTATTTTAAAGTTTCCTTATTTAGTTTTGGAGGTCTCCTACAACAGGTTTACATGCATCAAAGGTCAAAAAATTTATTTCATGAGTTTCATTTTCTCATAATATACATTGCACATCACCACAATGTTCAATGGTTCTCAAACGACTTGATGGATTAATCAGTCTCTCTAAACCCCTCCTTTCCGTGAGCTACTCTGCTCTGATTGGCCAGACTGCCCAGTCTATTCTGATTGGTCTACTCTGCTCTGATTGGTCAGATGGTCCAGTCTATTGTGATTGGTCTACTGCGTACAGCGCATATTTCGGAAACAAACGTAAAAATTTTTTTTTAATTTGGTCTAGGCGAGGTGGAGGATTTCAGAGGAACTCTGCAGAACTAGCCTACAACAAACACTGAACCAGACTATTTAAAGGCTAACCCTGTTGAACTTGAATTTTAAATATGGATATTTTTCTTACACAAACACATCAATTAGCTTCAGAAGACCTTTATTAACCCCCCGGAGCCGTGTGGAGCAGTTATATGACATACAGATGCACTTTTATGAGCTTCAAAAACGATGCAACAATTCACTGCCATTATAATGCTTGGATTAGCCAGGACTTTTTAAATATAACTCCGATTTTATTCATCTGAAAGAAGAATGTCATATACACCTAGGATGACTTGAGGGTGAGTAAATCATGGGCTAATTTTCATTTTTGGGTGAACTAACCCTTTAAATGTGCAAGCAATCTCATTGGCTACAGAGGCCAATCAGCTTGTGCCATGCAGTAATGATGTGATTGCTTGCAGTTGCATGTAAAGGATAAGGCAGTTTCTCAATACCAAGTACGCAAACTTCTGACTTGCGTCCTTGGTAGTTCAGACTTGCCAAGTTCGACTCAGGAGAACGAACTCCCAAGGACGGGAGGACACAAGTCCGGTAATTCTGCTAATGGAACTGCAGCGTTCTTGATAACGTCACTTAGCTCGCTCTGGCTACTCCGGTAATCTCTGTATGTATATTTTAGGCTACAATAAAACAAAATATGTCATAAAACACCACTCCTCTTTTCATTTTCATTTTAAAAAATCTTCAACATATTAATAGCCACACAAATGTGGTTCAGGCAACGCGTACCTTGATTATCTTCAACAAAACAAAATATAAAACACAACCCTACCTCTTTTCGTTTACATTTAAAAAATATATTAAACACATTAATATGTGGTTCAGACAATAAGTGTGCATATAAATGATTATCACTGTAATACAATTAAATATGACATAAAACAGAACCCAGTCTCTTTTTGTTAAATGTCAGTTTATGTATAAAATTATAAGTATAGATATACAATAAATAAAGCAAACAATTCAGTCAAACATACAAAGTCAGCACTAGTAGGCTACAACAGTAAAGTTAAATAGCCTAAATATATAAAGTTATGAAACTTCACTTTGCCCTCAGCCAAAACGATTTGCCAGGGAACAAATTATAGATTCATGAGACCAAAGATCGGCCGTTAGATCTACACAAGACGAATCATATCTCATGTTTAACCACTACAGAGACATCAGGGCTAGCGGCAAACGGCAGAAAGACTAGCCGAGGAAAGGCTGCTCTCGGCGGGGTTAATGAGCGCTGAGACCCCAGTGATCGACTGGATCTCACAACTCCGAAAACATCAGAAAGAAAGGCAGAGGAAAGGCTGCTCTCGGCGGGGTTAATGAGTGCTGAGCCCCCGGTGATCGACTAGATCTCACAACTCTGAAAATGGCAGATAAAAGCGCTCTCTTTATAAATAAACCCCAGATTTAAGCTTTAAACAAGTACATTCTCGCCTGAAAAAGTCTTAAAACTACATTTCTTGACACATTAACAGTAGTATTTTTAAATTACACAGGGTTTCTCATCTGCTATTTGACGCTTGTTGGTTGGTGCGAGATGCATTCTGGGATACCTGTCGGTCTTAAGTCCGCTCAAGTCACCTCTCGATGCATCCTCGATAAAAGAGCCAGATCAAGGACACATCCGGGGATTTTAACTGTACTTGGCTAAGATGTGAATTTTGAAATGGAACAGGACTTGGGCAGCGACTGATGATGTTTCACAAGTCCACGAGAACACAAGTACAGACAAGAACGCATATTGAGAAACGGCCTAAGCCTGTGTCATCTAGAGTTTGCATCTAGTGACTAGATAATTAACCAAGTTTTTACTGTAGCATTTTTTTCATTTTGTCCAAATTCACTTTTGCTAGTTTAACGATGAGAAAAATGGTCGGCGTGCCCGGCACATGGTCTAAAAGGGTTGTCCCTGTTCTCTTAACGAGCAATGGGTGTATTTTGGACGTAGCGTGCAATAAACCAATCAGAGTCTCATCTCCCATTCCCTTTAAAAGCCAGTTGCACTTGCACCATGGCGGATTCGCTATATTTACATAGCGGAATTTGCAAGCGGAAAAAAACAACACTTCTCCAGAGAGGAATCCTTTTATTTTTATTGTGCCAGGTGTATGATAGGACCCTAGATCAGTCACATTCATATAAAAACAACTGATAATGAAAATAAATGAAACTGGATGTATCTGTCTATGAAGTTTGATGCCCCTCGTCACACTACATATTTACCTCCAGAAAATGAGACATCACAACTTTTGAGCCTATTTGTCCAGTTCTACTCTCATTAAATATTTATAATTTGTTGTTTCATCACATGATTTGTCAAGCATGACACATCCGTATATAACATAGGAGATAACAGGGCGAGCAGCACACCTTGATAACAGAGAGAGCTGCAGAACAGTAGGCATTTTGGTTTAAATTTTGTTAAATTTAATGTTTGATATCCCAACACATTAATTTAGTTTGACCCACTGCAATTTAATAGCATGCAAATATGTTCTTTCACAATATACAGAAATTTACTTTAAAAATCATCTTTCCGAAATGGAAAAGGCACCTCCCATTTTACTGTTGAAGCTTTCTGGATATTATAGGTGGAGATTCTTACTGTATATCATAGATATGGTAGGAGTGGTGTCCTGTGAATTGCAGTGATTTACTGTAATATGTTAAGGATGGGCCATTTCAGTATGGTGTTCCAGGCCTCGCTTTGTTTTTGTCATCTCTCTCTTTCTCTTACTCTCCCTGTTTGTAATTCACCTTGCGATTCAAGTTAAGGGCTTTGTTCTTTATTGTTCAAACATACACACGCACACACACACACACACAAACAGGTGTCCTCTCACACTGGCTGCTCCTTTATCTCTTTAACCATAGATATTTCTGTAAAATTGCTTCAGTTTTGCAGCTGATATCTTCCACTGTACAGCAAATCACAATAAAGACCCAATAAAATCGAAATTGCTTTGAAAGCTTTGAGTCAGTGTGTCTATTAGTTTCGAGATCATTTATATGCCAGTGTACTTTCTTAAAGTTATAAAAATAAACTAGCAGATTTACACTTTTACTCATCTTACATTCATGGGTGTATCCAGATTTTTTTGTCCAATAAAATGCTGTTTAGAATAAGAATTTTGCCTTCTAAATTATGAATACCACCTGCCTTTGATGCAAGTAGCAAGTCAATATCAAGTAGCAAAACGCTCACTTCATCTACTACTTCATCTTGTGTCTTGCATCACTGTGGCTGTGACGAAAGAGTGACGAGCCTTTCATTATGTCCTGACCAAGGTCGGATTATGACATTGGCATGCCTTGGGCATCTAGGCACAGATGTTCGACACCATCTGTACACTGGAAGCGTGCTGTGTAGTGTGGCGCGACACAGCACAACTAGATTGTGACCGTATATCCAGTCTGGCTTGCAGTTGTAGCATCATTCTGCACTTGCTGTGTGGAGAGCATCTTTGCTTGTGATAGCACCAGTACAAGCTAATATGCATTGTTTCTGCAGCTCATCAGCACCGCTGCTAGTCTTTGGCCTGGGCAAAGGCCCAACCGGACTGAATACAACCCAGGCTCATTGAAAAAATGAATATGCAAATTAGCCCCGCCTCCACTCACTAATCTAATTAATATGATTAGTCTTTGGTTTGACTATGTTATCAAACAGCTAATAATGTGTTAATATGTCACACAAACCATGTTCCCGTTTGCCATCTCAGTCTGCCTTCTGAAAATCAGTACCCTTAAAAACACTTTGAACATCATAGAACGTCAGTGGAGAAAGGCATATAGTTCATCATAACATCATAATATACATCATATACATGATTCACCCGCTATATTGCTAAATGTACCCTATTTTTCATATCATCAGAAAAATATACCAGGATAACCTGGCTTCTCTTGAGACTCTCCTGCTTCAGAGCGGTCATAGTTAATGATATGCTAAAGCCGGCCCACACATTTTCGTGATTGGTTACAAGGTAGTTTGTGACGTAAGAAACACCGTCTTTTTTTTTACTGCAGTTTTAAGGAGAAAATACTCAGCAATGGTGTTGACTGATGAATTGTGCATTGTTTGTCTTATTTTGCAGAAACCATGGAAACACCAAAGACGCTTTAATATATGATGTGTTTTATTAGACAGGTGAGCAACTTGGAGACATTCATCGACAGAAAACTAATCATTATTATTTAGCTCAACACAGTTAGTTTAGTCTTGTTTAAATCTGGTTTTCTTGATTTACCACGAGTACCATGTTTTACCATGCCTAATATCAATCTAGCTCACTGCAGTGTGAACAAGTGTCTCATAGTAGCCGCCGAGCGAAAGCACAGAGTAGCATTATAACATAACTTTCAACTAGGGATGGAACGATTACCGGTTTCACGATAAACTACGATAAAATGTACTGACGGTTAGTAATATCGTTTAAAATTTAATTATCATTAAAACCGTGTTTGATTATAACGATTTTGAAAACTTGTGGTAAATCCTGTCCAGCCAGCGCCAGTCTAGTGCAGGCGCAGCGCGCAACGTTGTTTTTTGAATGAGAAGAAATGGTGGAAGGCAGTGACAGTGCCGGGAGATTTTTCAGCCTTCTAAAAGGACCAAATCTGAGGTGTGGTCATATTTTAGCTTTTACAAAAGTCCTGAGGGTAACTCAATCGAGTATGGTCACCCTGTCTGCAGAACATGCAAAAAGAAAGTCGCTGCAATAGTGGGAAACACTTCAAATCTGCGAACGCAAGGCAAGTGGACTTTGACCTCAATACTAAAACTATGTCTGGGAAATAGTAACGTGAAGCTTGAGCCAAAGACGAACGAACAAGTTCAGACAAGACTAGAGTGACATTTAAGGGATAATAATGTATATTCATTGTACACTTATTACACAGATTGTTTTACCACAAATAATTACGGGGACATATTGAATTGAGATTAATGTTTTAAATCTTACATGTTTATAAATCCATTTGGTACAGTGTACAAAACAGTCGTCAAGTGTGGAACTGTTCCTTACCGTTCTTTGAACCGTTTGGCCTGACGGTGGAAGTGTGAAGGTGTTTGCTGAAGCAATCATGCCATTTTAGTCTTTGAGCTCTTTTACCATGATTTGTATTTCACGAGACTCACTGAACATCACAAGAGCAGTGCTGTATTAGGTGAGCTACTGAGCAAGTTTACTATGCTAGAAAAGCCACACATATGGAGCTGATCGTGTGCTGCAAACATCAAAATGTATTAGTTAGTTTAAAAACTATGCACTATGGTAAAGTGCTTTGAGGTCAAAAGCATTGTGCAAGGAACCGCATGAGAATAAGTCTTTACTAATCAATAATCTGCCCCTGTAATCACAATTTACGTGGAATTAAATAAGCGTTGTTGGTGTTTTACTGTCACTAGTGTTCATTTCAGCTGGAAACTGCAGTGAATTGTATGTAAAGGTACGCCTTTGGAGTTTTGCAAAAATGTAGGTAGAAGTTGTCTATAGGTTGCCCAAATATCTATGGAGGCCTTACTAAACTTTCTGTTCATGTTGACAAAGGAAAGCTACGCTTGTCATGTTATTTCTAGCTGATGTGAAAGAAGACAACCTTTCTGCCTCTAACCACTGAATAACCAGGATGAGTCATTCACCATTTCTGAACGTATAAAAGTTTCCAAATCTCACTTATGAGAAAGTAATTAAACGCCAGTTAGTGGTTTCTCTCGAGGGACAGCTCTTGAAGTCCTGTAAATGATCTGTAAAACTGTAATCATCGCTCTCCAGTCTCTGAACCCCCAAACCACACTGCACTCATCTCTCCAATTCCACTACATCATCAGAGAAATAGCCACAGCCAGCTGTTATTAAGGTCATTATGTTTCATTTACGGTGGGGAATAGCTGTCCAGCGCACATGTTCCTGGACACACACCACACAAATCAATAAGCTCATCCAAGGTCGCAAAATGGGCCTTACGTAAACCGACTTCATTAGTAATCATTACACAAAGCAATATGTGCGGAAATTCAACACATTCATTAATGAGGCCTAAAATAGACTCTCGTTACATAAACTGTATGTCTGCCATTCTTGTGAGGGAGTGTCTGTGTACGTGCCAGGTAAGAATGAGGATGGATGATTATATTGTAAGAGAGAACAAGATGATTTATGCGCGTAATTAGAGCAAGCGCATTCGGGGCAAATGACAATAAATTCTCCTGCTTTGTGATGTTTTTTGAAGGACGAGGCTCTGACAGTGACAGGACAGTGAGGTCAGCCGTTGTCAGCCTATCTGACTGCTGATGTGAATAAGTCGCTTTGGATAAGTGTCTGCCAAATGCATAAGCGTCTGCCAAATGCACAAATGTAAATGTAAATGTACTGCTTACATAGGCAGCTGACTTCTGAGGTAGCAACTGAAATGTTGTGCAAATGAGAGATTCTACAATAGCATGTTACAACTTAAGCATTAACTATACTTAAGTTTTGGCGTGAATACTTAGCATATCTGTGCTATTTCTCTCCAGAAGTTATAAGTGGTAAGAATGTCTTTGTACTGGTTTAAGCTAAGAGTTGTGTGTATCTCTTAACCCTCTCACACACGCGTGCATCTATTGCTATTGGGTCTCCAGTAGTTTGTTGTTGTTGTTGTTTCGACTAATGCGTTTGGTCACCTTTTCGACAAACTAATTAGTGCAAACAGGTTGCTGGCAAACAGATGAAGAAGATCAATAGTATTCCAACATGAAGTTTTAATGATAATAATCCAGGAGACAGGTTTAGCAACACACACACTTGACATATACGAGACTGGACAATGAACTTAAGAAAAGCAGGAACTTAAGTAGTGCAGATAAGAAGGTGATAATTAAACACAGCTGAACCTAACAAACTCATAATGAAGTGTGACCATGGAGACGGAAAACAGGCGGGAACTCAAAGGAATACATGTGATGAATAACAAACTAAGGGCCCTATTATACACCCGGTGCAATACGATGGCAGGCGCGACGCAAGTGTTTTTTGCTAGTTTCATCCTGACGCAGTTATCATTTTCACGTCCTGCGCCACGTTGTTTAAATAGCAAATGTACTCGCGCCATCTGTTTGGCCATGGGCATGCTGGTCTGAAAAGAGACAACTGAAAACTGCAGCGACTGCGCCATTGACCAACAAAAACCTTTTCTTAAGTCAATAGCGCAGTATTTTTGTGTTATTTAAAGAGCTGGCTTTTAAAGAGTATGGGATGAGACTCTGACTGGTTTATTGCATGTTATGTCCAAAACACACCCATGACTCATTAAGAGACTAGGTACAACCCTTTTGGACCATGCACCTGGCGTGCCGACCGTTTTTTTCGGACGTTAAACTAACAAAAGTGGACCTGCGCCATTCGCTTCAGACCATGCGCTCAGATAATTAAAATAGGGCCAATAAGTCCATGAAAACGAAACTAAGAATGAACCTAACCATGACAGTGGTCTATATACACTCACCTAAAGGATTATTAGGAACACCTGTTCAATTTCTCATTAATGCAATTATCTAATCAACCAATCACATGGCAGTTGCTTCAATGCATTTAGGGGTGTGGTCCTGGTCAAGACAATCTCCTGAACTCCAAACTGAATGTCAGAATGGGAAAGAAAGGTGATTTAAGCAATTTTGAGCATGGCATGGTTGTTGGTGCCAGACGGGCCGGTCTGAGTATTTCACAATCTGCTCAGTTACTGGGATTTTCACGCACAACCATTTCTAGAGTTTACAAAGAATGGTGTGAAAAGGGAAAACACTACAAATAGTAGATGGATCCATCATGCCTTGTTACCACTGTGCAGGCTGGTGTGGTGGTGTAATGGTGTGGGGGATGTTTTCTTGGCACACTTTAGGCCCCTTAGTGCCAATTGGGCATCGTTTAAATGCCACGGCCTACCTGAGCATTGTTTCTGACCAAGTCCATCCCTTTATGACCACCATGTACCCATCCTCTGATGGCTACTTCCAGCAGGATAATGCACCATGTCACAAAGCTTGAATCATTTCAAATTGGTTTCTTGAACATGACAATGAGTTCACTGTACTAAAATGGCCCCCACAGTCACCAGATCTCAACCCAATAGAGCATCTTTGGGATGTGGTGGAACGGGAGCTTCGTGCCCTGGATGTGCATCCCAAAAAAATCTCCATCAACTGCAAGATGCTATCCTATCAATATGGGCCAACATTTCTAAAGAATGCTTTCAGCACCTTGTTGAATCAATGCCACGTAGAATTAAGGCAGTTCTGAAGGCGAAAGGGGGTCAAACACAGTATTAGTATGGTGTTCCTAATAATCCTTTAGGTGAGTGTATATTGACAAAAGATTATTTAAAGGTTATTTGTCTTATTTTATTTATTTTGTTAGTTTCCTATTTCTTATTATTATTCTGCCCTATGATACAGCTGCATTTTTTGTATGAAAAGTCCTATACAAATAAATTGTATTATTAATTTATATTTATTTTATTTCATTTGTTTTATAGTCAGTATTTCTCTCCACTACATCTGCCCCCTTGGATGAATTTTCACAGCGCTATTTTGGAATCACCTTTTTAATTACACTGAACTGAACTGAACTGAACTTTTTTTTTTTTTTTTTTATATTAATGAATATTTATATTATTCTATATTTTTTCTCAACCTTATTTTTTCCCTGTTTTGCTTTTTACTGTTTAATTAAATCAATTAATACTGTAATTAGACCATTTTATTCAGACTGAACTTTTTTTTGTTAATATTTCAATTTAATTTTATTGCTTTTTATTGTTTTTGTTTGTCATATTTATTTGGTTAATTCCCTGTATTTTTAAAAATTATTCTGACCTGTGATGCACTTTGAGCTGCATTTTCTGAATGAAAGGTGCCATACAAATACATTGTATTATTATAGACCGATTTGGAGTTGACATCACTTAAGTCATTTGCAGCTGCGCACATTCTGGTGGCAGAAAAACACCATTTACCAAAATAGTGCTAACAAGTGGAGGAAAATGGGCAAAATCCACAGAATAAGAGAAAAAAATGTTTTGCTGTGCCTTTGGATGTCAGAAACAGAATGTAAAAAAGATGGTCTTCATATTTATAGAGACAATATGAATATGCAGACACAGACTGGACTGATGAAACCTGTGATGATTAGTCTACTATTAATGCATGGATTTGATGTAAACAACAGACATATTCACACATGCCATTCATAAGGGGCATAATAGCTTTACAGTTACAGCATGAAATAATATTTAAACCTGTAATGTTTTATATAGGTAACATTTTTAGGCCTATCTCACAAATCTGACTTTTTTCTGATATCACAATTCTGAAGGGGGAAAAGACAGAATATCGAGTTTATATCTTGCAATTCTGATATATCTTCTAAGAATTGTGAAATAGAAGCTCGAAATGACCTTTTTATTGTTTTATTACATGGCTTCTATAGAGTGCTACTGCTGAACTGTAATTTTCTGCCACCAGGTAGGCTCTGCCCACAAAACACGTCATTGCTGTTTACAAATACAAAATAGGTCTATTTATTATGTTTATTTTTTATAGTCGACATTCTCTTCATCCGGCACTTTGGATGATTTTTTTCACAGAGCTTATAACAATATGTTCTGGAATTGCTTTATGCACAGATATATTGGCCAAAATTAGATGTCTTAAAAGCAGCAGAGCTAAAACTGTGCAGCAGGAAGGGAAAGTATTATTACATGTCGGGTTCCTGGATTCAAATTCAGAAAGCTGCAGGACATCTCACAGACTTTTTCTTCGGTTGGCATGTTCTGTTGGCAAGACTTGTGACATTAATTTGATGTCTTCTGGGAGGATTAAAAGAAATGTAAACCAATTCCCTACTATTGATCAAATGTTCTCCAGATATAATCCTTTTCTGTTCCATCTAGCAATTTTACAAAGCTGGCATTGACTTTTTAAACTGTCATTCATCCTCTCTCTCACACACTTTTTCAGGTCGTGCCCTTTTGCGGTTGAATGGAGAGAAGCTAGAGAGGATGGGTATAATCCAAGAGGCACTGAGACAGGAAGTCCTGCAGCAGGTCCTACAGCTCCAGGTTAGAGAGGAAGTGCGCAACCTACAGCTGCTCAGCAGAGGTGAGAGTCCAACCCCTGAAACATACAGAAATTAACCAATATTACTGCAGTTGACAAGGATGTCCCATATGAGACAGAGACTCATTCAAAGGGTGCATAAAGCACAGCCTAGCTTACAATAATAAGTGGATTCAGAGAACAGAGTGAAAACAAATGTACTAAAAGTATACTATTATATTATATTAATTATAATCACTTTCTAGAGGAAGTGATTGAGAGGTGCAACTCAATTGATTTCAATAACTGTGATATTGTGTTACAATAACACATAACTTAGCTAACATTAACATAGGCCATAGGCAAAAAGATTGTGTTAGACCTAACATTTTTCAATTAGACCATTTTAATTAGACTGAACATTTTTAATTATTTTTTTATTTTTTGTGCAATGGAATATATCAATATTTTTTTATTTAATACTTGGTTAGGGTTATTTAAAGTAATAAATAAATTATCAGCCAGTCAAATATAATTAATATAATTGTCACGGATTAGGTGGCTGTAATCAAGTGTACGACGAAGGAGATACTGAAGGAGACTTTAATTTAGTACTAGAACGTACAACCACATATCACATAGAACTTAAATAATACTAGACAATGAACTGACAGAAATTGAGGGTTTAAATACGTGAAGGCAAACATGATGAGATAATTAAGACACACCTGAACTGAACCTCAAATCAAATCAGAAACCATAGTAACAGACAGGTAGGGAATGGACTAATTAACAGACTAGATTAACAAAGAAACTCAAACATGAACTGAGAAACACATAAAAAACAAACCCAAAACGTGTTAATAATAATATAATAATATATCAGCCAATCAAATTCGAAGACCAGACATTTCTGTTGTATAATATCCCATTAGTTAATGCATTAACTAAAAACGAGCAATACATTTATTTATTAAACTTTTTTAACATTAGTTATGTTCATGTTAGCTCAGGTATATTAAATAATATGAACAGATCCAACTTTTGAACAAATGATAAAATTAACATTAATTGACATTGAAAAATGTTATAGAGGATTTATTTATTTATTTATAAACAGTGTAGTTAACTAATGTTAACAAATGGAACCTTAGTGAAAAGTGTTGCCAATATAACATATATCCATATTTTATTTGGCATTAAGTCTTTTGGGATGAAAGTCTTTTAGGGATACAAAAGCTTTAAGTTTCTCTTCTTTGAAGCTCACTTCAATACAACTTTTAAAGTTTTAAAGGACAACCCGGAGTTGAAGACACAAAGTATCATGGTCTCCTAGGAGCAAGACACGTCCTCAGAACTCCCGCCTCAGCAAGTGTCAAACCCCAGTGTACCCCACATTAACAAGGAGAGGGAATTAGAGACCACTTAAACGCTGTGTCAGGGAATTCTACCAACAGCTTAGGGGGCAAATTTAATTTAACAGTTCACCAAGTCCTGGCCTCCGTGCTATGATAAAGGAATCTAATTGAGCCACCCAATGGAAAAATCCTCACCTGAGGTTCAGCAGAGGACTTGTGTGAGGGTTCAAACAGACCAAGGGTACTGGAGAGAGGAGGGCGGTCAAATAAAAGTCCCGCCAAATCTGATTAGTTTGTTTCTGATAGTTGACATCACCTGTCAGAGTGTGTTAAATCTGGCTCCTGGGGACTGTTAGGCTGGCGTGGCTGGAGGACACAGCTTGTGTGTGTTTATTCTTAGACGCGTCTCTCAGCCAGCAGGGTTTCCAGTGGATGTCTAAAGAGAGGCCGTCTATAGCAGCCTGTCATTTTTGATTCAGTGGGCATGAATGAAAATATGAAATATTGATTGGGTGAAAAACTAGACTACCTCTCTGAAAATAGAAGGGTCTTGATCTACATTTTGGATAATGTTGATGTAAACAAACTGAAGGGGCAAGTGTTTTTGGTGTTGGTGTAGGAGGTTTTGTGCTTCTGTTTAACTTGGGATAGTTCAACCAAAAATTTAAATTCTGTCATAATTTACTTATCCTCATGTTGTTCCAAACCTGTGTGACTTCTGTGGAACAGAAAATAAGTTTTGAAGGAACTTTTTGCAAATCTAGTCCATATTATGACAGGAAATCGTTAAGGCCCAGTATACTTCATTTTCCACGTTCCGTTCCATCTCGCTTACAGTTGAGTGTGCGAGCCTTTCAAAATATACTCTTATGGCCGTGAGCATGGAAAGACGAGCAAGATCTAGTGGACTTCAAGTGTTCAAGTCTCTCGCACATGCACTGTTGTACAAGCACAGTCCACGCAGTCACAAAAATTGGGCTGCACGCGGACGGGGTGTGCAGACGTCCACGGCCCCTTCTGATGATGCAGGGGGCGGACAAAGTATTCTTTGGGCTTTAGTAGGCAGATTTGACCTTTTTTTATTTTAGAATGTTTTAATTCCATGCCAACTCGTCATGCTGCCACACTGTATGACAGATGTATCGCTTTTATTTCGTGTTTTTTTTTTATTTATATATATATATATATATATATATATATATATATATATATATATATATATATATATATATATATATATATATATATATATATATATATATATATATATATATATATATATATATATATATACACATACACTCACCTAAAGGATTATTAGGAACACCTGTTCAATTTCTCATTAATGCAATTATCTAATCAACCAATCACATGGCAGTTGCTTCAATGCATTTAGGGGTGTGGTCCTGGTCAAGACAATCTCCTGAACTCCAAACTGAATGTCAGAATGGGAAAGAAAGGTGATTTAAGCAATTTTGAGCATGGCATGGTTGTTGGTGCCAGACGGGCCGGTCTGAGTATTTCACAATCTGCTCAGTTACTGGGATTTTCACGCACAACCATTTCTAGAGTTTACAAAGAATGGTGTGAAAAGGGAAAAACATCCAGTATGCGGCAGTCCTGTGGGCGAAAATGCCTTGTTGATGCTAGAGGTCAGAGGAGAATGGGTCGACTGATTCAAGCTGATAGAAGAGCAACTTTGACTGAAATAACCACTCGTTACAACCGAGGTATGCAGCAAAGCATTTGTGAAGCCACAACACGCACAACCTTAAGGCGGATGGGCTACAACAGCAGAAGACCCCACCGGGTACCACTCATCTCCACTACAAATAGGAAAAAGAGGCTACAATTTGCACGAGCTCACCAAAATTGGACAGTTGAAGACTGGAAAAATGTTGCCTGGTCTGATGAGTCTCGATTTCTGTTGAGACATTCAGATGGTAGAGTCAGAATTTGGCGTAAACAGAATGAGAACATGGATCCATCATGCCTTGTTACCACTGTGCAGGCTGGTGGTGGTGGTGTAATGGCGTGGGGGATGTTTTCTTGGCACACTTTAGGCCCCTCAGTGCCAATTGGGCATCGTTTAAATGCCACGACCTACCTGAGCATTGTTTCTGACCATGTCCATCCCTTTATGACCACCATGTACCCATCCTC